>OZ016541.1:245200-785200 GCA_963966675.1 Lasioglossum calceatum
AGGAATACTGGGAATGACTAATTCCATCCTTGCACGGTGAACACTCTTTATTAGAGCACGTCGATACAACAGTAACACGTAACAGAGACGATACACGTCTGCACCCGCAGACCGACAACCGAGAAGAGAGCGAGCTCATCGCATCGCTCCGAAACGTCGGCAAGAAGCCGTGAGTGCGCAGGCGCGGTACCCCACCAACGGTCGGGGATAAGGCCGAGCCCACACACTCCCCCCTAGTGCCGAAGGCACGACACAAATTAACATGGGGGCAAAATACGCACAATGCAAAATATGCATTTACAAATTAAATGGCGTAAATGACGCGAGCACACGCGCTGCGTCTCCACAGAGCTGCAAGCGCGTTGTCGCAATTATTAAATTCGCAGCATACGCATAGTTAGAAAAACCACACCTAAAAAAGGGACCGCGACGAACGCGAAACTATCAAAGCGAAATACGCGGATATTAAATCTAACCTCACCTAAGCGGCGAATGGCGAAACTATCGACGCGAAATACGCGGATATTAAATACAGAGCACATTCCTGTACGACCTAGGTGTATCTACCCTTATGCTGACGCGCAGCACATGTATCAACCTAGAGTCGCACAGTGGTCCCAAATCCCGAAAACGCGGTCAAAACCTCAAATCGTATTAAAAAATTATTGGATCTGCTTGAAAATTGATATTAAGGCGTTTTTGGGGTTGCTGATTACGAATCTAAACTTAAAATTAAAAAAACAAGATGGCGGATCCAATATGGCGGACATATACATTAAAAAATTATTGGATCTGCTTGAAAATTGATATTAAGGCGTTTTTGGGGTCGCTGATTACGAATCTAAACTTAAAATTTAAAAAAACAAGATGGCGGATCCAATATGGTGGACATATACATTAAAAAATTATCGGATCTGCTTGAAATTTGATATTAAGGCGTTTTTGGGGTCGCTGATTGCGAATCTGAACTTGAAATTTTAAAAAACAAAATGGCGGATACAATATGGCGGCACAAAAATTATTTGTTCTTCTCAAAAATTGTTTATCAAGATTTTAAACATAGTCATTATAAATCAAATTTATTCAAACAAAAGATAACTTAGTTTTTAATACATAGTATATAATATAATATAAATATAATATAAATTACGATATAATATAACAGGATAACATTTTGAATATCTACTCAGAATCGGCATCTGATTCCGTCTCTTCTATTCTGTTATTTGCTTCCGGTGTCTGTAGCAATGCAATTGCTTCTGGAAATAGGCTGTGTAATTTTTTTTTGGTAATTGTCTTAAACTCGATATATATGGATCGGAATTTAAAAGAAGTCGATGCATTACATCCTCCATCGTTTTAAGACGAGAAGATTTCCGTGATAAATTTTCTCTAAATTTTTTGATACATTCATTAAGAGACTCCTGAGCGTCCTCAGACATTTGACCAATAGGAAGGTTTGATGTTTCTATTATCTGCGCTCCATGAATTAATAGTTTATGCACAGAGGTCGGCATATAATACCATGGATTCGCGGTGTCCATGGCATATTGATAAAATTTTGTGGAATCTATTTCAAATCCACTTGAAATAACCTGCAATACAATATGAAAAAATGTAATTAATGTTCATTAATTCTCTTTATTAAAGCTGCGACTGCTTGAAATTACCTGCAGTATAATATAGAAACGTTTAATCAGCGTTTCATCAACTCCGGTTACATGAGCTGATATCTTGTAGTCTTCAAAAAATCGTCGGGCTGTATTGCCATCATTGGTAGTACCAAATCCCGGCTTAGGCATATCTACAACTAATCCTAATTCACAACGTAGACCGTTTTGAATGATTCGTTTCCGTTCTTGTACCTTTTCTTTATCTTCGTGATTGCGTGCTTGCCACTTTCGAATGCCCAATTTATAGAACAGATGCAAGCAGCACTCAAAGAAACGTATCGAAGCATGTAGCGTAGAAAGCCCGAAACGCACGTGATCTTGATTTACTTCCTTCTGTGCAACCATGTCTAAATCGTTGAATTGTTTCGACGTTGCTCCACATAGAAAACAACGTTGCGCAGAAGCAGTGTGTGTGACAGCATTGCACACTTTTCCGTCGACCATGGTAAAATTTAAGTTTGTAGCATGTATAGAAAATTCGAGAAATTATGTAAAACAAAACGCGAAGCGACAAGCTTCTAGAAGCTTCTCGAATATAGTTTGTTGACGACCACGGGGGGAAGCGACGCGAGGGGAGCGCGCGAAAAGCCGAATCACGCTTAACGACCGGGTTGTTGATTTCACGTTCGCGGATAGTAACGAATTTATATAAATAGAGGGTTCACGGAGGGACTCGGCTATTTGCTACTCCGAGAGAGAGGACGAGGTAAGGACCACGGCCGCTCTTGGTTAGCACTAGCACCCCGACAGGAGAGTACGGCGATAATACCTGGACGCCTGTCGGGAGAACGGGAGAGGACGGGAGTCTGTTCCCGGTCGCTCGTTCGACATGGAGAGTACGGCGAAAATACCTGGACGCCTGTCGAACGAGAGAGAACGGGTCAACTCCTGGCCGCCCAGGGCTCGGCAGGAGAGTACGGCGACAATACCTGGACGCCTGCCGAGAGGAAACGGGAGAGTGTTCCTGGCCGCTCGTCTCGATAAGGAGAGTACGGCGATAATACCTGGACGCCTTGTCAAGCGAGAGAGGACAGAGCACCTTCTGGTCGGTTGCGAAAATACCACGGAACTTAGCTAGAGTATACGTGTGATGAGAGAAAGATTGCATGATTGTGTTTTATAATTCGAGAAATTGAATAATTTTATATTCCTCACCTTCCTGTACCCTTGTTCCTAACAAAAATAAATCTGTTTGTCCAGCATATCCTGGTTAATCCCTTACAATGGCTACAAGTTGTATTTTACTGCAACTTCTTTTCCTCCTATTACCGTTTCCAGTGGTTTCAGGTGTTTTATTTGCTCCTCTATTTCTGCAACCTCGTTGACTGTTCCTTCTGTTGTTTCGTGGAGAAATTGAATTTTAATTGGCCTACAGAAACGAGGTGAGGAAGTTCTTGGATTTTTCCAAATGATATTTCCATCTTCAGACAACAAGTGTAGTGGAACTATTGTTGTCAAAAATATATCGCTATCCCATTTTGTACAATCTGAAAATTTTTGTTTGTAGACACTTTGCCCAGAGGTTCCATCACACCCCCATTTGCAAATTAGCATCATATTTTTTAGTGTAAAATACGCCGGGTGGTATGGTCTAAGAGACCCTGCAATTTGACTTCCGCAATGTGTTCCTTAATAATAATATCCGTTGTGGGAGGATAGCATTCTTTTTTACAATTTAAGATATTTTTATAGCTTGGAAATAAACGAGAATTATTTTCCAAAGCTAGTCTTCTTAGCTCTAAATAATCGCCTTTTGACAAGTGTCTTTGAACAATATATGCTACTGCAGCTTCGGCGGATAATGATTTCTCCTTCTTGAAATTTGAAGATTCAATGTATTCTATAGCTTTTGATGGACTTTTTATAATAGTTTGAAGAACTTTCGACGCAGCCAAATTTCCAGTTGCTCGAAGGCTCATTTGTGTAGCGTACGATAATTCTTGTACCGAGACAGTAGATCGGATCTCTTCCGTTTTCCTCCACTTTGTACGTTCAGTAGAAGTTATAAACTCTGCAGAAGGACGGCCACCGCCTTTCTGTGCAGGTTTAGTGACAGCAACTACAGGTAGGTCAAATTTTGTAAAAAATCTGCTCTCTGTCCTGTTAACACTTTGCCACTTATTGCGCATTACATAGAATAATCTCCCCAGGGCCAATTTCATTTCATCGTCAATTTCGATGATGCATTTATTTTTCTCCAACACTTGGTTCCTTAAATTATCAATTATAACATTATTTTTCTCATTCAAAGAGTGATGTATCATGAGAAAAACTTGTTTTCTTGTGAATTGAATTTCACTATCACGAGATCCTGAAAATAAATGGGGGAAAAAATATTACAAAACTGAATATTACATTTAAATAAATTAATAAATATGTCGGAAATAAATATTACGTTTTAACCATCCGAGTACTGGGGCCTGTACTGCTGTACCGAGGTCATTTCCGACTCACCACTCTCACTAATACAGACACGTTCACAGTTCCTCGAGGTTCGCTCAGGTACAATATACCATCTTGACGGTCAAAACTTAGTGGGTTAAACATGCTGTTTACGAGTGAAAGTAAAAGCAAAGCATATTTGTGTCTTGGTCGGGGATTACCTGATTACCTGATCACCCCTCTACCTGCCCTCTCGCTCTTTCATATTGAAGTCAACGAGGGGGACGACTAATTCTCGGGAAGGCCGACTCTACCCTTTGTATTGTATAAAGCAGGTATTCGCACTTCATAGTTCCCAAAGAAGCATTAACGTTACTTTACGTGTAAAAACAGCGTTTGTCTTCGAAAAATATAAAAAAATTTCAGATATATTGTATTATTGTTTATAAAAAAACTGGCAATCTGTGTCCTCCATACGTTCTAAGCATAATCCTTCAAAAACTATTTAAATTTTTCAGAAAAACTTAGTGTATATCTCTCAGTTCGAGAAGAAATGCAACGAATGCTCACAAAATACCTACTCTGCATTACAAAAAACAGTGATACGACCACAGAGGCAGAGACGGGCAGCTAATTTTTTTTTAGATTGCAAGATAATAGTATAAACTAGAATCTCGAACAAGTTTTAGCGATGGAGGGTGAAGGAGACTCAACTTTTACTTTAATCTTTAAAATTCATGCCTTCACTTTCACCCTAACTTTTGCATACATAGTTATCAGTTAATAATAAACATTTGGCACTAAAAACTATGCAACTTACCTCCACAAACAACATCCATAATGCACAATTAAAATCGATACGTTCCAATACAATTTACGCACTGTACAGTTAAAACTCGCACTGAGACTTGGAAGAGTATGAAGGCACTGACTAATGCAACCGAAGTTCGGACTGCGACTGTTGGTCAGGTATAAAAATGGGACCTTTTTACGGTTTACCTCCAAGTAGATATACTCTTAGGGTAGCCAACCCCATAATTAAAACTTACCTAGCTGAAAGTTCATTTTTTAGGTTTTGTCCACGTTTTCGGGCTTTGGGACCACTGTGAGTCGCGCACAGGCGCGTTACAATCTCTTATCCTAATCACTTCGCGACTCAAAAGCAAGCAGTTGTCACACACGACCACTGCGTTTGTGACATGCACTATAAAGTGAAACTGCGCAATCACGGAATCTCAGAGTAATCCGAAAATATCATTTATACCCGAGGTATCACGCGAGCAGTACGCACAACGTGAATAGGAAGAAAACGCGATACTCACGATTAGACATGAGATAATGTACGGAAATCGCGATAGGAAACGCGATACTCACGATTAGGCGTGAGAGAACGTGAGGATACACGCAAGAAAGTTAACCACGCGAACCGGGTGATCACGCAACACGCGCAAACTGTGAAAACGACTCACCCTAACCTAGAAAAGCACCGCGAGCACACACACGCAAGAAGGCACCAATCGGAAACGCACACAAACGCGCGAAGGTCCGCGAGACCTTGGAATTGTTTTTTTATATGGCACACGCCAAATCCACAGGCACCGGTGACGATGATCGCACCCGTAACCTCCTTCAAGGTCGAGTATGCCCGTCAACAGGCAACGATGCGATTTCGACAGCTTCGTTGACCTTGACCAGGGTCAGAACTGCTTGGCAACAGGCGATGAGAGTATGTTGACAAAGGCGTTGTCCTCTGCTGCAGCAAGAACTGCTTGGCAACAGGCGGCGAGAGTTCGTTAACAACCGCGTTGTCCTCTCCTACAGCAACTGCTTGGCAACAGGCGGCGAGAGTTCGTTAACAACAGCGTTGTCCTCTCCTGCAGCAAAAACTGCTTGGCAGCAGGCGGCGAGAGTTCGTTAACAACAGCGTTGTCCTCTGCCGCAGCCAAAACCGCTTGGCAACAGCGAAACTGAGGTAGAGCGTCAACAGCGTTGACCTCTCCTAGCACGTTCACAGGACACAGGCAGGAACACAAAATGGCTGCCCAATTCCTTTGTCTCTCTGTATGCCTGAAACAAATCTCTCTGCCAAGAATACGGCAACCGTCTCACCAAATTATGCGGCTCCACGCTGGGAGACGTGCCGAATGCTCTTCTCGGTTGTCCCATCGAACTGATGGTCTGTGTGTTGGCCTCCGGAAGAAACTTCCCACAACGATTCCCTTTGTAGAATCCTCGGGCAATGCTTCCAGACGACATGATGTCCGAAATGGCCAGTACCGTCCACGTGCTTTGACTCTGCTACTGGACGACTCCCTCGACGCACATTGCGTCGATTTCCAGATCGGAATTCCGCTTACCAATCTTCTGACTCCATGAAGGTGCGGTATCCTCCAGTCGGTGAATCTCGACCGATCACGTCGGGGTCACCAATGTGGCACATGGGCAGATCACCATGTAGTGATTGCGACCACGTTGGTGACCAGATATTGGGTCACCAGTTGGGATATGTATATGTTCGGGAATTGATCGTCTCCCAACACCACGATCTATATCGCCAGTAGGGTCAAGACAAGGAATACTGGGAATGGCTAATTCCACCCTTGCACGGTGAACACTCTTTATTAGAGCACGTCGATACAACAGTAACACGTAACAAAGACGATACACGTCTGCACCCGCAGACCGACAACCGAGAAGAGAGCGAGCTCATCGCATCGCTCCGAAACGTCGGCAAGAAGCCGTGAGTGCGCAGGCGCGGTACCCCACCAACGGTCGGGGATAAGGCCGAGCCCACAAGGCATCGAAAACCCGGGCGTGAGCACTCTCATATCCTCTCTGGTGTATGAATAAATATGTAAAGGTCGTCGCACACTAGAACGCCCCGCCGCCTCTCCGGCACCGCGCGCCTCCGCTGTTTTGGATTTCTTCTATGTAGTTCATAGTTCTATGTTTTACATCACGCATGGGCAAATTTTTGCTCGATCAGAGGCATTTTCAAGGGATATCCCCACTTCTCCCGGCCGCGCGTCTCGCTCCCCGTGGCAGCCGTAGTGCCGTATGTCTTGAAAATGCCTCCGATCGAAGAAAAATTTGCCCATGCGTGATATAAAACATACAACTATGAACTACATAGAAGAAACCCAAAACAGGGGAGGCGCGCGGTGCCGGAGAGACGGCGGGGCGTTCTAGTGTGCGACGACCTTACCTGTACTTTTAAATTGTATTTTATATAACTCCTTCCTAGCTATATAACATGTATGTATATTAATTGATGTTTTAAAATTTTTTTAATTGTATAGTCAGAAAAAAAAGTCTTCGAGTTTAATGTAGAGCAGGGGGCGAAAACTCTTATGTATGGCCTTGGACTGCTTGGTACACTCTCGAGGGAGTTAAACTAGATGGCACCACGATCACAGCATATCACGTGATTAAACGTGATTAGACGTGACTGATTTTCCAATCTTTGGCGCTACTGGGCGCTACTATTTGATGAAGTTCTTACTGCATATGTTTGATTATAACCTCTAAAATCACTGTCAATTGTCAATCACAGTGTCTCGACCATTTGTTGCGGTCTGCGATTTTTCAATTTATAGAAGACATTTTTATATTGTTTTTATAATCTTTCATATTGTGTTGAAAATTTGATTAATAAGCTTGAGAAAACGGAGTTTGCTGAGTGTCAAATCAATTGTAGTGTAGCGGCCAGCTGCACACAGTAAAATTAACACGTGCGGTGCAAATGCTGGAGAGGTTTTAGGACTCACGCGACAATAGAAGCTATCTTTGAGGAAACTGTCAGGTAGAGTCATTAAGACATCTGCTAGGGTTGCCATTAGGTTTATTAGCGACAGTCTCAATAGCCCTCGCAAAGAGTCATAAAACCCCGAATTTCTAAAGGCCCAAGTCGATGGTACGGGACCCCGTTAATGTAAAAAGGACCCATTACCTGAAGACGCAGAAGGCATGTTGAGGGTGTAAGGCCTATGGAAATTCCGCTACAAGGGCAAACTCGCGACACGTCACTCTCGTGAATTTCCCACTCCTTAGAGAAGTATTCACGAGAGTGGGGGTGCAAAGTAGCCCCACCTATCGGCGACAAAAATATATTTTACTTCATTGTTCGCGTTCCCAAAAAAGGTTCGGAGACTCCAGTCTTAGGCGAACCAGCGTAGCGAACAGTACTACCTAATAAACGGATATTTCGTCCAAATACAAACTCTCCTTCAATTGAACGTTAACACCTTCCAACAGTAGAAATAATTTTTCAAAATTGAGCGACACTCGGTGAACTTATTTTAGAGCTTATTTCTCGAATTTTACTTTGTGCATAAATCATAAAATTTTTGAAAGTTTAGGATAGTGAGGTGCAGAGGAGTGCAGCAGCAAGTATAAAAATTGAAACATTATCTATTATCATTATAATATTATTCTGTATTATATATATGTATTATTATATAATAAAATATTGTTAAAATGAACTGTTGTTACAAAACATGTTATATCCTTTTACTTCGAAGTTGAAAGTAAGCGGTATAGAATCGTATAGCTATAGCTATATAGCTATATATATAGGTTTTAGTTGAGGGCCGAGGGATCTGGTTTGGTCAAGTAGAGGCACAATTTATTTTAAATAATATAACCGCAGACTCGACGCGATTTTATTACGTAATGTCACAATTAGAGCCGAAATTTGCCATTGAAGTACAAGACATTTTAAACGATCCGCCTGCAACAAATAAATATGAAACCTTGAAGGCAGAATTAATCAAGCGATTAACAGCAACACAAGGTAAAAGGATTCGTCAACTGCTAGAGCAAGAAGAAATGGGAGACCGTACGCCATCGCAATTCCTACGACACATGAGGAATTTAGCCGGTACGACAGTGTCGGATGAATTCTTACGAACGCTGTGGGCAGGAAGATTGCCGAATATGATGAGAGCGATCGTCACAGCTCAACCGGACCTATCGCTGACTAAATTGGCCGAGATCGCAGACCAAATCCACGCGGAAGGTGCAGGACAACCACGAGTAGCAGCAGTCAATACAACGGATCGTGTCACGGAGCTGTTGATCCAGAGACTCGAAAAGCTGGAGCTGAGGATAGAGGAGTTAACCTCTCGTTCTAGATCACGTGACAGAAGTCCATCATGGAATCGTCGACGATCAAGATCCAACTCTAATGGCAGGTTTAGAAGCGATCTACCACCGAGAGACAGGAATCATTGTTGGTACCATCAGACATTTGGTGCTCGATCGACTAAGTGCCGAACACCTTGCTCATATTCCACCTCGGGAAACGAGGAAGACCGGCACTGAGCGCGGTTGGCAGTGACGGCCTGAGGACTAGCCGCTTATTTGTGACCGATAAGGTGACAAAAGAAGAATTCCTTATAGATACCGGGTCGGACCTTTGCGTATTTCCTCGTACGCGAGTCAAAGGCCGGCCGGAAAAATCTAAGTACGAATTGTTCGCGGCAAACGGTTCTATTATAAGCACGTACGGTACACGAGTGTTTAACCTTGATTTCGGACTACGACGAGCGTTCCCGTGGAGATTCGTAATCGCTGATGTGGAGAAACCTATAATCGGAGCAGATTTCCTCAGCCATTACGGATTGTTAGTGGATCTACGCAACAGAAGACTCGCAGATCAGACGACATCGCTACAGACGTACGGGAGGATCGCCGCAGATGACACCGCATCAGTGAAGTGCATTGTGGACAGTTCACCTTATCATGCGATGCTAGCACGATTTCCAGACATTGCGAGACCTTTTAAGGGTACTGGTGAGAGAAAACATAATGTAGTACACCATATAACGACAACCCCCGGAACACCGTCTTTTTGTAAAACGCGCCGACTTACGACCGAAATGTACACAATTGCGCGGACGGAGTTCGAGCAACTATTAAGCCAGGGTCACATACGTCCCTCTAAGAGCCAGTGGGCTTCGGCTCTACACATGGTTCCCAAGAAGGACAGCGGTTGGCGACCCTGCGGTGATTATCGAACTTTGAATGCGAGAACGATTCCGGATCGTTATCCAATTCCGCATATAGAAGATTTTGCAAGGTCATTATCGGGTAAAACGATATTTACAACATTAGATTTAGTCAGAGCATATCATCAAATTCCTATGTTTCCAGACGATATTCCGAAAACTGCTATTACGACACCGTTCGGGTTATATGAATACACAGTAATGCCTTTCGGTTTAAGAAATGCCGCTCAAACTTTTCAAAGATTTATAGATACGGTTTTAAGAGGTTTAGATTTTTGTTTCGTGTATCTCGATGATATTCTAGTAGCGTCAGAAAACGAGTCCGAACACAAAAAACACCTAGAGCAACTTTTCTCAAGACTGGAAGAATACGGTGTGACAATTAACCCGAGCAAATGTGTTTTTGGTGCGAAGGAAGTAAAATTTTTGGGATATACGGTAAATAAAGATGGCACAAAACCACTGGCAGAGAAAGTCAAGGCAATAGTAGAATTTCCAAAACCAACGGTAATAAAACAACTACGTAGATTTTTAGGTATGATTAATTTCTATAGGAGATTTATTCCGAACGCCGCAGACATTCAGTCACCGCTGAATCATTTATTGAGCGGTAAGAAAGTAAAAGGCAATGCGCCGATCACATGGTCAAAGGACGCAGAAATAGCTTTTCAACAATTAAAAGATAGTTTGGTTAACGCCGCGATGTTGGCGCACCCATCTAAGTGTGCAAAGATCGCAATTATGGTGGATGCGTCCGATTATGCTTTAGGCGCGACTTTGCAACAACGAGAAGGAAATGCGTGGAGGCCACTAGCCTTTTACACAAAAACCCTATCGCCGGCACAAAAGAAGTATAGTGCATATGACCGAGAACTACTAGCTGTTTATGCTGCCATTAAGAAATTCAAACACTTCGTAGAAGGCCGATTATTTACCGTATACACTGACCATAAGCCACTAATATACGCGTTTAAGCAAAAGCCAGAAAAGAGCACACCACGACAATTCCGATATTTAGATTATATTAGTCAATTTACTAGCGACATTAGACATGTTAGTGGTAAAGATAACGAAGTAGCGGATGCTTTGTCTCGTGTAGAAACGATTTCCGGCTCTTTGAACTACAAAGAGTTAGCGAGATCACAAGAAACAGATGAAGAGTTAGATAAACTATACACAGCATCTGATACTTCATTAGTATTAAAAAAAATTAGATGTGTAGATAGAGATATCGAGTTAATTTGCGACGTATCGACGAATGTAGCTAGACCGTATGTTACACCGCCGTTCCGTAAACGTGTATTTTACTCGATTCATAATTTAGCTCATTCCGGAATTAAAACTACAGTAAAGCAAGTAAAGCAACGCTTTATATGGCCAGGTATAGATCGCGATTGTCGGGAGTGGACACGTAGTTGTATAGAATGCCAACGGGCAAAAATAACGAGGCATGTATCGAGTCCCATATCAGATTTTTCGCCGCCATCCGCTAGATTCGATCACATACATATCGATCTAGTGGGTCCGCTGCCAATTTCGGATAATTATAGGTACTGTCTCACGTGTGTAGACAGATTCTCGCGATGGCCTGAGGTTTTTCCAATTCCAAACATCGAAGCCGACACTGTAGCTAGATCATTTTTCTCTGGATGGGTTTCTAGGTTTGGCACGCCGATTCGTATAACCACAGACCAAGGTCGCCAATTCGAGTCTCAATTGTTTAAACAATTAAACAAACTACTTGGAACAACTCATTTACGTACAACCGCGTACCACCCAGAGGCAAATGGCATGGTAGAACGTTTGCATAGGCAGCTTAAAGCCGCGATAAAATGTCATAGTGATAAACGTTGGACTGAAGCATTACCTACGGTATTATTGGGTATTAGAGCCGCGTTTCGACCGGATTTGAAGACGTCAGCGGCCGAGCTGGTTTATGGCGAAAACGTGCGACTACCGTCAGAATTTTTTGTAAGCGCTCCGGATGACAATACGATGCCGTTAGATTTAATTAGAGAACTGCGAGAACATTTCCGTGACATAAGACCGGTAGCAGGATCACGACACGGGAATAAAAAGATTTTTATGTTTAAAGATTTAAGTACGACCTCACATGTTTTCATTCGCACGGATTCTGTAAAAACGCCTTTACAGAACCCATATGAGGGACCGTACGAAGTTGTATCGCGAGCGGATAAGACGTATGTAGTTAAATGTAAGGGTAAAGACATAGTTGTATCAGTGGACCGTCTTAAACCAGCCTATATATTAAATGACGATTTCAATTTAGAGAATACGTATAGAGCAAGGACTAGCACCGAACCTCAACAACCGACCCCAACGAGCATTCCGGGAGATGCACGGATTCCGGTACGGACGCGTTCCGGTAGACGCGTAAGGTTCCCAGAACGTTTGCAAGTTAGTTGAACTGTGTAACAATTAGTTAAGATATATAGTTTATATTCGTTTCTAATTTTAGCAGTAAGTAGTTAATAAGTTAGTATAGCGTTACACTGGTAAGGGGGTGATGTAGCGGCCAGCTGCACACAGTAAAATTAACACGTGCGGTGCAAATGCTGGAGAGGTTTTAGGACTCACGCGACAATAGAAGCTATCTTTGAGGAAACTGTCAGGTAGAGTCATTAAGACATCTGCTAGGGTTGCCATTAGGTTTATTAGCGACAGTCTCAATAGCCCTCGCAAAGAGTCATAAAACCCCGAATTTCTAAAGGCCCAAGTCGATGGTACGGGACCCCGTTAATGTAAAAAGGACCCATTACCTGAAGACGCAGAAGGCATGTTGAGGGTGTAAGGCCTATGGAAATTCCGCTACAAGGGCAAACTCGCGACACGTCACTCTCGTGAATTTCCCACTCCTTAGAGAAGTATTCACGAGAGTGGGGGTGCAAAGTAGCCCCACCTATCGGCGACAAAAATATATTTTACTTCATTGTTCGCGTTCCCAAAAAAGGTTCGGAGACTCCAGTCTTAGGCGAACCAGCGTAGCGAACAGTACTACCTAATAAACGGATATTTCGTCCAAATACAAACTCTCCTTCAATTGAACGTTAACACCTTCCAACAGTAGAAATAATTTTTCAAAATTGAGCGACACTCGGTGAACTTATTTTAGAGCTTATTTCTCGAATTTTACTTTGTGCATAAATCATAAAATTTTTGAAAGTTTAGGATAGTGAGGTGCAGAGGAGTGCAGCAGCAAGTATAAAAATTGAAACATTATCTATTATCATTATAATATTATTCTGTATTATATATATGTATTATTATATAATAAAATATTGTTAAAATGAACTGTTGTTACAAAACATGTTATATCCTTTTACTTCGAAGTTGAAAGTAAGCGGTATAGAATCGTATAGCTATAGCTATATAGCTATATATATAGGTTTTAGTTGAGGGCCGAGGGATATAAAGTAGATGGCGCTGCTGAAGTCCATGTGTGAGCTCGGCTTTATCCCAGACGTTAGTGGGGTGCCGCGCCTGCGCACTCACGGCATTCCTGCCGACATTGCTGAGCGTTGCGAAGAGCTCACTCTCTTCTGTCTCGATCTCTCGACCAAGCACCATGTAATCTTTGGTACTGTACGCGTTCCATCGCGAACCACGTGTGACTGACTCGGCCTCTTTGTTCATTTAATGTAGTTCTGACTTGACTGAAATATAATGTATTCAGTTCATCGTGCAAGGGTGAACGTTCATTTACGTAAATATCCTTTCGGAGTTGAGAGTGTGTAGGCTCTCTTTATTACCTACACTGGTGACCCCGTATATATCCTCATCTCCATGCGGAGATACTATAGCGTTGGCCAATAGAAGATACTATCATTCTTCTAGTGAATCTCCTATCTGGAGATTCACATAAATGCCACACATGGTCCAAATATTATACATGGGAGTTTACTCCCCCTGATGTAGAGCGAACCGTAAAATGCGGTATTGAGGACGGGACTGTTTTCGGGGTGCGGAGCAAGGGGATAGACGAATAGTTTGTTCCTGACACGCTGGGAGCGCTGCGAAAACAAGACACAGATTTAACATAGGGCTCTTATGGGAGTGTCGCCTCTGTCTAATCAGAGAGTATATGAGAGTGCCCACGCCCGGGTTTTACCCGTGCCCATTATAGTGCTGCCCCCTAGTCTAGTGCTTAGCCTGGATCAGCTCCTACATCATCTCTCAGGCAGGACAAGAACCTACATCATCTCTCAGGGTGGACAAGATCCTACATCATTTTTGGTTTTGATCAAAACGAAAAGTTTATATTGTTTCATATATAATATGTAACTAAGATATAGGTCTGATATACAAATCTCTAATTAATATAAATTACATATAACATTAATTGTAATGATAGAAGTATTTTAATTTTTTCCAATCTTTTAGTTGCAAACTCTGCTAGTTGTAAAAAATAAAAAACGCGGAAGAATTCGAAGATACATATACCGATTTCATATCGAAGCTTAAATGCGACCACCTTGGATATTATTAATTTAATAATGAGTATTGTCATTAACACTATCTCCGATTTTTTTCATATTTTTAGCTACTGTTACGTCCCGGAGTCTGGCTTACGCGAAATTATCGTTCGGCGACCCATTCCCCTTACTGGACGATCAAATGCGATACAACCTTTTGTCCACGCGGCACGTACGTCCGGCGTCTGACTGGGAACCACGACTTTCGCGGACACGCGGATACTACTTAACGCTTACAGGTAGTAGATTCGCCCGAAGCGGCGGACGAGAGCTAGACAATTCGGACGGCGCGAATCTTCGCAGGGAAATGTTTAACGACTTATCGGACAATCGGATGAGAACTGCTCTCGTTGCTCGTTGACGGCTGCAATCGAATCGGCTGGGCCGCTGTAGGGAAAACGATGATCCACACTCGTTCTGGGAAGATCACGTAGCTGCTGGTCCTCGGCTGACGGGAATACCCCGTGGCTGCTGTCCTCCGTTTCGCGTCCGTTGACGCGCGCGAGCTTCCGCGATTGATAATGACGACCGGCGCGGCGCGGCGTGTGATACTCGTGTTGGAATATGCGTCGAACTGATATATTGAGAGAAAGAGAGGCTTCTGCGTTTCCCGTTGAAACCAGAGGAATGCACCGAGCCTGGGTAAGCTCAGACGTGCGAGTTGGAAACGCAGAAACAGGTAGAACGTGAATCGAAAGGAGAGTATCACAACCGCGAGGATGTAAGGAGGTGAACTAAGCGAGACTCACTTATTAAATTAATACTGGGATTATATTTGTAACGTACGAATTAAGATTACAATGAATTAGAAGCGCGTAAGAAGGCGGATGAGAACGAGGACTCGTGGAGTCCTGACCGGGACATCCAGGAGGCGACGAGCCTCGCTGGAGTCTTGACGAAAGTGTCAGACTGACTGTCTGAATCGAACTGAACAACTGAACTGAACTCGTTTTGGGATCGGAGGGTCGAATTTATAGGTGTCTTATGGTCTACGCTATGTGTCGGATGTTATGAGATGTGCGAATAATGATTACGGGGAATGCTACGTGATACGGCTACGGGGAATACATTAAGATATGATTATTATACAAGGGTTAAGATAAGAATGAAGGTATGGTATGACGTGAGAATCGGATGTGGTGATCGGAGTGGAGTATGATTACTTATATCTAACGAATATTATTAATAATTACTGTTACAATATCCTACTCTTATTAACTATGCTTATAACCTATGGCAACACGTCGCCAGACGTGACACTACACTTATTATTGAGGGGGTATTTTAGTCTACACCATTAAAAAAATTGATTTTTTATTTTTTGCATTTTCGGAAAGTATAGATAGGACTTTTTGAACACGAGGAAAAAAGGACCCTTGTATGGACCTGGGTTAGCACACTAGTTGTAAGTATGCCATTCTCATATAACGGGTATGAGAAACATTAAACGCGTTTTTCTCGAAACAATGTTTTTTTTACATGGCTGACATGATATCTCAAACTCTAGTGTCTAGAGTCTAGTCGACCAATTGACTTCAAATTTGACGTACCCCTTCAGTGGATATGCCTTTATCGTCTCTCTCTAAACCAGAATTATAGAAAAAGAATTTTTCTTATTTTCTTAGCTCGCTAAACATGAAACAAGCCAAGAAAATCAATATTCAAAATTTAAAGTGCCACCATTTTATAAATCTTCACTTTTTTCATTCTGGTTCACACCATAATCACAAACATATTAATCAAGAATCTTTTGGGTCATTTCATGCCAAATCCATCACTTTTTGCAGGCACCACAGTCGATATTGGGATTTTGAAAATCATAAATCTTGTTGGGTTCTAGAAAACATGCCAAAAGTTTAGACATTACTAAAATCAGATACTCTATTTAGTACATAGCGACAGAAGCTCATTAGTAAAAGAACCCTCCTAAGCAAACCAGCTGACACTACGTATTCATTTTGGTTGTGTAACGTCGTACCGACATCTTGGAACTAGCTTCAAAATTCAAATAGGCGCGTACAAGCCCGCGCTCGTATTCACCTATATTCGAACCGTAACCGCGTCAAATAAGCGAGCGAGCGAAACGCGTAAACACGCAGAACATGTCACATACACACACATCTCCACGAGCGCGACCATACGAACGATAACACGGTAGCCGGTGCGAGCGTACGCCGGCCTAGCAACAGGCAGGGACGAGCGCCGCAACCTTACTCGTCCTTATTTTCAATAACAAAGAAATAGACATCAAAATTGACTCTTCCTAAAAACACGCAAAACAGTCGTGGCGTACGTGACTAATTGCACGTGTTACCAAAATTCGTATGGTCCGCGCTCGACCTATAAATAAGGCAAGGATCAGGGCCCCGCTCTCTCAGTTCCAATTCAAATTTCGTACTATTCAGGTCGTATACCTCCGTATCATATTCTAACTCACTTCGCGCTCTCTTAGTTCAAGTTCCATATTCGTACTATTCAGGTCGTATACTTCTTTACCACGTTCTAATAGCTCCGCGCTTATCCTTGCCAGTACCTTTCGGCGATTCTCAAATTATTTTATTTTATTCTTTCGCGCCTCGTGCTGCAGTTACGTTATTTGGTTTCTTTATTATTTCGTTTATTTTATTCTTTCGCGCCTCGTGCTGCAGTTACGTTATTTGGTTCTTTATTATTTCGTTTATTTTATTCTTTCGCGCCTCGTGCTGCAATTACGTTATTTGGTTTCCTTATTATTTCGTTACTTTGTTCTATCGCGCTTCGTGCTGTATCACGTTCTGTTCTTTCACATTATCTTGCCTGTACGTTTTAGTACAATTATATCTCTTTCTTTACACTACACCATCGTCCGTTCTATTCACCACCCTCCATCATCCAGTGTCATTCCGCGCCAGTGACGTCGTGTTCGCGAGTGTGTGAGACCCGTCAGTGTTGTTCGTGTCGTTCTAGTACCCGGCGTTCCGTCGTGCGTCTGAGCCCACCAGGTCACTCGGTACGAAGGAAGGCCGCCGTCGCGACTTGTGGAAATTTTGATCGCGCTCTTTGACCCTTTTTAGTCGGTCTCACATGCCGCGACGCGCCGGGCGCAAGTACCAGCTAAAAAGTTGGTACGGGAACACGCTCACGAAGGGCCCGGAACCACGTACAGCGACTCTCTAGGAGTATACAAAGGGGTAACGATCGTCCGCGACACCCCCTTCTTCGGGTCAGTTCGGATCGTGAAATCCGTCGACGAACCCGCGAAGCCACCACCTCCGAGTGGGGAAGAGGCAGAGTGCCCCAGACCGTGGAGGCTCGTTCCGGTCTCTTTCACGCCGAATCTCCCTCGGCTCGAGGACATCTGCGTCGACGACCCGCGCTACGACCGCTACGCCACCAGAAGGGTTCTCACCTTGAGGTGGTATTATTGAGAGTGTGTGTGTGGTAGTTCGGTGGTGCGCGCAGTCCAGACTCCCGTGTTCCTTCGTCGTACGTCTGAGCCCACCAGGTCGCTCGGTACAAGGAACGCGGGCTCGGCAGCTCTAACTAAAGACCGTGCCCCAGTAACCTCTGTGTTCCTCCGCGTACGTCTGAGCCCACCAGGTCGCTCGGTACGGGGAACACAGACTCGGCAACTCCGAATCCTCCCAACGCGACAGGCGAACTTCGTGCCCACCACCGTATCACGCACACCGCGTTGCGACCGCGTCGTGTGAGCTATATATATTTCCGCGGCACTCTCGGCAGACACCGGTATCGGTCCTGATCAGACGTGGGCGTACGGACCACGTGGATCAAAGATCGTCATATTAAAAACCTCCGTTACGATTCGTATTTGTTCGCCGGAGTTTCCGGCCGCGGGTCGTAACAGGGAGAAAATTTGGCGCAGTCGGTAGGACGCGACGATCGCCGACTAAATCCGGGTCGCCCCTGCCGAATTCTCAAAACCCTCTCACCGTCCCTTCTCGGCGATTCTAACTCGCACCCGCTTCCGATCGCCCCCTTTTCTTTCCCTCCGCTCATAATGGAAAACATCAATTCCAAGCCCGCTCCGAACACACCCTATCCCCTCACCGAGGAGGACCTCTTCGCATTCCAACGGGAACTAGAAAGGAAAGAAGCCGCCCTCCTCGAGCGAACCGTAGCCTTCGAAACCGCGACGAGGCTACAAGAACGCGCCCACGAAGCCGAGCTACGGGCAATCCGCCGCGAAATCCGCGACCTGCGGTCGACCAGTCTGGACTCGGGCGCCCCACGTTTCCTCCCGCGATCCAACTCAAATCTTTTTGCCGAAGACACTCGCCCCGACCCCCTCAATTTCGCTATTAAACAAGCCGTCGAGTTCGTCCCCGCCTTCGACGGCGGCAATATCACCGTCCTTCAGTTCGTGCGAGCGTGCAAACGCGCACGCGAAGTAATCCCTGCGTACGCAGAACGCACGCTAACAAAATTAATTTGTAATAAACTCCGCGGCCGCGCCTACGCCGCTGTCGAGGACGTGGACTGCTCCACCATTTCCGAACTCTGTAACCGTCTCAAAGACGTATTAGGTCCCCATCGCTTCGTCGACCAATACCGTGGCGAGCTCGCAAGCGTCTCGCAAGGCGTCTCAGAACACGTGTTAGATTTCATAACCCGCGTAAAGGATTTACGCACTGCGATCCTCGATTACAGTCGCGACGAAGCCGACAGAGCCGAAGTCGACGCATTCACGAAAGAGTCCTTCATTCGCGGCCTCATCCCCACGCTACGAGCCGAGGTTCGACCTTCCCGCAACGAACCTCTAAACAAGGTCTTCAATGAGGCCATCACCGCGTACAAGCAGTTCGAGCTCGACAGACGCCGCTATCGAGAGCCTCTCCGCGATGATCACCGTCGCGTACATTTCGCGGAGACACGCTCTCCCACGCCCGTGCATCACGACCCCTGGCGTACCGCGGAACCTTCAAATTCGGGGAACGCGCTTCGCCCCGCCCCGCCAACGCGCCGGCACGGACCCCCGCAGATCAGGCAGAGCAACGAAATCTCCGCGCGCAACGAGCGCCCAGCGTACAGACCTCACTGCGAAGAGGACACGGAACGCCCTATTCACCGAGAAAATTCACCGACGCCTACCCGATTCGTGTCGTCCGTGAACTGCGCCGCCGACCCCCCAACGCCGCGCATCCGAACAAATGCGCCCCAATTCGCGAAAGAATGCGAACTTTTAGTCGACACCGGGTCGGAAGTAAACCTAATCCGAGCGTCCAGCGTCCGACCCGACGTCCATATAAATTCAAACCGCGTTACGAGAATCCATGGCATCACCGAGGGTGCAGTCGACACCCTCGGCGAGCTGACGATTGAGATCGCCGACGCCATCCCCGCCGCGTTTCATGTCTTCCCCGGACCCCTCCCGACCAATGTAGACGGAATCTTAGGCTCGCCCTTCTTCCAAGAAGGAGCCGAAATTTCGTTCGCGAAACGACAAATCGTGCGCGATAACATTTCCATTCCGTTCTCCGAACAAAGCGAGCGCACGATCGAACCCCGAACCGCCGCGTGCGTCGCCATCAATATAAACGGTCCAAGCACTGGTCGCACTTCTCGCCTAGATATTAAGCGGGACATAGTCATAGGTGACCGCCGAGTCACGAATAATCATGGAAAGGCCAGCCTACGGTGCTCCGATGCACCGACCGAAATGGCGACCGTTCCCTTACCGGTACCGAAGGTAGAAGAGATCGAGGTTCCCCCGCCTTATCCTAATCCCAACTCTAGTTCCAATCCAAACTCCGAATCCGCCCCGGAGCATCTTTCCAAATCCCAAGCCCGTACGGACCGATCGTGCGGGACGGTCAAAATCGACCAACTCGCGAAAATCCCAAATTCCGAATCCGCTTCGGATCTCTCGAAATCCCCAACTCATGCTCGCACAGACCGTCTGTGCGAGACGACCCTTAAAGGTCAAACCGCGCAAGTTCTCGAGTCCGAACCAAAAACGATTGGTTTGGTTACTCAGAATCTCGGAGCTCACATACAAGAATCACGCGAAACAACTCCGCTGACCCACCCCCACCCAGACGAGATTGAAGATGTCAAATCTCTCCCCGAAGACAACCACGATCTCTCCTACTCCCAGAAAAGTCAACGTGGAAGCGTCCACGCATGCGAGCGCACTACCCCCAACGATATTGTTACGCGTCCCAAGCAATACCGCCCTCCGCCGACCCACGAGGAAACCGTAGACCACGAAGCTACCAAATTTTCAAAGGATACCCCCACAAACTCAACAAGACCTTCAGACTGCTCGCATAAAATTTCCTCGCAGATCATCCGAAGGAAGCCAAAGAAGCGTCACGGCAAATTCAACCGGCTGTCAAAAGAAAACGTACAGCCTGGGAAAACGGACGATCGACGTTCACGCATCTCAGCGGTTGCCAAGAGGACGCCAAGGGTGCCCGTTGTCAACCGCCAACGAAACCAGCTCCAGCATACACTCCACAAGAGATTGCACTTCACGCCCTCCGATCAAATCGCCGGAGCCCAACCCAACTCGAGGCCTCTACGCAGCCTCACCCCGGCAGACGAGGGTTATCGGCCCAGTACGAGCAGGAGCACAAATCGTCCACGCCGACAAGTCGAAAGGGGCGAAACCCCCACCACCCCAACCCAGCGCTATCCATGGGTCCAACCCCCCTCCACCTACTCCCATCACCCCCCCCCCCAGTCGAGGCACCTAGCTACTCCCGGCACCCGCTCCATTATCTTTGCGACAGCCAGAGTGAGACGATGTGTCCACCATACACCGCCAAGCCAACTCCGGAAGAGAAGGCAGCCAGGTTCCTGGCGTACTTCAGCAGCTACGCATGCTACAGAGGAGCATGCTACACATACGCCGACGGCATACAGGCGTGCGAACACTGTAGCCGACACCTCCCAGGCCTCTCGAAGATCAACCCTATCCACATGGTGGATAAGAAGCTGGCAGTACAGAGCACATGCTCGAACTGCGGCTCGAATCTGTGCCAAGACAGGCCCCTGCTGGATTGCCGTGACTGCGCCGACAGGGTCTGCACGACGATCGCCGCGGTCGTATTCAAGGACAGCGCACACGTGGATGATCTGCGGCGGCACCTCCAAAGACAGCCCCAGGCATAGCCGAAGACGGCCTCAGGCATCATCGAAGACGGCCCCCCCCCCAGCGGCCACCATTTCAAGGAGGGAGGTGTGACGTCGTCCCGACGTTTGAGCTGGCTCATCTTCGTCGACCACTACCCCCCCCCCCCCACCCTCGACACCCACTACGCTCGCCTTCGCCTCGCTAAGATTCCCGCCCCAAGGGGTGAGGTGTAACGTCGTACCGACATCTTGGAACTAGCTTCAAAATTCAAATAGGCGCGTACAAGCCCGCGCTCGTATTCACCTATATTCGAACCGTAACCGCGTCAAATAAGCGAGCGAGCGAAACGCGTAAACACGCAGAACATGTCACATACACACACATCTCCACGAGCGCGACCATACGAACGATAACACGGTAGCCGGTGCGAGCGTACGCCGGCCTAGCAACAGGCAGGGACGAGCGCCGCAACCTTACTCGTCCTTATTTTCAATAACAAAGAAATAGACATCAAAATTGACTCTTCCTAAAAACACGCAAAACAGTCGTGGCGTACGTGACTAATTGCACGTGTTACCAAAATTCGTATGGTCCGCGCTCGACCTATAAATAAGGCAAGGATCAGGGCCCCGCTCTCTCAGTTCCAATTCAAATTTCGTACTATTCAGGTCGTATACCTCCGTATCATATTCTAACTCACTTCGCGCTCTCTTAGTTCAAGTTCCATATTCGTACTATTCAGGTCGTATACTTCTTTACCACGTTCTAATAGCTCCGCGCTTATCCTTGCCAGTACCTTTCGGCGATTCTCAAATTATTTTATTTTATTCTTTCGCGCCTCGTGCTGCAGTTACGTTATTTGGTTTCTTTATTATTTCGTTTATTTTATTCTTTCGCGCCTCGTGCTGCAGTTACGTTATTTGGTTCTTTATTATTTCGTTTATTTTATTCTTTCGCGCCTCGTGCTGCAATTACGTTATTTGGTTTCCTTATTATTTCGTTACTTTGTTCTATCGCGCTTCGTGCTGTATCACGTTCTGTTCTTTCACATTATCTTGCCTGTACGTTTTAGTACAATTATATCTCTTTCTTTACACTACACCATCGTTCGTTCTATTCACCACCCTCCATCATCCAGTGTCATTCCGCGCCAGTGCCGTCGTGTTCGCGAGTGTGTGAGACCCGTCAGTGTTGTTCGTGTCGTTCTAGTACCCGGCGTTCCGTCGTGCGTCTGAGCCCACCAGGTCGCTCGGTACGAAGGAAGGCCGCCGTCGCGACTTGTGGAAATTTTGATCGCGCTCTTTGACCCTTTTTAGTCGGTCTCACATGCCGCGACGCGCCGGGCGCAAGTACCAGCTAAAAAGTTGGTACGGGAACACGCTCACGAAGGGCCCGGAACCACGTACAGCGACTCTCTAGGAGTATACAAAGGGGTAACGATCGTCCGCGACACCCCCTTCTTCGGGTCAGTTCGGATCGTGAAATCCGTCGACGAACCCGCGAAGCCACCACCTCCGAGTGGGGAAGAGGCAGAGTGCCCCAGACCGTGGAGGCTCGTTCCGGTCTCTTTCACGCCGAATCTCCCTCGGCTCGAGGACATCTGCGTCGACGACCCGCGCTACGACCGCTACGCCACCAGAAGGGTTCTCACCTTGAGGTGGTATTATTGAGAGTGTGTGTGTGGTAGTTCGGTGGTGCGCGCAGTCCAGACTCCCGTGTTCCTTCGTCGTACGTCTGAGCCCACCAGGTCGCTCGGTACAAGGAACGCGGGCTCGGCAGCTCTAACTAAAGACCGTGCCCCAGTAACCTCTGTGTTCCTCCGCGTACGTCTGAGCCCACCAGGTCGCTCGGTACGGGGAACACAGACTCGGCAACTCCGAATCCTCCCAACGCGACAGGCGAACTTCGTGCCCACCACCGTATCACGCACACCGCGTTGCGACCGCGTCGTGTGAGCTATATATATTTCCGCGGCACTCTCGGCAGACACCGGTATCGGTCCTGATCAGACGTGGGCGTACGGACCACGTGGATCAAAGATCGTCATATTAAAAACCTCCGTTACGATTCGTATTTGTTCGCCGGAGTTTCCGGCCGCGGGTCGTAACAGTTGTCTTTTTAAGTTTTTAAGTTTACGTATAACATACATATACATAGTACGTATAGAGATCGCGGTTTTGGACGTGTACTAAAATACACGTGTACACGGATCCGTATTCACGGATCCTTAAATTCGTACTACACGGTTCACGTACCATGGGTATTTACATACACATGAAACGGGGATCTCTAAATACGTACCCCCCCGTTTCAGAAATTGGCGAATCGAGCGCAGAGCGCAGCGCTTTTATGGTCCGTTGTCTGTACCGCTAGTCTCGAGACAATACCACCATACCGTATACAAATACAACTACATGACACCTTATTCTTTTATATTTTCCATTTTCGCATATACCATATATGTTTCAGAAAAGGGAATGAAGATTAAAGTAAACTTAAAAACTCGAAAGACAACCAAAATGAACGCCTAGTGTCAGTCGGGTATTTAGGATAGCTTCTTTTACTGTTGACCTTTCGTCGCGCTATGTAATAAACAGATAATTTACCCCCCGTTTCAGGTAGAGGCGAGTCGGGCGCACCACTTTTATCTGACAGAGTTGGGCAAAATACGCAATTAGATACAAATTTCGGATCACCAATAATAGATACAAAATTTGTAATTAGTTACTCGAGGATTTAGATACAAAAGTACTTTGTATTCGAAATTTAATTAGATACTTTTCTATCTGCAGCAGAAGGATTCGAAGCGACTGATACATTTCTAAATATTTAGTATCTGTATTTAATTCAAAGATCCGTTAAGATCCTTCAAGATCCTTTTGACCAGCTCGAGGCTTGAATGAACACGTTCCGAGGCCCGAGAGTCGGGCCCCGAGACCTGAGCCCAGAACACAATAATAGTACAATAAACACGGCCGGGCAACCCCACGGCCAGCTATAGCTATAGGTATATCGGCGTGACACCGCTGGCAAGTGAATGCTAAACGTGTTGATTTTTCGTAATTTTCTCAGGAAAGTGACACGAGCCAGTTCGTGGCGTTCTTCCGATTAAGAAACGACTAAACTCGATAGAATTCGGACTGTGGTTAGAGTGGTTTTACTCGTGAAAATATCTTCGAAATTTGTATTTGAATACAATTTCAGCCCATCCTCCGTGCTAGGGCAACGAAGCGACGATGGCCTCGGGTGCCTTGGTCAAGTGGTGCAATAAAAACCGCCGGGCAATCCCCCGGCCAGCTAAGTATCTCGACATGAAACCGCTAGCAAGTGAATGCTAAACTTGTTGATTTTTCGTAATTTTGTCATGAAAGTGACACGAGCCAGTTCGTGGCGTTCTTCCGATTAAGAAAAGACTAAACTCGATAGAATTCGGACTGTGTCTAGTGGTTTTACTCGTGAAAATCAAGTGAAGAGAAGATCAACTGGTCTTCCACCGTCGCCTTCCCATCAGTGATGGGATTCGGGGCGCTTTTCTCGCGCATGCACGAGTTTCGGCAGGAACGTATCTACGTCTGAAGTTTGTGGCAGTTTGTGGGGAATGTAGTGGGGAATTAGTCAGGAATTAGTACTGCTAGGAAAGTACCGGAAGAGTTCAGAAGTTCATATATTATGTGTTATATGTGCATACATATTAAATTTTAATACAACACACACATGTTATACAGTCATATTTCAAAATCACGTCATAACAAATTTTGCGAAATTATTGGGGTGACTAAGGTACCCCATTTTAGCCGATCCTTGTACTTGATAGAGGCTAGAATCGTCGCGCATGCGCGAAAAAAGCGCCCCGAATCCCATCACTGCTTCCCATGCTTCTCCGAGCTTGCGTTTCGGTGGACCGAATAGCTGAAACGCGAGTCAGGAGAAGCTGAGTCAACGATGGAAATGATCGAGATCCGCTAATGTAAATTCAATTAATCATTTACAATTCAATCAAATATATTTTTTATTTGAAAAAATGTATTATATAATCAAATATTTTATAAATTCAATTTTTCCTGACTATACAATTTATTTAAGCAGTTACAGTTTTTAAATATATTAAATTTTGTAACAATCGTTTTGAAACGAATTAAGTTTCAAACAAATATTTTTTTATTAGTGAACGTCTATTTTACAGAATCTCGCATGAAAAATTGTTTAAGCAAATACAATTTTTTAAACAAAATATATTTTTGCTCAGATAAAGGTTTTTGTATAAACAGAATTTTCTAGGTAAATTAAATTGTTTAAACAAATACAATTTTTTAAACGAAGTATATCTTTGCTCAGACAAAATTTTTTGTGTAAACAGAATTTTGTAGGTAAATTAAATTGTTTAAAAACAAAGTATCCTTCTTCCCAAACAATTTTTTTAATAAACATCTTTTTATAAACAGTCTGTATTATTTTTTAAATAGATTTAAATACATAGATTATAATACATATTTAAATAGAGTAAAAAAAACTTCAATTTTTGTAATATAAAATGCATTTTCGTATTTGCAGAATCATCGATCGCTGCCATCGCTGCCTGCCAAAAGGTCAATACTTCCTCCACCGGCTTTCACCTAGTTAATTGTTATTGCATCCCTATCAATAGTTGTTATGTATTATAATCATTATTTATTTATTTGTTTTATATTATTTGGATTATATTTGTCTATGTATTATAATATTTGTTTTTATGAGTGTGTGTAATAAATGATTTTTTGATTTTCGATTAATTGTTTTGTTTCGCCTTTCTCTTATTTTCCATGCAGTCCATAGTTAAATTCCGACTTCCAAACAGAACATGATTTCTAAAAGTCCTAAGTATAAATAGTAAAAAGTCCTAAGTATTGTACATTTTCTAGTTTATTGGAAGTAGAGCTAAAATGTTGTTCGATCTTTTTTGTTTAAATAAAATTAGTTATTCCTTATAATGTGTGTCTACTTCTGTAATCCTTTCTTTCATTTCACCTTATTAAATAATTATTTTTTGCAGTTATTTTAATACAAGATATTTCCTTCATTTCGTGAAAGAAAGAATGTTAGTTACATCTTTTATATGAAACAATATAAACTTTTCGTTTTGATCAAGACCAAAGATGATGTAGGATCTTGTCCAGACTAAGAGATGATGTAGGTTCTTGTCTAACCTGAGAGATGATGTAGGTTCTTGTCCAACCTGAGAGATGATGTAGGTTCTTGTCCATGTTAAGAGATGATGGCAGCCAAAAGTGGCACGGGCAAAACCCGAGCGTGAGCACTCTCATATACTCTCTGGTCTAATCCTCTTTGATCTGATCTATTTTGTAACTTGATAGTAACGTGACAAACGTGGGTTAAAAAAGTAATTATTTTTGAATGCTTCAGAACTAATTCTGGATAAATTGATATTTCACACACATAAAATTAACTTTTTTTTTATTCACTTAGTTTACTTATGTTACAGAAAATTCCCAAAATCACATACAGAAAGACTGTTTATCTGGAGAATGTTGAATTTCATAAAATAATGTGAATATTTGTTTTGTGAAACATATATATTTATCACGATTGTAATCTTCAACGTATGTATCGAAATTATTTTAGATTTTTATGTTCAAAGTGTACTTGTTGAGATTTAATTGGTTTGTAACCCATTGGTTAGGTCTAAATATATGTTTAACTTGGAGTCATATAAATCAAACATTGTTTAAAATAATGTATACATATACAACAATATATTTGAAAATTATTTCAGCAACCAATAAATGACAGTGCTGAATTTTTAAAGAGAAACGGAAAATTGCATATTATTATAAAATAGTTCACTGTATCGATTAATGATTAGTTCACTGTGGATAACAAGTATGTAAACAGAACATTGTATGTTAATTTAGAAAAATTTCAGGGGTATGCATTTTTATGATAAAGACCGATTAAAGGACATAGATTTTATTAAAAATGCAAAAGGAAGTAAACAATATAATAGCGGAATCATTGAAAAAGGCATATGATCATGACAGAACTGGAAACGTTGGAAAGGCGTATGCGTATTACACGGTCGTAGCAGAATTAAGTCCAGCGAAAAGATTAGAGATCGAAGAAGCTTTCGTTAACGTACTTTGTATGTTTGTAATGTACATGCAATGCTTTCGTAATACCAAAATTATAAATATCTATTTCTTAGGTCAATGGGGAATGCGGCTGGCGTGCGATCACAGATTCGCAGACGTTGTTTTATGTTACACACGTTCCTTAGATATTTATCCGAATAACCCACGTATGTTAAATAATTTTGCTGCTCATCTCTTAAGGTAATTTGAACTGGTGACTTGGGTAAATGTACAACTAGTTGATTTAAAATTGATTTTTTAACGTGACAGATATCATGACCGCTAAAATTCCATATAATGAGGATTAAAAATATATTGTTAAAGGAATAATGATCCAATAAGGGCAATAAGATATTTAAAAAGGGCTCTGCAAGCCAACCCCAATTTTCTACCAGCAGAAAGAAATTTACAAAATGCATTTAGTATGGCTGTAGATAGGTGGCACTTTCCAATGTTGAACGACAAACAAAGGAACAATGCATTCGAATGTGCGATACGAAAGAAAATTTCTCAAGGATACGACACAGTATTAGATATAGGGACTGGAACAGGGTTATTAAGTTTATACGCACAAAGTGCCGAAGCTAAGAAAGTTTATGCATGTGAATATTCAGTGGCAATGATCAAAATTGCGGAGAAAGTATTTGAAAGTAACAATGCTAAAGATATAATTTTATTGCCTAAATTGTCCACAGATCTTACGATACCCGACGATATTATGGAGAGGTTTGTCCTTTGTTTACAGTAATCGGTTTCCAATATAAACGTAACACTATTTAGATTTGTCTTTCGTTAAAGATATACATATTTGTTTACAGAGTGAAATTAATAGTCACAGAAACATTCGATGCTGGTTTATTCGGAGAACGTGTAATACCATCTTTGTTAAGCGTTCACACAAATATCTTAGATAAAAATGGTATAATAATACCGATGAGCGCTACGCTTTATGTAGCTGCAGTGGAATGCGAATATTTAAGAAACAGGTCATCTGTAGATTTCGATCAAGTAAAAACTTCCTGTCCTTTAAATTTTGATAATATATCTATATTATTAGACGATGAATATTACGATACAGAGCATTTGAAAAATGTGAACGTTCATTATATTACAGAACCCAAAGTTCTTCTCACTGTAGATTTTAATGATATATCGAATTTACGGAAATTTAATGTGGATGGAGTAAAGAGTAAAATAAATGTAAAATGTGAATATGATGGTATTGTAGATGGTTTGGTGAGTTGGTTTAAGCTACACCTCGACGAAGAAATTACGATAGATACGTCGGATAGGAAAACCTGCTGGCAAACTGCTGTTTTCCCAGAGATACCTACGCTATTTAAGCAAGGAGATATATTAACGATCCATGGAGAAATTCTAAAAGGGAAATTAAGATGTTCTTATAGAAGAAATGGTGCTGCGCGTACCGATTATAACAAGAAGAAATTTTTATATCATTTACCAAAAGAAGTTATAACATTTTTAAACGACTTTGAATATATAAAATTACTTACTGAAGTCAGTAAGTCGCTAATTAACGAAGAAATCAATAGTATTTTGGATACATCTCCTTTTCCAGTTTACGGATTAATGTTACTCAAAGAAAATAAGTACAGTCGAATTCTATATTATAAAACTGAAAATGAGGCGCTTCGTCTCCTCATCGAAGAAGTTGCGAAACAAAATGGCTTTAAAGACAAGATCTGCATTATAGCAAAATACAATGCAATTCAAGTTTCTTTAGACACTATATTTGTTCATGATTTTGACATCAACGGAGAATTAAAAGATCGTGATCAGGAGCACAGTCACGAATTCTTTAGGTATACAATTTTAAATATTTACCGTTTTCCTTGTTAGTAGAATTTAACATTTTATATTACACTTTACAGGTGTATGCTTAAACCGAATGGAATTTTATTACCCGAACAAATATTCCTTGTCGGTCAACTTGTATTTTCCGAAGACTTTCCAAATATGGTTTACGTTAAAGATGAAAATTTACAAGGAGGGTCAACGCTAGTATTTAATACAACAAATTCGAAAAAGGTGTTTATTAAGGAAAATATAGTATGCAAGATGTTATGTAAGTGGTAGTATATGAGAAAAAGTAGTAATTCAACATTAGAATAAATCTCACATGAAATATTCATCAATTATATAATACACTGACTCGAATTTAATATTCGGACGCACTAAAGAAGACGATAACATTTTAAACATTGTACTATACGATTTGAACCTTTTTGGGAAGCTAGAGCAATTAGTTTGCTACAGGATGTGAAAAGGAATTTTTTCAAAAATTGCAATTGATCGGAATTGTAGAAACAGTACTGAAAGTTGCATTTTATGTAAAACTTTTTTATGTGGGTCTATATTGAAAATTTAAAAAATACGTTCTGTAGATCTGTGTCAATTAAACATATTCTGAAAGTTTCGTCAAAATCGGTCGACGTTACAATAAATTACAAACGTTTAAAAATGTAAAAATTGCAGATTTTCGACCTCTAACTGCAATCAATGAAAGGATTCTTACATCTTTCAATGCCTGTCGTTTTTTTCCGCATCAACCATCAATGTAAAGTGCAGCTTTTACATAGTATCGTTTCTACAATTCCGATCAATTGCAATTTTTGAAAAATTCTTTTTTCACATCCTGTAGCAAAGTAATTGATCAAGCTTCCCAAAAAAAAGGTTAAAATCGTATAGTACAATATTAAGAAAGTCTTTTTTAGAGCGTCCGAATATTAATCCGAGTCACTGTATATATATACAAATGATTTAGATTCTGCTGTATCTGTTTTTATTTACCATCTTTACTTAACGCTAGTATGACACGCATATTTTTTAGTAAAATCTTATAATTATGTCATACTAATGAGAAGCTGATGCACGATAGCATTTTAGGATTAATAAAAGAAACCATTTACATGATTACATTCATAGATACATTATTTATTTACAGAAAAACGTAAAGTTTTATAGATCAACAAAAATCGAATTGCGAAATTTCCATAGTCACACGTTTTTTAAGTAGATAGCATCAAGATTAACGAAAATTTCTTCTATATTTATATATTAATACTTAGTATAATTGCTATTTCTTCGAATAACATCGAAAATTCGATTAGACATTGATGAAAGCAAAGTACGAAGAGTTTCTGTTTCGATGGATGTCCAAACAGAGTTGTACTGTTTACAATTGCCATATACTGTTCTGGCAAGTATCTCTGAAAGATTCTCAATTGGGTTTCAATCTGGCGAACAAGCTGGCCATGTCAAAATCTCCTCATATTTTTGTTGCCTAACCATCCCTTTGTCTTGATGCATGAATTGAGGCGTTATCATGCTAAAAAATGAAATTGTCAGTCTCAATTTCTTCTGTAAATGGTATTAAGACCATCTCCAACAGCTCCGTATATTGTGTCGAATTCATCTTATGATTAATTCGACAGAATGGTGTTTTTTTATTGGCTCTGAATGCAGCCCAAAACATTACTTTCTTTTCTTAAATCGTGCCAGTGGTATTTGTAACCATCTGGTCCATCCAAGTTAAATTTTTTCTCATCGGAGAAAATGATATTTTCCCATTCTTGCGCCCAGGACATATGTCTTTGTGCAAATTCGAGACGAGCTTGTTTGTGTCGTTCTTTGAGTGCTGGTCTCTGCAGCATTTTTGACCATTTAGATCGCCCTGAACTTTTCAAACTTTGCTGCACACGCCTTGGTGTTGGAGATGGTCCTAATCCCATTTACAGAAGAAATTGAGACTGACAATTTTATTTTCAACATGATAACGCCTCAATTCATGCATCGAGACAAACATTGGAGTAGTTAGACAACAAAAATATGAGGATTTTGACATGTCCAGCTTGTTCTCCAGATTTAAACCCAATTGAGAATCTTTCAGAGATACTTTCCAGAACAGTACCAGGTATGTAAATATGAAACTGGAATTTGCCCATAGGTGGCTCTAGCTGTGAATGTAATTACCGTCAAACCGCGTCATTGACGCCATTTTCTTGTTTTGACATCTGGTAAAGATTTTCAACTCACAACCATACAAGTTTCATACAACAGCATAGTTTTTAATAACGTTGAACATGTCGAATGTTGTGCCTGGAAACTACGATATGCGGACAGCATTGATTTTCTGTTTCCATTTGAAGAAAACTGCCTGCAGAATCGCATAGAATGCTTGTCGAAGCTTACGGTGAGCATGCTCTTGGGAAATCACAGTGCTTCAAGTGGTTTAAAAAATTCAAAAATGGCGATTTTCATGTGACAAACGAAGAACGTGGAAGACCACCAAAAAAGTTTGAAGATAGCGATTAGCAAGCATTGTTGGATGAGGATGACGCGAAAACGCAACAACAACTCGCTGATCAATTAAATGTGACACGAGAAGCCGTCTCCATACGTTTGAAAGCCATGGGACAGATTCAGAAGATGGGAAAATGGGTTCCACATGAACTGAATGAAAGACAACAGGAAAACCGAAAAACCACTTGTGAAATGCTGCTCGCCAGGTACAAAAGAAAGTGATTTCTCCATCGAATTGTGACTGGCGATGAGAAGTGGATATAACTGTTTCCTTGATCTCGATCGACAATTTGTTAATAACGAATAGTAATGAGTTCAGCGCACTGGTTCGATCTGATGTGGAAAAACATTGTTTGATTTATACTTTAATAAGAGTAATTTTTGATTACTTATCCTTGTAATTTATGATTTTGTAACGGACCGTTCCTTGAGAACCCTCATGTTTTCAAATCCGAATTGTCTTGACATTGACGCATAAAAGCCTTTGACTGTTGCGATTGTTTCGCCATCCATTGTAACTGTTTCCTTGATCTCGATGGACAATTTGGTAATAACGAATAGTAGTGGATATATTTTGAGAATCCTAAGCGTATCGTGGGTAACTCCAGGCGAGCCATCGACATCGACTGCAAGGCCAAATCGCCATGGATGGAAGACAATGCTCTGTGTTTGGTGGGATCAGAAGGGTGTGATCTATTATGAGCTGCTAAAACCTGGCGAAACCGTTAATACTGAACGCTACCGACAACAAATGATCGATTTGAATCAAGCTTCGCGTGAGAAACGTCCGGAATATCAAAAAAGGCAACACAAAGTGATTTTGCTTCATGAGAATGCACCATCGCTCACAGCAAAACCGGTAAAGGAAAGGATTGAGGCGTTTAGTTGGGAAATACTTTGGCATGCGGCTTACTCACCAGACTTGGCTCCATCCGATTATTACTTATTTGCATCGATGGGACACGCACTTGCTGAGCAGCGCTTCACATCTTACGAAAATCTACGAAAATGACTCGATGACTGGTTTGCCTCAAAAGAGGAATAGTTTTTTTGGCGTGGCATCCACAAATTGTCAGAGAGATGGGAAAAATGTGTAGCTATCTATGGGCAATACTTCGAATAAAATATTTTGTATCATTGTCATACAATAGACGTGTATTTTCTATACAAAAATTCCGGTTTCATATTTACATACCTAGTATATGGCAATTGTAAACAGTACAACTCTGTTTGGACATCCATCGAAACAGAAACTCGTCGTACTTTGCTTTCATCAATGTCTAATCGAATTTTCGACGTTATTCGAAGAAATAGCAATTGTACTAAGTATTAATATATAAATATAGAAGAAAGTTTCGTTAATCTTGATGCTATCTACTTAAAAAACGTGTGACTATGGAAATTTCGCAATTCGATTTTTGTTGATCTATAAAACTTTACGTTTTTCTGTAAATGGTTTCTTTTATTAATCCTAAAATGCTATCGTGCATCAGCTTCTCATTACTATGACATAATTATAAGATTTCACCAAAAAATCAGGTGGCTTTATGATAATTTCGGGCAGTGGATTAGATCAATTTTTTACTCATTTCACTTTTACCACCAATTACATGATATTCTGTACATATAAAATAATCAAATTTATTCAATGAATTCGGTTACAAATTTTCATTTTTATAGAGATTTAATAGTTATCAAAATATACGGTATGGTTTTGATAGTTCAAATTCGTATGGAATTGCTCAGCATATTAACGAATTTAAGGTAAAATAATGTCTACAATTGTAAAAGAAGACTCTGTTTTATGAATTTATCTATTAACTCTTTGTATATTACAGATAAATCAACTTTTTGATTTAAACTCAAGTTTATATCTACACGAACCTTTGTCCGATATAAATATGTTGATAGAAATGAAAGAAAGCGAAATTACAGAACGCATAGTAAATTTTGGCAAAATAAGTGCGACTACTAATGGACCGTTGCCAAATGCATTGATTTGCTGGTACAAAGTCAAATTAACATTGAACTACAATTATGACACAAAACGAAGTGGGTCTTTTATGAATCACACGGCAATATTATTGGAAGATGAGTTAAAAACCACTGTCCTACAAGGTAATGAAGTATACATAAAAGTTCAACAAATCGAAGGTGTCGTGCGCATAAAAGTTAAGTGATTTTATTGTTAGTAAAATGTCCCACTTTGTATAATTGTAACCTACTCGAAATGTACATTTGTTTTACACGTTTTAATACTATTCTGTACATATATATATAAGAAATATGGTATAAACGATAACTTTCGCTGTTAACGAAACTAAATTGGCTGTTAAACGAATTATTATGTAGTACAAAGAGTTATTTATAAAAATAAAAATTTATAATTTACTCTTCGTGTTGTTCTTCAGAACGTTATGTATATGTGGTGCTACCCTTTCAGGATAATTATTATGCACATCGTGAGATCCTTTCACGAAAACTACATCAAATTCACTCTTCTTTTCTATCGCACTTCCTGCTTTCTCTACCATGTCCTTCAGTGTGTCTATTCTAGACGATCTGTCTGCCACAATAATCAAGATTGGAACTCTGAACTTCTCCCAGAACTCTGCACATATTTGCATGTTGAATATTGGACGTACCAACATTCTCAATCTGGGATCACGATTATATTTATATAAATCCCCAACTTTTGTAGTCGCACGCGTAAACACAGCTTCCGCAGCATCCGTAGTTAACGCCTCTTGCCTTTTATACTGTAACGCATATATTACTTCTTCTTTAGTATATAGTCTTTCTCCAACATTGCTGTAAGCGCTCAAATTATACATTTCTTGAGTAAACGATACAGCATCCTTAACTGCGAGAGGCATAAATCCATCTATAGCTATGATTCTTTCGAACCTTCCAGGATATAATACACCGAAAAAAGTTCCTATGTGTACACCGAAACTATGCGCCAAGTAAATACAAGTTTTCCATTCTAAAGCGTCTAAAACTAGTAATATTGTGTATACGTAATCAAAGAATTTCAATGGTAGTCCAGAAGGGAACGGGGACGACAATCCATGTCCTGGCAAGTCTATGCTTACGTACTGGTATTCTTGCGGTAGAAGTTCTATTAATCTGTCAAATGATCCAGCATTGTCCAAGATACCATGTACTACTAAAATTCTCTTCTCTTTTAGAGAATTGTAGACTTTCGCAGCAACATGTCCCCATGGCACGGATAATTTCACTTCTGTGAATTGCTTTTCTGATTGGCTCATGATAATATGCAATATCTTTCAAATAAAACACTCCACTGATTTTCTTTACTTTCCTCGGAACCACAAACGAGTGTAAATAACTTTGATACGTACAGCTACTTTCAATAATATGAGAAGATAGCAACAGAAGTAATATATATATATACTTATTAGAAATCCAAGGTTCAAAGTCAATCAAATATTGCAACTCATGTTTCCCACTCGAGTGGCCACTGTAAAATAAATTATATATGTAATATGCAAATTATATTCTATATTTTATTCTAGTAATCCATGTATATATACAAATGTATCATTAAACACATTCACTAAAGTTATTCAATAATAAATGTATGTAATAGTAATAGCTATTTTTCACCGAAATGTATAATATTACAGTCGAATAAGATCAAATAAGATCGTAATTACAATCTTTTGCAAGTGAAAAGGTAATAAAAGGCATTATAGTTTTATTATGTGACAAAAATTTATTTTGAGCCATGTATATATCATAAATTTGTGTTTACCAAATTTTTTAAAAACACCAATATTAGTGATATGTATGTACATATATACTATTTATACATATGTATATATACAGAGAGGATATGAGAGTGCTCACGCCCGGGTCTGAGTTGCCACCACTTTTTGGCACGCTCACGTTTAGCACGGAACAGCTCCTACACCGAGGATAGAGCCCACTTTTACCACGAAACAGAGACCACACCGTTTTAACATGAAACAGAACCTTTACTAGCCTGTGGCATAAATCAGAACTAGCTTCAATCGATGCTTCGTGCGATATAACCACAGACGAGATATAGGAATAGACCGGACATCCAATGCATTTTGGTGTCCGTCAGTATCGGTGCGCAAACGCCCCGTTACCATTCAGTGTCAACACCCAACGTTACCGATAAATCACATGTTTTGAGCATTTATTAGCAAGAAGAAAAAATTGTATACTCCATTCGCATTACGTGTATTTAAACGACACTGCTTTCAATGCCTGTCGTTTTTCCCGCATCTACCGATTACGATGAAACTTTCACAGTGCATGTAATTGACACAGATCTACAAAATTTGTTTTTTAAATTTTCGATATAGGCCCACATAAAAAAGTTGAAAATGCGACTTTTAGTATTTTTTCAACAATTCCGATCAACTGCAATTTTTGAAAAAATTTCTGTTCGCATCCTGTATAAACTAATTGCTCTAGCTTCCCAAAAAAGTTCAAATCGTATAGTACAATATTAAAATAGTTATCGTCTTCTTTAGAGTGCCTTTAAATTTTTGTTCACTACTGGAATGTGCATATTGCATCAGGACGTACACCGTACGCCATACGTCGTTCTTCCGCATACGATAGATCGTGAGGACCTACACCGTACGTCCTCCGGGTCGGAAGGGTTAATTTGTTGCGTATGCAAAATTCTCTCGTGTATCTTACAATTAGTACATACACAAGTTCTCGGCATAACGTAAGGAGATTTCTTTCTTATTAGCGTATTCTCTCTCTTTACGGCGAACGGGCAGAAGAGAGCCTCTTCGCGATTGCACTCTCCGATGATCTTCGTATGTGTTGAAAACTCGTAATCGGACAACGTTGCGTACTTTAGACTTGACAACGCTGTAGACATACCGTTCGCAGATATTTTTGCTACAAAAAAGGTCATTCATTGGGTTTTATTATATTATCGTGCAAACCATAGGGCCTCCTGGCTACATTTGCTACGGTCCCCGCGATGAATTATTCCGTCACTGGCTGTAGAAGTTTTACCAGTCGAACCCGAGTCGGATTGGTTCTAGTTCTCGAATTCACCGTTCTCAATGCGTAGAGGACGCTGAAATCACTGGCATTTTAAGGTGCCGGTACTACAGATTCCTATGGACACCAAGTCCCATAAGGTGCCAGGTCTATTCCTATATCTCGTCTGTGATATAACCATGTATCGGAAATTGCTAAAATTCGATGCGGTAATAATTCTAATAAATTTAATATTAATAAATAGCTTTATTAGAAGAACGCGTGCGGAATTTACATAAAAACTGTGATAAAAATAATAATTGCAATTAAAATCACAATAAACATAATAAAAATTAAAATTGCAATTATAATTAAAATCACAATAAAAATAGAATCACACACACACACACACTTTAAATCAAAATAACTTTTTTAAGAATGGACCAAATGACTTCAATTTCTCTGTAAGGCTAGAAGAATTAGTTTAGTAAATGACGTCTAAAAATATGTTGAAAAAATGCATTTGGTCGGAATTGCGAAAAAAATAGTGAAAATTGATTTTTACTACTTCTTTAGCTGGGCCAATAACGAAAGTTTAAAAGATGTGTTTGGTAAGCTCGTATAAATTATATGCGCTCTGAAAATTTTATTGAAATTGGTTAATTGATTTAGGAGTTATAAACGATCAAAAGTGGTAAAAAGTATATAAATATATTTTTCGAAGAAATTCTCACGAATAAATCCACTACATACAGTCCGATTTCTATCGGGTTTAGACTTTTCTTAATCGGAAGAATGCCACGAACTGGCTCGTGTCACTTCCGTGAGGAAATTATATGAAATAAACAAGTTTAGCATTCACTGGTTAGCGGTTTCATGCCGAGGTACCTGGGTGGCCGGGGTTTGCCCGGTCGTGTTTATTGCACTACTATTGTGTTCTGGGCTCAGGCCTTTGTGCTCGACCCTCGTGCCTCGGTACGTGTTCATTGGAGCCTCGAGCCGGCCGTAAGTATTCGTGGATGTATTTAATATTCGAAAATTAAATACAAAAATTAAATACAATTTCTATTCGAAGCTTCTGCCGATTCTGTCAGAGTCGGCAGAAAAAGGAATATGGCAATAAAATAAACTTAAAAACTTGAAAGGCAACGAAACTGAACGCCTATAATATAGTGTCAGCTGGTTTGCTTAGGAAGGTTTCTTTTACATCTTATAATCTGTTTTTAGTAATGTCCACACTTCTGGCATATTTTCTAGATCCAAACAAGATTTAAGATTTTATTCTACTGACAATGAAACCGATGAGGGTTTCAGGGTTTTCTTAACGTTTCATTAAAAAGGTGTCGTAGGCCAAGAGTGGTTTCTAATGTTGTTCTCAAGACATAAAGAGAGGGTCATGTAGTCGTATACAGTCTGCTGGTATTTTGCCGAGACCTGCGGTATAGACAACGGACCATAATAGCGGTGCGCTCGACTCGCTTCTACCTGAAACGGGGATACACGGCTTACTTTACCAGCTCATTGTGTCGCCAATTTTTAAATCACCAGTCTAGGGCTCAGTTTAATGGGGAAACTGCAAGGAATATAACCATATATTTTTTCAAAATTTAAATCACTCTGGCACCCACCGAAAAAAACGTACAAAAAGAGTTTGTTTAAATTTTTAGGCATTATAAAGTTGATTATCGATGTTGAAAATATTATTTTATAATAGCCCAATTCTTTCCTAATGAAAACAGACAACCAGTTCCTGAGATAAAAATTCGTAAGTGAGGCCCGTTCTCGCCAAAATGGGCAAAAATTGTAAAAATTTCGAAGGCCTGTCATTTCTAATAAAATTCGAAATCGGCAAAATAATGACTTAGAGTCCCCCTAATTTCAAATGGCTACAACATACACCCGTCTCCCGTCCCTCAATTTACGCGGCACTTTTTTACGCGAGTATTTGTTTTACGCGCCAAATTGACCTCAATTTACGCGGAACTTTTACCTTTTACGCGGAAGGGAAGGAAAACATTAGTAGTGTGGCCCCTGGAACCTTATCAAGTATACGGATTCAATTTACACGATTTTTTATTCAATCCACTAATCCACGTGGAACGGATATTCGCGTAAATTGAGGGACATGCTTATCCTGAAAAACCCTTTCGGTTCTTCGTAAAATAGTTTGCCGAAATAAAAGTTCTTCATAACTGTTCTGGGATCCGAAATCGATATTGAACAGTTTTCGAAGTCTGGTTCTGAATAATTCCTTTACATTCTATAATTACAATCAAACAAAAAAAAACATTGTATTCCAAATACATCAAATTTCAATTACAGTGTAATTCAACTACATTCACGATTAGCGTAATTACTAGCAATCAAATTGATTGAACGGTTTGAATTATGTCATACAACTAGGGTATAATCTCTCCCATGCTAAATATTAAATTAACTTTTATTTTTATGTTAAGTTTTGCAGAAAACTACGCAAAATATAAATTAATTTAAGAGTAAAATGTGTTCCAACTCTTGGGAACTTTTCTCCGAGTTGTATGTATATTAAATCTAGAAGTAGATAGAGAGAGAGACAGATTGTTTTTAAAACTATTAATTTCTCTTGCATGGGAGGGGGAAATCCGCTCTACTATCGGTGTAGGATCTAATCCAGGCTAAGGGTCCGCTCTACCGTCGGTGTGGGATCTGATCTAGGCTAAGAGTGGGAGGGGGAAATCCGCTCTACTATCGGTGTAGGATCTGATCCAGGCTAACCGTCCGCTCTACTATCGGTGTAGGATCTGATCCAGGCTAAGAGTGGGAGGGGGAAATCCGCTCTACTATCGGTGTAGGATCTGATCCAAGCTAGGATTTTGTGTGGGGGCAGCACTATACCGGTGGCATCGAAAACCCGGGCGTGAGCACTCTCATATCCTCTCTGATATATATATACCCAGACAACCAGGCTGCAGCGGGCAGCAATGTCGCGTTTTGGATGTCTGCTGCCGCGATGCTGCACGGCACCGGTCCTAGATTCTGCCTCGCCGTAAGAGGGCAACACAGTCGCACTAATGTTTCGACTGCCGTACAGACTTTGTACTAGCACAGACGAGATATAGGAATAGACCGGACACCCAATGCATTTTGGTGTCCGTCGGTATCGGTGCGCTAACGCCCCGGTACCGTCGGTATCGGTGCGCAAACGCCCCGTTACCATTCAGTGTCAACACCCAACGTTACCGATAAATCACATGTTTTGAGCATTTATTAGCAACAAGAAAAAATTGTATACTCCATTCGCATTACGTGTATTTAAACGACACTGCTTTCAATGCCTGTCGTTTTTTCCCGCATCTACCGATTTCGATGAAACTTTCACAGTGCATGTAATTGACACAGATCTACAAAATTTGTTTTTTAAATTTTCGATATAGGCCCACATAAAAAAGTTGAAAATGCGACTTTTAGTATTTTTTCAACAATTCCGATCAACTGCAATTTTTGAAAAAATTTCTTTTCGCATCCTGTAATAAACTAATTGCTCTAGCTTCCCAAAAAAGTTCAAATCGTATAGTACAATATTAAAATAGTTATCGTCTTCTTTAGAGTGCCTTTAAATTTTTGTCCACTATTGGAATGTGCATATTGCATCAGGACGTACACCGTACGCCATACGTCGTTCTTCCGCATACGATAGATCGTGAGGACCTACACCGTACGCCCTTCGGGTCGGAAGGGTTAATTTGTTGCGTATGCAAAATTCTCTCGTGTATCTTACAATTAGTACATACACAAGTTCTCGGCATAACGTAAGGAGATTTCTTTCTTATTAGCGTATTCTCTCTCTTTACGGCGAACGGGCAGAAGAGAGCCTCTTCGCGATTGCACTCTCCGATGATCTTCGTATGTGTTGAAAACTCGTAATCGGACAACGTTGCGTACTTTAGACTTGACAACGCTGTAGACATACCGTTCGCAGATATTTTTGTTACAAAAAAGGTCATTCATTGGGTTTTATTATATTATCGTGCAAACCATAAGGCCTCCTGGCTACATTTGCTACGGGCCCCGCGCTGGATTAATCCGGCACTGGCTGTAGAAGTTTTACCAGTCGAACCCGAGTCGGATTGGTTCTAGTTCTCGAATTCACCGTTCTCAATGCGTAGAGGACGCTGAAATCACTGGCATTTTAAGGTGCCGGTACTACAGATTCCTATGGACACCAAGTCCCATAAGGTGTCTATTCCTATATCTCGTCTGTGGCTCTACTGCGCGGCAGTCATGTCGCGTTTTGGATGTCTGCTGCCGCAAGCTGCAGGGCATCGGTCTTGGATTCTGCCTCGCCGTAAGAGGGCAACACGGTCGCGCTAATTGTAGGAATTGATGTGTGGTATTCTCGACGGGAGAATACCAAAGCTTCGGGAAGGGTACCGAAGAACGTAGCCTACTCTACGTTGATCAAGGAATCACGTGGTCGGGATTCAAATAAACTCCACGATAATTACGGTTCACGAGAACGAGATTAGAATATTTATTTAGTAACTTGGACGCGTCGGTTGTAACGTACAACGGAAACTATATACAAGGAGGCAAGGCCTCTACGCCGTATATTCGGAAGTGTGTTCGATACGTCTTGTCTATCGGAAAGATTATTTCGAACTGTCTTAGGTACGCCTAGTATAACCGTCTCTTCGAGAGTCGGTCGGGAGTAGGATTGCCAACTCCCTATCGGTAATCTTCCTAGGCGCGACCTAGGGGAATGGCGACGGTAGCGCCATGATCCCTACACACTCCCCTCCGAGTGTGTACGTGCAACTTATGAACGTTACAAAACGATATAAAAGTTCGCCACGCTGGGGATACAATAATCTTATAAACTAAGTATGACTATATACAATGAGTGCGCACTAAATCTACTATACAGGATATCCTTACAAACTATGTGTTTACTATTTACAGTGTACGATGCGTTAATCACTAATTCGGCGGTTATCGCTTACCTGTGACTAGCGCGGCGGGACTGTTTGTACGATTTTCGCCCGCGAGTATGTTCGCAGCGCGGTCCGCTGGTTCGCGTCCGAGGATTCGTTAGAAGAGGTTTCTGCATCCTCTCGGAAATTATACGCGGGTTTCACGTTCTCGATGGAGACGGTACGCGGGTTTCCGTTCACTTCGATTTCTAGAACGCGATCGGTAGGGCGGCTTATCACTTTGTACGGGCCTGAGTATGGCCGTTCAAGCGCCTTTTTGTTCGTACCGGCGCGCAAGAATACGTGTGAACAGGTGTTAATGTCTTTAAACAAGAAAACACGCTTTTTATGACGCTGTCCTACGGGAACGGGTTTAACACTGCGCATGTGCTCTCGGAATTCTTCGATAAACATTTGCGGGTCCGCGGGACCGTCATCAGGGAGTACGAACTCGCCCGGAATTCGCAACGAGGTGCCGTAAAGATATTCGGCGGGCGACGAGCCCGTATCCATAACGTTGTTTCGAAGACCTAGCATTACGGTAGATAACACGCGTGACCACGTAGGGTTCGCGTGACACATAATTGCAGTTTTGAGGCATCGGTGCCATCGCTCGATCATGCCGTTTGAGGCTGGATGAAACGCGGTCGTCCGTATTCGATGGCATCCGGACATTTGCAGTAGCGCGGTAAAGAGTCTTGACTCGAATTGACTACCTTGGTCGGTCGTAAGAGTTTCAGGGCCGCCGAACCGTGAGATCCAGTGATCTACAAACGCCCTACAAACGGTCGTTGCTTCGATATTCGCGAGCGGAACTGCTTCTGGCCATCTCGAGAATCGGTCTATCATGGTCAGGCAGTAACGATAGCCTTCTGATATCGGTAGCGGGCCGGCGATGTCCATGTGAACGTGACTAAAGCGCTCATCGGGAGCAACGAATTCCGCTGGCTTTACATGGTTGTGGCGCGTTATCTTAGATTGCTGGCAATCCAAGCACTCTCTCGACCATTTCGCGATGTCGTGATGCATTCGCGGCCAGACGTACCGCTTTCGGATCACGCGATCGGTAATTTTCGCGCTCGGGTGCGCGGGACTGTGAAATTTGTCGAAAATGCCCTTGCGTGACGGGCCCGGGATGTATGGACGCAATACTTCTCCCTCAAGATCGCATACAATCGCAATGTGTGTGGGTCCCCACCGAATTCGCCGTAAAGCCAACGAGTGATCGGTAGAGGCCAGCAAACTTTTAAGCTCGTCGTCGGATTCCTGCAATTTCGCGAGTTCTTCCAATGAAATGTCCGCGGCGAGATGCAATGTATCTATACGCGAACTGTGAAATGAACGATAATTGCCGTAGTTGGCGAGGCGATGCTTTCTCCGCGCGTTGTCGGAACGCGTACACGAGCGGCTTGTGATCCGTCACAATTACAAAGTTTCTACCCTCTAGAAAATGTCTAAAATATTTGAGCGCTTCGTGCACGGCAGTTAATTCACGTTCGTACGCGCTGTAGTTGCGTTGCGCTGGCGTAAATTTGCGGGAGAAGAATGCCAAAGGCTTCCAAGAGTCGTGGAATCTTTGTTCTAGAGAAGCCCCCATTCCGAAATCGGACGCATCGGTAACGAGACGCGTTACTGCATCGGGAGCGGGGTGATTCAACAAGGTCGCGTTCGCGAGGTCAGATTTGACTCGTGTGAACGCTTCCTCAGCTTGAGAAGTCCAGATTATCTCGCGTTTGTCATTCCTCTTCGAGTCGCAAAGATACTCGTGCAAGGGCGCTTGCACGTCGGCGGCGCGACGGAGACCGCGTCGGTAAAAGTTCACCATGCCCAGAAATCTACGCAAATCGGTAACTGTTTTGGGCTTCGGAAAGTCCTGAATGGCCTTAACTTTTTCGGGAATTGGTGCAGAACCGTTCCGATCGATAACGTGTCCCAGAAACTCGAGTCGGGACTTGCCAAATTCGCATTTGGTGAGATTCAGGCGCAATGCGTGTTCCTGTAAGCGTTGCAGGACCGTGCGGATGTGACGCTTATGCTCCTCGAGGTTTTCGGAAGCGATAAGGATATCGTCAATGTACGCGAAAACGAACTCGAGGTCTCCGAGGGCACGGTAAATGTAACGTTGAAACGTTTGCCCGGCATTGCGCAGACCGAAAGGCATCACGGTATATTCGAAGAGCCCGAAAGGTGTTATTACCGCGGTTTTCGGAACGTCCGACGGCGCGACGGGAATCTGCTGGTACGCTCGGTGAAGATCGAGCTTTGAGAAGATCGTCTTCCCGTGAAGGTTGACTGAGTAGTCATGTAGATGCGGAACTGGGTACATGTCGGGAACAGTCACGGAATTCAAACGACGGTAATCACCACATACCCTCCAACCCCCATCCTTCTTGGGGACAAGATGAATGGGGCTAGCCCATGGGCTGCTAGATGGACGACAAGTTCCTTCAGCTACAAGCCGTTGAAATTCAGTTTTTGCCACTTGTAGTTTGTCGCGCGTTAATCGTCGCGCACGTTCAGCGACGGGGGGGACCCTCGGTTACAATGTAGTGTAATACGTCGTGCGGCGAATCGCAGTTCGACTGCGATGGTCCTAACACTCCCGGAAATTCGGAAAGTATCCCCGCGAAAGGCGCAGTGGGATCGATTGACTTCACGCTGAACACGGGCGAGGTTTTGATCGAGCAGACGGCGGAAATTCGTGTCAATGGATCGATCAGTTTACGATGGCGCAGATCGACCAACAGGCCATGTTGATTGAGAAAATCCGCGCCTAGAATCGGGTACGGTACCGCGGCGACGCAGAAGTTCCACGTGAAGGCGCGGCGAAGGCCCAGATTCAGAGTGAGTCGCTTTTCTCCGAACGTCTCAATCGTCGTCTCGTTCGCTGCGTACAATTTCAAACCGGTCGCGCGTTTCTTGGCGGTTCGATCGGCCGGTAGCAAGGAGAGATCCGCTCCCGTGTCAATGAGAAAGTTGAGGCCGAGATCGCGGTCTCGCACATGAAGGCGATGAGATTCCGCACTCGGCGCGCTCGCCTCCGCGCGGCTAGTGCCTACTCGTTTCCCGCCTGCCACGAACAGGGTTTTATGCAGCGGCGAGCGTCTTTTCCGTATTTTCGGTGCAGGCGGCACACCGAAGATTCGCGGGATTTGGAACGCGCACGGGGTCTTCCGCGGGAAGGAGTTCTGCGGCGGTTGTCACGGGAGTTTCTGTTCACGGCGCTCGTCAGCACGGCTAACTGTTTCGTTATACGGTCCATCTTGGACTCGAGGTCGCTCATTCGTGAGCCCAGGGAAGGGGCGGTATAGGCTGCGGACGCGACAGTGTTCGACACCCCGACGTCGTGCCTCGGAAATTCTTGCGGCGACACGGACGAAACTGAATACGCGACGGAACCGGACGCCTCGACAACTTTGTCAGCCAATTCGGCGAATTCCTGCGAATCGGTAACCTTTGACATGGCCAGAACTGCCCTCACGTGCGCGGGAAGCTGCTCCATGAAAATCGAGCGGATGATGTCATCGCCACACGATCCGTCGTTCAGATTACGAAGGCGCATCAGAATTTGAGAGGGCTTTCCGTCGGCCAAGACTTCACCCTTTAGAAGTCGACGCAGGCGCGCCTCGGGCGACGTGGAGAAATTCGAAATAAGTCGCGCTTTTATCTGATCATAGAGGTTCTGCGGCCGCGGAACCGCGGTGAGAATGTCTTTGATCGCGACTACTTCCTCGAACTTCAGCGCGGTCACGGCGATGTCGGCCATTGTCTTCTGCGCGGTTATGCGGGATGCCGACAGCGATGCTTCCACGTGTAGACACCACACCGATGGGTCTTCGCGGAAAAACGACGGAATTTTCGGGATGCGGTACGAATCGATCTTACTCTCGATCATCGAATCTAGAACGTCATCCCGAACTACGATTCCCCCGGCGCCAGGGCCGGAAGGACTGGGTCCCGGAACATCAGGTCCCGGAGCGGCCATTTTGAAGACTAGCGCGGGTACGCGGTACTATATAACGGAATTCGCGGCGGTAGGTCTCGAACTTCCACGCCGAAATTGTACGCGCGTCGAAAATGTGATGCTACGCTCCTGATTCGATGGCGCGAACGCGACGGTACTTTCAAAATACGTCACGAAATGAGCGGCGCGACGCTATTTCCGGACTCGAACGGGAATCGCGGTAACAAATACTGCGTTAACGGTTACACTGAACGCTCGCACTTACGGAAATCGCTCGCTTTCTCTTGCTCTTCGAAATCCACCTGTTGAACGGCTCCTTCGAAGTACAAGATGGCGGCTACCGGCAGCAGGCCTCGTGTAGCAGCAAAGATGGCGGCTTCACGGCGGCAGGACTCGTGCAGCGGTAAAGATGGCGGCTTCACGGCAGCAAACCTCGTGCAGCGGCGAACAGCAAAAATGGCGGTCGTCTGCGTTCTCCTCGGGTGAACGTGGCGTCTGCGTGACGCTGCACACAGCTTGGCTGGATCCACGATGCTCCTTGGCGAAGACACGTGCCAGCCAGGTTAGCTGCAGGCACGTGATGTCCCAGAACCACGTGCTGATGTCCTTCCTTCTCGTGATCGGCGAGATCACGGCAGTCGACGGATTCGAATCACGTCGGGGTCACCAGTTGTAGGAATTGATGTGTGGTATTCTCGACGGGAGAATACCGAAGCTTCGGGAAGGGTACCGAAGAACGTAGCCTACTCTACGTTGATCAAGGAATCACGTGGTCGGGATTCAAATAAACTCCACGATAATTACGGTTCACGAGAACGAGATTAGAATATTTATTTAGTAACTTGGACGCGTCGGTTGTAACGTACAACGGAAACTATATACAAGGAGGCAAGGCCTCTACGCCGTATATTCGGAAGTGTGTTCGATACGTCTTGTCTATCGGAAAGATTATTTCGAACTGTCTTAGGTACGCCTAGTGTAACCGTCTCTTCGAGAGTCGGTCGGGAGTAGGATTGCCAACTCCCTATCGGTAATCTTCCTAGGCGTGACCTAGGGGAATGGCGACGGTAGCGCCATGATCCCTACATAATGTGTCAAATGCCGTACAAGAGCAGCTCGCGCTAATGTGATAGATGGCGGTAAAGTAAATGTCCATTGTGGGGTCGCGCTTACCACTCCGCGCTTGCTGCGTAGTGGGGAGTCGCCGAGCCTGCGCACAACGTTCTCGCGACGTTGGTCGACGCGCGGATCGCGGAGATCGCTCTCTTCGACTCGGTCTATCGAACGATATGGTCGTGCTTGACCACCGTGCCTCGCTTTATCTGATTAATCCACCAGTGTTGGTGAACTCGCGTACACCACGTTGTTCTCGTTGCTGTGGCTCATTGGAGTCCTTTCTGTACTCTCCGATTGTAAATATATTCGCAGTTTAAATATACGTGCTGTTCCTGCGTAATCGGGAGTGTCGAGTTTTCTTCCACGTGTGAGAGTAGGCTCACACGTGTTGACCATAGAACCTTCTGTTACCAACCTACACATTGTACAAATGTGTAGCAGCAGCAGCAGCGCTCTTCTTTTTTACCGACAAAATTAATATTTATTTAAATTACATACTACACACTACTATACAGGGTGTTTAGCAACAGGTGGGAGAAAATTTAAGGGGTGGTCCTCGACGATAATATAAGACGAAAGTGAAGAATAAAAAAATTGCGATTTCGACTTCGTTATTTAGTTATTAACAGTTAAAAATCCGCCTAAAATGCTGCAACACTTCTAACAAAAGTGTACGTTGCGTACGTCACACAGGCGCGCGACAGACTCGTATCAAGTGACAAACGCATCATACCTTGGTTCTCATTTGGGGCCCCAGCGAGGTGAAAATGTTTAAAAGATCGTTGGACGACATTGAACCTACCTACTCGTTAAAATCCACAAGAGCATTTATAATATCCGCCCTATGGAATTATCGAGCAGAAGGGGTCAATGCCCTTTGACTTTTAAACTGTTTTCACACATATCCACAAATTCTTAATCTGCACTGTTCATAACACCGTACATAATACACTGGAACAAACCACACCTATGCTCTAGCACTATTTTCAATATAATACACACGCACTACGAGTTTACTGAGGGGAATGAGGAGAATGTAAAGAACACACTGGTAATCCTTTAATGTTGAAACACTGCACTTTATTGAACTTGATTTACGTTGCGAGACTCGCTCACAGACGAACCGGACATCTTGAGGTCGTGTGATTTCTGCGAACGGAAATCTTCGACGCGCGCGAGAAGAATCGTCCGTACAAGCCTAGCATCCGTATGCACACCGATTCGAGACAGCTGATGTGATCAATGGCACACACATGAGATATTTGGCGGTCACAGCCAGAATGAGAAAGAATCGCGAAGTTCGTGGAAACAGGACACACAATGTATTGGCATAGTAACGCGCGATGTTTGGGCGCGCGTTTGCTGTAAATCGGCGGGAGTTGCTGTTGTAGATCGGCATTTGTTTTATCGATCTGGCTCAGGCATTGACCTCATCAGCTGTCTCGAATCAGTGTGCATATGGATTTTAGCTTGTACGGACGATTCTTCTCTCGTACGCGTCGAAGATTTCCGTTCGCAGAAATCACACGACCTCAAGATGTCCGTTTCGTCTGTGAGCGAGTCTCGCAACGTAAATCAAGTTCAATAAAGTGCAGTGTTTCAACATTAAAGGATTACCAGTGTGTTCTTTACATTCTCCTCATTCCCCTCAGTAAACTCGTAGTGCGTGTGTATTATATTGAAAATAGTGCTAGAGCATAGGTGTGGTTTGTTCCAGTGTATTATGTACGGTGTTATGAACAGTGCAGATTAAGAATTTGTGGATATGTGTGAAAACAGTTTAAAAGTCAAAGGGCATTGACCCCTTCTGCTCGATAATTCCATAGGGCGGATATTATAAATGCTCTTGTGGATTTTAACGAGTAGGTAGGTTCAATGTCGTCCAACGATCTTTTAAACATTTTCACCTCGCTGGGGCCCCAAATGAGAACCAAGGTATGATGCGTTTGTCACTTGATACGAGTCTGTCGCGCGCCTGTGTGACGTACGCAACGTACACTTTTGTTAGAAGTGTTGCAGCATTTTAGGCGGATTTTTAACTGTTAATAACTAAATAACGAAGTCGAAATCGCAATTTTTTTATTCTTCACTTTCGTCTTATATTATCGTCGAGGACCACCCCTTAAATTTTCTCCCACCTGTTGCTAAACACCCTGTATATTAGGTCGTTCGGAAAGTAATTTCGTTTTTCGTGTAGGGATGGCAATGCTTCCGTTTGTCATTACTAGACTGCGGATATTTCTGCAAAATAAAAATCGAAAACATCGACTGCCAGAAATAGAAACCAAATTGAATGTTATTTCTTCAGTAGAGGAGAAAACGAAATGATTTTCCGAACGACCTAATACATTAACATATTACAATAGGAGAGCTGCACAAAGCCTAAATAAAATCGATCTTAGCATTTTTATACAAAGAAACATTTATCAGTTACTTTTAAGGCTCGATAGGTTTAGAGTGTTGAAACGTCTTCATGCAAAAAAAAGTGTCGTAGGAGGGAAAAGAAACTTTATACTTTTCGGCTCGAGCGTTTCGGGCTACCCGAGTGCTTCGGGCTGCTGCCCAGGGGTTTCGGGCTGCCCGCTGCCCGGGAGTGACCCGATCTCATCGCGTTCGCACGAACTTGTCCGCTTTTGTCCGAACGCGCTCGACGAAGTCGAGCCACTCTCGGGCCACCCGATGCACAGTGGAGTATTTGGTCTGAAAACGTGGAATAAACTAGTTTAACGTTATTTATATGCTCAAGGTTATAACATTATATATCGTTGGATTCGTCTTAAGATCAGCTACAACATTATGAAATCCAAAATACATTTCAGCATTTAAAAAATCAAATTCGCCTCAATTTTTTGTAAAAACAAAATTTTTTCCAACTTTCATATATTGAAATTTGTAGATGTCTAAATACTGTTCCTCTTTTGTTGAAAACATTTTTTCCTCAGATTATCGAGAACCCATGAAAAAGCGTGGCGATAGTGGAATATTTTCACTATCATGACTCTTGAAAAATATTTAAGAAAAAAATATTTTATTATAGTGTTTTGGAAAGCTCTCAAAACAAGCTACTTTGTTGGCTTATAATCACAAATCTTTACCGAATGTAATGAGACCAAATAGAGCACGCAGACTCGCACAGAAATATAACAAAATCGTCGATAAAGTTTTGTAATCGTAAGAGAACTTACAGAGAATTATTGGCAACGTTCAAATATTAATAACTATACTAATTTACATGGTAACAAAATGAAATCTGTGCAAAAGTACTCTGTATATTTTCCTGAACAACTTTTGTAATACAAGAATTTACACAATTGTCCTTAAAACACTTGAAAATCGCCAATGAACGGATGCTGTTTTAGAGACTGCTTAAGAACGCAAAGCGCGCCTTTCGATGAAGTTTACTACTTCACGGGAGCATAAATAGAAAAACAGTATTGCAGCTTTATTCTTCAGACCTTTAACTACGGGGACAACAAAAATTTTATGACATACGCAAAAATTTAGAAATCGACTTTTTTCCATTTTTTCAGGCCAAATACCCATCTCTTCCCTATTAATCATTTTAATAGAGGAGAAATCATATATTGACATCTTCAATTTAAAAAATTTTCGAATAACTATCAAGTTCATCTACTCACTTTTGCTATAAATGCATCAAGATCCGATGTCTATCCGTGACACATAAGGCGGCCCGAGAGTGGCTCGAGTGATTTGAGGAGTTGGTGATTTGAAAATTACAGTCAACACGTGTTGGCCGAGAAAGTGTCGACTTCCAGCTCAATAATAATGACCTGTCATAAATCTCTCCATAGAGAACAGCCCCGGGAAAGGCACTGAAAGAAATCGGGCCTATTGGGTTGGGTCTGCCTAGTACTACCACAGCCGCACGCCTGTAGTCTCAATGTGTTGACTTCGATGGTGCACGCTACGTAGTATGTATGTGTGGCCGCTGTAGTCAGTCTTTCGACTCCATACAGTTGATGGTTGAGGTTAAAAATTAATTTTGCAATAGCACAATCCTTTCCGAATAAAACCATCAAAAAAGTGTAGCTCAATCGGATTTCAACGTAAAAATGATTTCATTAGTTTTGGTGACAAAAAATTCGATTTTTTGCAAAATCCTAAGGTGGTAGACGAATTTTGAGATTTGAGACCAGATTTGAAATAAGCGTGGAAGAATCTACGGGAAATGATGTACAGCATGTTGCAGAAAAATCTGTTCCGCTCGTGGTATTGTGAAAATCAAAGTTTTATTGAAATTGTGCAGGTTTAACGAATTTGTTAAGGTTAAAAAACGTTCGTACCATCATTTCCTCACTTTTCCCATATTCTGCAAAGTTTGAGCTTTAATTTTTAAAAAAATCATCGTTCTATCTCTTTTCTATCGAAAGTTCTTTGATTTTAGCACAGAATTCATCGGGTTGTCGCGCTGTGGCGACCCGGCAGTGACGATCCCTGTGCAGCGACCCTTGCAGCGACCCAAAAGCTGCAAGGGTCGCTGCAAGGGTCGCTGCAAGGACCGCTTCCAGGATCGCGACGGAGTGCCTAAAAAAAGATTTGTCAGCTCTGACCACTTGACCAGTCCTGGACCCGTTAGAGTTAGAGGACTCATCAGTAGTGAAGCTATCCAGCGGGCCCTACCTGAGACGTTGCGATATCGAAAGGCGGTTTAAGACTGTATATATAGAGATCGGTGACGGATCAGGTAGCAGCGAGAAAGGTCTTTGACTATCTGTCCATCTTGTGGCGAGTGTAGGAAATTAACTGCCACGAAAGGTTACAAAATTCATCGATCTATCTCATTTTTTCGAAAGATCTTTCGATAGAAGAAGGGAGCGAGTTATCGCGATTCCCGAGATTCAACTCTGCGTCTGCACGAACTAGTCCGTTTTTGTCCGAACGCGCCCGACGAAGTCGAGCCCCTTCGAAGCTTCGAATAGAAATTGTATTTAATTTTCGAATATTAAATACATCTACGAATACTTACGGCCGGCTCGAGGCTCCAATGAACACGTACCGAGGCCTGAGGGTCGAGCACAAAGACCTGAGCCCAGAACACAATAGTAGTGCAATAAACACCACCGGGCAAACCCTCGGCCATCCAGGTATCTCGGCATGAAACTGCTAACAAGTGAATGCTAAACTTTTTTATTTCTCATAATTTTCTCACGGAAGTGACACGAGCCAGTTCGTGGCGTTCTTCCGATTAAGAAAAGACTAAACTCGATAGAATTAGGACTGTATTTAAATACAAATTTCGAAGATACTTTCACGAGTAAAACCACAAGACATAGTCCGAATTCTATCGGGTTTAGTCTTTTCTTAATCGGAAGAACGCCACGAAGTGGCTCGTTTCACTTTCGTTAGAAGATTACATAAGATACTTTTGTCTTCGAACCTTCGAATAACAAATACAAAATTTGTATCATATTCGAATCGGTATTTAAATAGTTTTGATTTAAATACTGCCCAACTCTGGTGAAAAGGATGTCCTTTATTTCGATGCTATTTTTCATACTGTTACGTTCAACGTTTCACGCTTAACAATAATTGATTTGAGAAGTAAAATTGTCGATTTTAACTTCTACAGACATGTGTGTTGATGTATGAAATAGTAGTAAATGCCTACTCTATGTTTGGTTTTTTGACTTTTGTACTCCTAAATCGGCCATTTAGACCACTGTGCGGCGTAGAAAAATTAATTTAATTAATTCAAAATTGTTGTTTTCTGACGAGGCCGACTCGCGCGTGATGTCGCCTTTAACAAAGTGTAATAAATATGAATGTTACGCGTTCCTTCTTATAGATGAAATAAAATTTGACTCGTTTGTCATCTATATTTTAGTTTCAAAATAAATGTAGCCATTAGGGATGTGCGGGCCGCCCGAATCGTCGAGTCTGTCGGGTCGCAGAAAGTCGGGCGGGCTCGATACACTGCGGATCATTATGCATTTACATATAGCAAAATTGAGTAGATGAAATTGATAGCTGTTGGAAAATTTTTAAAATTGAAGATGTCAATAAATAATTTCTCCTCTATTAAAATCATTAAGGGAAGAGATGCCATTCAATTTAGTTTCTATTTCTTGTAATCGACGCTGACATTTTTTATTTTGCATAAAGACTTCGTCGGGCGCGTTCGGACAAAAGCGGACTAGTTCGTGCGAACGCAGAGTTGAATCTCGGGAATCGCGATAACTCGCTCCCTTCTCCTATCGAAAGATCTTTCGATAAAAATGAGATAGATCGATGTATTTTGTAACCTTTTGTAGCAGTTAATTTCCTACACTCGCCACAAGATGGACAGATAGTCAAAGACCTTTCTCGCTGCTACCTGATCCGTCACCGATCTCTATATATACAGTCTTAAACCGCCTTCCGATATCGCAGCGCGGCTCAGGTAGGGCCTGCTGGATAGCTTTACTACTGATGAGTCCTGTAACTCTAACCGGTCCAGGACTGGTCAGAGCCGACAAATCTTTTTTTAGGCACTCCGTCGCGATCCTGGAAGCGGTCCTTGCAGCGACCCTTGCAGCTTTTGGGTCGCTGCAAGGGTCGCTGCACAGGGATCGTCACTGCCGGGTCGCCACAGCGCGACAACCCGATGAATTCTGTTCTAAAATCAAAGAACTTTCGATAGAAAAGAGATAGAACGATGATTTTTTTTTAAAATTAAAGCTCAAACTTTGCAGAACATGGGAAAAGTGAGGAAATGATGGTACGAACGTTTTTTAACCTTAACAAATTCGTTAAACCTGCATAATTTCAATAAAACTTTGATTTTCACAATACCACGAGCGGAACAGATTTTTCTGCAACATGCTGTACATCATTTCCCGTAGAGTCTTCCACGCTTATTTCAAATCTGGTCTCAAATCTCAAAATTCGTCTACCACCTTAGGATTTTGCAAAAAATCGAATTTTTTTGTCAACAACACTAATGAAATCATTTCCTCGTTTAAATCTGATTGAGCTACACTTTTTTATGGTTTCATTCGGAAAGGATTGGACTATTGCAAAATTATTTTTTAACCACGACACCATTGACTGTATGGAGTCGAAGAATTTAAGCTAATTCTTTTTTTACGTCTTTTTCGATGAGCCGTCAGAGTGATTTGAATTTCGAAAAAAATATGGTTATATTCCTTGAAGTTTCACCTGTAAAATGAGCTCTTAAAAAGGAATGGGGATATAAAAATTGACGAATCCAACGATATACATACACTCCTCAAAAAAATTAAGGGATCACTTGTGCGAACCCGAAAAGTTACTACAACTTTACATACTCATAACTCCGGCCAAAATTGCTGTATCGATATCGTTAAACCATGGTTTGAAAGCCTGAAACCTCTAGTTTGAGATTCTCTGTTTCAAATTTTTGATATATTGTTTTTTTACAAAGTTATAGCGAGATGAAGACAACATTGACGGTTAACAAAAATTTTGTGCAACTTTGTAACATCACACGGGGTTAAACAAATTTTTTTGATAAATCGCGTTAACATTATTTGAAAGGGCTATCTTTCCTGTGTAAAATTAGTGGTTGTTGAGTAGTGTGCGATTTTTTTTATTCGAGTTATTCAACATTGAAGTAAATGTTGGCATTTTAACTTTAACTGGCTACAGAAGGTGCAAAAATTATCGTAGAATCTTGTGGAAAAAAGCAATAGAAAGAGCGTTTCTTTCTCTGCAAGGTACTTCTTTCGTTTTTTCAATTTCGTTAACATTTCGATATACCAGGTGTTTCTGAAAATATGCATAATTTCCATTTTTCCTTCAACTCGCTATATCTCGGCGAGAAATGATCGTAATACCGTGATCCGAAAGTCAGATTCAAGCAGAGATTCTGCCGATTCGATTGAGTACCCCATGAACCCGCTGCAACCATGTTTTCCCTGTGGCAGCCGTGTTTGAAGTTAGTGATTCGCAGAAATTAGCGTTGCACCTACAGCGCCTGCCGGACTGCGAAGACAGTTGTTTTTCGCTAGTTTTCGTCTGACGTTGTCGTGCGTCGCTGGGTGGGGATACGAATACCAAACGCACGCTTCAGCCGAGTGACAACATGACAAACTCGCGCTATTAGCCTCGCTTTCTGCGAATCACTAACTTCAAACACGGCTGCCACAGGGAAAACATGGTAGCAGCGGGTTCATGGGGTACTCAATCGAATCGGCAGAATCTCTGCTTGAATCTGACTTTCGGATCACGGTATTGCGATCATTTCTCGCCGAGATATAGCGAGTTGAAGGAAAAATGGAAATTATGCATATTTTCAGAAACACCTGGTATATCGAAATGTTAACGAAATTGAAAAAACGAAAGAAGTACCTTGCAGAGAAAGAAACGCTCTTTCTATTGCTTTTTTCCACAAGATTCTACGATAATTTTTGCACCTTCTGTAGCCAGTTAAAGTTAAAAGGCCAACATTTACTTCAATGTTGAATAACTCGAATAAAAAAAATCGCACACTACTCAACAACCACTAATTTTACACAGGAAAGATAGCCCTTTCAAATAATGTTAACGCGATTTATCAAAAAAATTTGTTTAACCCCGTGTGATGTTACAAAGTTGCACAAAATTTTTGTTAACCGTCAATGTTGTCTTCATCTCGCTATAACTTTGTAAAAAAACAATATATCAAAAATTTGAAACAGAGAATCTCAAACTAGAGGTTTCAGGCTTTCAAACCATGGTTTAACGATATCGATACAGCAATTTTGGCCGGAGTTATGAGTATGTAAAGTTGTAGTAACTTTTCGGGTTCGCACAAGTGATCCCTTAATTTTTTTGAGGAGTGTATTTTCATTTACACAGGAAGTATGGTAAGTATTTCATCATTTTATTTCATCAGTATTTTATCATTTTTTATCTACTGGTGACACCTTATGTTTTAGTAAGTAACGTAGTAACGGAGAAATCACATTTTCTTGAAATTCTACAAGTTTAACGAATGTTTTCAAGATCCAATAAACGTTCGTACCATAATCTCCCTATTTTTCCCATATTCTGCAAAGTGTGAGCTTTAATTTTTTAAAAATTTCATCGCTCTACCTCATTTCTATCGAAAGTTCTTTGATTTTGAATCGAGTTTGGTCCAATGTTTCCACTGTGCGGCGCGGCGCGGCGAAGGTCGAGGAGGCGGCCCGTATAATTTTTACTTTTACAATAAATTATAATAAATAAATTTTATAATAAATTATAAATTATGAAATGTGCACTTTGCGTTCTCCTGCTATTCCCCGGCGCGCGTACAAACTATATATATATTTAAATATACTATTAATAAATCAATAAATTTTTATAATGTATGTGTTATTCAATGAAGCTATGAATAAATATCTTAATTTCATCTTTTAATTTTTATTTAAAAACGCTACGAACTTTCGTTCCAACCTAATAATATATTGTTAAAATAATTGTTTCAATTTTTATAATCTATAGAATAATAACAATAATTTATAATGCGGCGGAAGATACGGCGGAAGATGCGGCGGAGGACGAGAAATGGTTTGAAGCAGTGATCGGCAACACCGGCTATTGTTCAACCAGTATTCGTGCCTCCCGCGCGTCTCGCTCCCCGTGACGACAATAGTGCTCTATGCTATAGCAGGTACAGGTAGGTATGGCATGGTATAGATATAGTATACCTAGTGCAGGATGCGGCGAAGGACGAGAAATGGTTTGTCATTTCCCGAACCCTTGCGATCCGCCTAGACACACGTACACGCTGCCCGAGCGGTGACTGTGTGAGTGCACCTTGCGGTGCGGCTAGTCAAGCCTGCTGGCAGAGCCTCCCGAACAGACATCTTGCTGCCGAATAATGAAAATTACGCTTCCAAAACGTAAAAGTCGACCACCTTGGGGAGCAAGCGCAATAGATTGATCTTTTATCTAGCGATTGAGACCACGCAGGGGTTCCAAATGTGCATTAACGAGACGTGGTTTGAAAACAGACGAACCCTTGCAATCGGCTAATCAAGCCTGCTTGCAAGAGCCTCCCGAACAGACATCTTGCTACCGAATAATGAAAATTACGCTTCGAAAACGTAAAAGTCAACCACCTTGGGGTGCAAGCGCAATAGATTGATCTTTTATCTAGCGATTGAGACTACGTAGGGGTTCCAAATGTGCATTATAGAGAAATGGTTTGTCATTTCCCGAACCCTTGCGATCCGCCTAGGGACACGTACACGCTGCCCGAGCGGTGAGTGTGTGTCACACGCTCTCACTCGAGCACACCGACGCAGCATCATCGTGAGCCGTATAGTGACGTCACGTTTACGGATGAAGCCTAACTTACCGGTAATATGTTTTTTCTCGTCCTCTGTATTACCGATACAGTGACTGAAATATCGGAAACAGATACCGGCGCTCGTAGCGAAAAATTCCGAAACTATACTTGTTACTCTACCCTCCGTCTAGGGGTAAATTTCGTCTGTTTGCAAACTGTGTGTTTAAACACGTATAGTTTAACATAATAATCGTTGCATTAACATTGTATGTGTCCCAGCAATTGCGCTGGATGTCTACTTTTTCTATAAGAACCCTAAATCTCTCGATATTTAAGAAAATGTATGTGGCTTGACAGTGGCAGCACTGTCGCGCCGCTCGATGCTCTCGCCTCTCCGCTACATGCTGCCGAATAATGAAAATTACGCCACCAAAACGCAAAAGCAGGCCATTTTAGACATCCAGCGCAATTGGTTGATCTTTTATCTAGCGATTGTGACCACGTAGGGGCCCCAAATGTGCATTAGAGAGACGTGGTTTGCAAACAGACGAACCCATGCAATTCTCGTGTACGTATACAGTGCCTAGCGGTGTGTGAGTGCGCCACCACACTCTCGCTCGACCAGAACCGGCACCCTACTGTGCTGGCGACGGCGACACGCTTCGATCACCCGATCCGTATCTCATTCTGTCCTTCTCTATGTTCGGCTTTCTATTGAAGTCTCGCTCGGCGCGATCGACGTAGAAACTCGAACCCTGTCGCTCCAGTCCCCGGCTGCTCGACAGCATTCGAAAGATTACTGTATTTATGTAAACAAAATTATATAAAGTACATTAACAAATATAAAAAAAATAAAAAATGCAATAATAATATTAAATAATAAATAAAAAATGTAACAGTAATATGTCCACAAGCAGATCTGGGACGAAACGCTTACGATACATAATTGTGTCAAGAATTGAAACAGGATTTGCTGGGCCCTAATTGACGAGTCCGCCAGCAAATCCGGGACGAAATACTTTGACGTCACCTCTTTCTGTAATTTATGTAATATTCATAATAAATTCTTTTTCCGATACTAGAATTGTTTTTCTTTTGCAGATTGGAGCGTATTAATGAATTTATTTAAGAGAGTAGACTTCCAGGATTGCAAGGGTGCGGGATTCGCCTTCTCATTTCTCGATAATACAAACACGGGGCTTTTTACCAGTCAAAACGTTAGATAAAAGATCGATCTAGGGCGCTATCTGCCTCAAAAGTCCTATTTTTATCTATGAAAATAGCTACTGTTGAGTGCTGACAAGAAGCCCCCTGGCAGGAATGCGGTGACGTAGGCAAGAATGCGCGCCCGATTGGTTGGCTTTGAAGGGGCGCGCCTTCTATTGGCCGAAACGGTCACGCACACACTACTACTGTTATGCAGAACGATAGCCCCCCCTTGCCTCTGTGCCCCCTCGGGGAGCTATTTGTGAGCACTCAACGGTACACGCGCAGTCGTATGCTTCCAAATAATGCAAATGACGTCCCTTAATATCTCTGTCAGTTATGTACATATGAAAAAACTCTTCAAACAAAAGTTGTAGTATATAAGGAGGTGAATATAGCATCAGAGATAAAAAAATTTTTTCAAGGTCATTTTTTCAAGTTTTCAAGGTCACGGATGTTTTTTCTATTAACAACTGATTATGCTATATATGGATTCTTGCAGAGAAAAAAAAGACAAATTCAACGATATATTCCAACGTATATTTATGCCAAGATTTAAAAAAAAATTTCAAATTCGTTGAGCGCCGGTTTCCCATGATCCAATCGGCCCCAAATTTTTTCCAGATAATTTTCTCAACAGTTGTCACAATTCTGGGGGGTGCCCAGGAAAAAAATTTGCAAAATAATTTTCATCAAGTATAGCTAAGGTCCACCCTAGTATACAGTGCCTAGCGGTGTGTGAGTGCGCCACCACACTCTCGCTCGACCAGAACCGGCGCCCTTAACCTAAACTTATTCTAACTTACAAAAAATTATCTTATATCTAATTGTAAGCTTAATCTAAATTTATAGAGAGAGAGAGAGTCGAAACCTATATACAAAAGGCGCTATTTACAATTTTTACATTTTTACAAATAGACTTACAATTTTAAGTCTTTGGGACTTCCTCTTCCGGCTTCTTCTCATTCATTCCATTCTTTCCAGCTATCTTCTCTCCATTCTTCCACTTTTCTCATCCATTTCTCCCCTCCCCCTTCATCCTCTAATACCTCCCACATCCTCTTCTGCCAACCTTTTTCCCCATCTATTCTCAAACATACTTCCCACACATGCTCCCATGTTTCCTTCTCCCATTCACACACTCTGCAATTATTCATCTCATCTTCCATCCAGTATCTCTCTCCCCTCATCCCGTTACCCAATCTAAATTTTGCCACTCGCTGCCATCTACTCTCCCCCCACCCTTTCCATAAGTATCCCGGTAAACCCTCACCTTTTACCCTCCCATACCATTTATTGAACTTCGTGTCTCTAATTCTTTCCCATCTTTCTTCTTTCTGTTTTATCCTTTCCCTCCTTACTAATTCTTCATTTATAGAGTGCTGCCTATCCTCTAGCTTTTTCAAAGTCACCTCCTCCGTCCAGCCCCTTCCCGTAAAGAAGTCCCATCTCTCCTTCTCCCACCCGTCCCTCTGCCCACCCTTTTTATCTTTTCTCCTCACTTCTTCCCAACATAAGCGTGCTAACTCCCCTCCTTTTCCTTGCCCCAACTTGCACTCATACCCCCATGCCCTTAAACCCGCCCTCCCCCTTAATAGATCCCTTTGAAGCTCCTCTCTAACCATATACCCCGGCGTATAATTTCCCACTCCTAATATCCATCTCAAATATCTCTCCTGGAGTTTCTCTAATCCTTCTCTTTCCTTCCGTCCCCAGATTTCTACGCCATAGCATATCACTGCCCATATTAATTTGTCAAAAAGCCATAGTCTCCTACCCCAGTCTTTACCAAATCTCCTTTTCCCTATTCCCCATATTTGACACAGTAACGACGCCCCTTTCCTTAATCTTTCTTCTACATGCGCTCTTTGTCCACCATCTCTCGTGATCGTGTATCCTAGGTACTTATAATCCCTTACCTCCTCTATCACTTTACCTTTCCATCTCTAAGATACCTTCTTCCATCTCACCCCGCCCCTCCTGCAGCTCATCACTTTTGACTTTTCGGTGTTGAGCTCTAGTTTTTTCCCTTCTAGATACCTCTCCAGTACCCCTATCATCCCCCTCATTTCATCCTCCTCCCCCGCCAGCATCGCCACGTCATCAGCGTAGGCTAATATAAACACTTTTCTTCCCCCCAGCTTAACCCCACCCCAACCACCCTTTTCTAATTCCTCATCCAAATCCGCTAGAAGTAGTGTAAACAATAGTGGACTTAACGGGCACCCCTGCCTGACCCCCTTACCGTCCAGAAATTTTTTCCTTCCTCCTCCCCTACTTTCACCTTACATTTCGTTTCCCTTAATACCTCCTCACATCTACTCACCAACCCTTCCCTCACCCCTCTTTTCTGCATTGCCCTTATCAGCACCTCCCTGTCCACTGAGTCGAAGGCCGCTTTCAGGTCCACGAACAGTATTACTAACCTCCTCACCTTTCTCTTTACTTGTCTATTTATTAAATAATTTAGTACGTAGATATTGTCAATGCACCCTAGCCTCTTCCTAAAACCGGTCTGGCTTGCCGGCAACAAGCCCATCCACCTCTTGTCTTAGCCTTTCCGCTAACACCGCTGCGTAAATTTTGTACGCAGCAGTGATGCCATACGGGGGGAAGTGATAGATATATGATGTACCCCCTCTCTGATGACCAGAGCGCGACGGGGCATACGCAACGTGTCGGTGAAATAGGGAAGGTGAATTGTGGAAGGGGAAAAGGAGGAGAGTATTTCCGAGAATTTGGGTACCGATTGGTACCCATATGGCATCACTGGTACGCAGTCTGCGTCAGGGTTATCCCCCTGTAATTTTCCACTACGCTACTGTCCCCTTTTTTTGCTACCGGTACCGCTACCCCCTCTGCCCAATCCTCCGGCCATCCCTCCCCTCTCCAGACCTTGTCGCACACCCCCTTTAGCCACTCCTCTACTTCGCACCCACCATATTTCCACACTTCATTCGGAATTCCGTCTCCTCCCGCCGCTTTCCCATCCTTTAACCCCTTTGTCACCCTTCTGATTTCCTCTATTTCTATTTCCCTTTCTGCGTCCATCCTTCTTCCCATCATATCTCTCATTCTTACTCTCCATCCCACCCCTCCCAAGACCTTCATGAAATGCTCCTCCCATTTCTCCATCCCTATGTTTTCGTCGACCCTTGTACCCCTCCTTCTTTCCCTATTCACAATCTTCCATACCTGGCTCTCCGATTTTATTTCCTCCACCTCCCTTTCCCATTTTTCCCTCTCCTTTCTCTTTTTCTCCTCACATAACCTCTGGTATGCTCTTTTCATCTTCTTAAACTCTGTTCCCTCCTCACCCTTCCTTCTCCAATTCCTTAATTCCTCCCTCACTTTCCTTTTCCCTTCTTTACATTCTTCATCCCACCAGCCTTTCTTCTTCACTTTGTCCTTTTTCCCCACCTTCCCTAGTACAGTAATCGCTCCTTCGTTGTCCAAAATCAAGGGCACGATCGTTGTCCAGTGCCTACCCATTCCACTGCCTGTCAACGCCGAGTCGCTTCGTAGGCGGCGTCGATTGATGTCGGCTCGGGTATATCGGTGTGAACACCACAACATTGACTCCAGTAAACCGAATTTTCAAACTTCTTAATTTTCATTATTTCTTTATGGGTCTTTCACTAACTTATTTCTGGCATTTCTCTGATTAAAATGACACCAAACACGATATAGTTTCAACTGTATTTAGTGGTTTAATCGACGGTCAAAGTTTCGAAGGCAACGAGCAACAGCAACAATGTGGGCCTTTAAACTGTGCCGGCGACGGCGACACGCTTCGGTCACCCGATCCGTATCTCATTCTGTCCTTCTCTATGTTCGGCTTCCTATTGAAGTCGCTCGGCGCGGTCGGCGCGATATCTAGACGCAGTCATAAATCAAAAATAGTGTCCGGGCACGCTCGTTGTCCGCTCAGCCCCCCGGCCTTTGGACAACGAAGGAGCTTTTACTGTACTTCCTTTATTTTTTCCTTCAATTCCTTGCAATCATTTTGGCTTCCCTCCTCTCTACTTACTCTCTTTCCAAATTTTTCCCTAAATTCCTCTATACCCTCTTCCGACCAACAACCCCTGTCCTTCTTTTTCCCTTTCCCCTCCTTCCCTCTTTTCTCCCCCGTTTCCCCTTTTAGCCACACTGATACGGGTAGATGATCTGAGTCTACTTTGTCCCCTATTATCATCTTTTCTACTCCTTCCCTCGTTTCCTCGTTCCCTAGTATGTAATCTATCACTGAATTCCCTCTTGCCCCAACATACGTCCACTCCCCTTCTTCGTCCCCCTTTATGCTCCCATTTAGAATTCCCCAGCCATTCTCTCCCAGGTATCTACATAATTTTTTCCCATCCCCGTTTACCTTCATATCGTTTGACCTTCTGCATCCCTTTTCCCCCTCCTCCTCCCCCTCTTCAATCTCTCCTCCTTCCCTCCCCGTTCTCGCGTTGAAGTCCCCCCCTATAATCACCCTTACCCCTTCTTCTCTCTGTTCTACCCACTCCCCCATTTCTTCTAATTTTGCATCCAAGTCACCATTTATATACACCCCAACCACCCACCACCAACCCCCCTCCCACTTCACTCTCATCGCCATCATTCCCTCCTTCCTTCTTATCCCCCCTTTTTCCTCTCTAGCTCTTTCCTCACTCCCATTAACATACCCCTCTTTGCCCTACCCTTACGTTCCTCCCTCTTCGCCCACTGCACCTCCCACTTGTACCCTTTTGGCAGCCTACTTCTTATTCTATTCCAACCCTTTTCCTCTAGCCACGTCTCCATCAGTATGATCATCTCCCATTCCTCTAACCCTTTCCAGAAGTCCTCCCCCTTATTAGTCAGATCTGCCACATTCCAGAATCCTATCCTACACCCTGAGCCATTCTTCTTTTCCCAGTGTTCCCCCCCTGATTCCTCCCTTATTCGTTTCCCTGGTCCTCTATCCATTTTTCCTCTATTTCGTCCCAATGTTTCATTTTTCCGTTTACCCACATTTTCATGTAACCTACCTGAACATTTTTTCCATTCATCCTTTCTTTCTCTGCCTGTCTCTCAATTTTCCATCTAGCCCTTCTTTCCTCCTCCGTCAAATCATCATCTATCTTTTCCCTCTGCCCCCTTAGCTTTCTCTTCCCTTCCATTACTTTCCTTTTATTTTCCCTGTCCATCATTTTTACCAGTACCATTCCACTTCCATCTATTCCTACCATTCCTATCCTTTTAATCTCCTTTATTCCCTCTTCCTTCAACTCCATCTTTACCCACACTTTTTTGACTTCTTCTTTTATATCTTTCCCTTCCACCTTTATTCCCCTTATTATTATATTATTTTTCTTCCCCTCTCTTTCCCTCTTATCCTGTCTAATTTCCAACCTCCTTAATCTGCTCCTACTTTCTTCTATTAGTTCCCCTGCTATCCCTCCAATCTCTCCTCCCACTCTTTCTTCCCTTTCCCTAACCCCTATCCACCCCTCTGCCTTTTCTACCTTCTCTTCTAGACTTTCTAACCTCTTCTCTATTTTTTCCCTTCTTTCCTCTTCTTCCCTTCTCTCTTTCCTCCACTTCTCTCTCTCCTCCCTCCACTCGTCCATCATTCTCACCCTGTCCTCTCTTGCTCCCCTCTCCTCCTCCATCATCCTATCCCTTTCCTCCTTGAAATCCCTTACTAGTTCCCTCATCTCTTCCATTCTCTTATTCCCTTCCTCTTTACCCTCCCTCACCTCTTCCCACAATTTTTTAATTTCTTCAAGTAATTGCCTACACAATCCCTCCCCACCGCTATCGGCTCCACCCACCCATCCTTTTTTATCCTTCTCCGGTGTTCTCAACATCAGGGTGCTCTTTTTGAACTCCGCTACTATCCCTTCCCCCTCCCCCTCTCCCTCCCTTTCCCTTTTTCTGCTACTACCCCAAATATTGTCTAGACTTTTCCAATTACCTATACCATCCTTACCTACTCTCCCTATTTTCCCTAACTTTCCTACCTTTTCTTCACCCATTTTCTTAATTACCTTTTCCTTTCCTTTTTCCCCTTTTCCACTCATTTTACGTATCTCCTGTCTGCTTCTACCTTCACTTTTATCGCCAATCTCTTTTCAAATTTGCCGCTTTTCTATCCTACCTCCGTCCACCACTAGGTCACGCCACCTGTCACTCCTTTGTAGAATTGAAAATCTCCTGGATAGAAGATTCTCTAAAATGAGTAAAGGCGGAAGAAGGATTGGGAGTCAGAAGCTCTCAGTACTGTGAGATTGAAATGAATTCACCATTGCACGATGAACAAGACAGGTTTATTCACGGAGAAACGTCGGAGATAAAATACAACGAGACAAGGATACACGTGGTTACGACCGTTAGCAGCGCAGGAGCCGCTGTTCGAAAACACGTCTGTACGAGACAAGAGACAACCGAGAAGAGATCGAGAAGCGATCTCTCTCGCAACGGCTCAACCGAGTCGCTGTGGAGCGCAGGCGCAAGACCCCCACTCCGTCGACCTGAACAGAGTGGTAGCGCCGACCCCACACCTTTGTAGGGATCATGGCGCTACCGTCGCCATTCCCCTAGGTCGCGCCTAGGGAGATTACCGATAGGGAGTTGGCAATCCTACTCCCGACCGTCTCTCGTAGCAGAGAGGATATGAGAGCAGTGATGCCAGAATCGTGGGACGTGGTATTTTTCCCCTCCGTTCGCTCAGCCGACTCGGTCCCCCACTCTGATGTACCATCGGCTCCTTACGTTGCTTCTACGCGCTCGCGCTACACACAAGCGTACCGATAGGAATAGGCAGCTCACACGGACAGACTAGAGGTACGCTGTGTGTAGCGCGTGCGCAGTAGAAGAAACGTAAGAAGCCGATGGTACGTCAGAGTGGGGGGCCGTGTCGGCTGAGCGAGCGAAGGGGAAAAATACCACGTCCCACGATTCTGGCATCACTGTATGAGAGTGCTCACGCCCGGGTCTGAGTTGCCACCACTTTTTGGCACGCTCACGCTTAGCACGGAACAGCGGAACAGCACCGAGGATAGAGCCCACTTTTACCACGAAACAGAGACCACACCGTTTTAGCATGAAACAGAACCTTTACTAGCCTGTGGCATAAATCAGAACTAGCTTCAATCGATGCTTCGTGCGATATAACCATGTATCGGAAATTGCTAAAATTCGATGCGGTAATAATTCTAATAAATTTAATATTAATAAATAGCTTTATTAGAAGAACGCGTGCGGAATTTACATAAAAACTGTGATAAAAATAATAATTGCAATTAAAATCATAATAAAAATAGAATCACACACACACTTTAAATCAATATAACTTTTTTAAGAATGGACCAAATGACTTCAATTTCTCTGTAATGCTAGAAGAATTAGTTTAGTAAATGACGTCTAAAAAATATGTTGAAAAAATGCATTTGGTCGGAATTGCGAAAAAAATAGTGAAAATTGATTTTTACTACTTCTTTAGCTGGGCCAATAACGAAAGTTTAAAAGGTGTGTTTGGTAAGCTCGTATAAATATATGCGCTCTGAAAATTTTATTGAAATTGGTTAATTGATTTAGGAATTATAAATGATCAAAAGTGATAAAAAGGCCGAAAATCATGGAAAATTGCAATTTTTCTCGGAGACGTCGAATAAATCTACGAATAATTTGACTAATAAAACCACTATGCACAGTCCAAATTCTATCGGCTCGTATCACTGTCATGAAAAAATTATGAAAAAAAAACAAGATCTGCAATTCACTTAGTGGTTTCTTGCCGATATACCTGGCTGGCCGTCGGGTGGCCCAGTCGTGTTTATTGCACCACTTGGCCACGGCGACCGAAGCCTTCGTCGCTCTGGCAGAAAATGATTTGAAGGATCTATTCAGAGTTGGGCAGTATTTAAATACAAAACTATTTAAATACGGATTCGAATATAAGATACAATATTTGTATTCTTTATTCGAAGGTTCGAATACGAAAGTATCGTATATTCGAAAAATATTTAAATACTTTTGTATTCGCCGAGAATGTATTCGAAGCTTCGAATAGAAATTGTATTTAATTTTCGAATATTAAATACATCCACGAATACTTTCGGCCGGCTCGAGGCTCCAATGAACACGTACCGAGGCCCGAGGGTCGAGCACAAAGGCCTGAGCATTGATGCCAGGCGGGTCACCTTTTTTCGCGCATGCGCGACGATTTCAGCCTCAGTAAAGTACGCTTCTCGAGAAAATGTGGCACCTTGAGCGCCATGCAGAGTTGTATATGATTTGATTATGAAAAACGAACGTATAACAAGTGTATTTGTATATATATCCGTATATACATATGAAATATTAAAATTTAATATACATATATTTATATAGTAATATAATTCAGACTTATTCTATATTTTGAGGATGGGTAAGGGAAGGAGTGCTAAAATAATTAAGCAAAATAAATAATAAACAATAAAATAAAGATTGAAGACGGCAATATATGATTTCTCTTCATTTGATGATTAAAATTATTTGAAATTTGATTATTCTGTTTAAAATCATTAAGGGAAGAAACAACATTTAATTTAGTTTCTATTTCCTGCAATCGATGCAGACAATTTTTATTTTGCATAAAGATCCGCAGTCTAATCATTATACTATTTCCTACAACAAACTTAAAAAATCAATTTCTTCATATTTCCTTGAGAAGCGTTATTTAAAAAGTTCCTAAAAATCGTTTTATTTTATTTTTATATCTTCCTAATGCTTCTGAACACAGCTATTATAAATAGAATCAATATTATCGTTTTAAACAATAAATTACAGGTGAAAAGGATGTCCTTTATTTTGATACAATTTTTCGTACTGCTACTTTCAACGTTTATCACGCTTAAAAATTGATTTGAGAAGTAAAATTGTCGATTTTAACTTCTACAGACATGCGTGTTGATATAAGAAATATTGGTTCTTTGACTTTTGCACTCCTCTAAGTCGTCCATTTGGACCACTCTGCGTTCCGTCAATTATACCGCTCCATTCCATATAGCTGCCCCAGGGCTCTGCTACATCGCGCCTCAACATAGATACGTTACTGTTTTGGACGTGCATGCGCGAAAAAAGGTGACCCGCCTGGCATCACTGGGCCTGATCCCAGAACACAATAGTAGTGCAATAAACACGACCGGACAAACCCTCGGCCATCCAGGTATCTCGGCATGAAACCGCTAACAAGTGAATGCTAAACTTGTTATTTCTTATAATTAACTCAAGGAAGTGACATGAGCCAGTTCGTGGCATTCTTCCGATTAAGAAAATTCTAAACCCGATAGAAATCGGACTGTATGTAGTGGATTTATTCGTGAGCATTTCTTCGGAAAATATATTTAAATACATTTCATGCCGAGATACCTGGGCGGCCGGAGTTTGCCCGGTCGAGTTTATTGCACCACTTGGCCAAGGCTCCCGAGGCCCTCGCCGCTTCGTCGCTCTAGCACAGAGTAGGGGCGAAAATGTATTTAAATATATTTTCCGAAGAAATTCTCACGAATAAATCCACTACATACAGTCCGATTTCTATCGGGTTTAGACTTTTCTTAATCGGAAGAATGCCACGAACTGGCTCGTGTCACCTCCGTGAGGAAATTATAAGAAATAAACAAGCTTAGCATTCACTTGTTAGCGATTTCATGCCGAGATACCTGGATGGCCGAGGGTTTGTCCGGTGGTGTTTATTGCACCACTTGGACAAGGCTCCCGAGGCCCTCGTCGCGTCGCCTCGTCGTCGCCCTAATAAATACTGGTACAAAGAAGGTGACAAAGAAGGTAGAATGTTGTGGAAGTAAAATTTTCTTACTCATTCGAACGCCAATTTTCTGGCTTCTTCTGGAAGAAGACAAAAATAAATAGGCAAACATTGCAAATGGTGTTTTGCCATAATCCTTTCTTACAACACTTTCGACGCACCATTACCGATAATTCACTGAATCTTATTGTTAGATAATTGGAAGTGTACGATACGAAAATTTATAGAAATATATATGTATAGGAAACCCCTCCATACCTTCTATATATATTTACTATATATTCAGATTCTGTCAGAGTCGGCAGAAAAAGGAATATGGCAATAAAATAAACTTAAAAACTTGAAAACCAACGAAAATGAACGCCTATATAGTGTCAGCTGGTTTGCTTATAGGAAGGTTTCTTTTACATCTTATAATCTGTTTTTAGTAATGTCCACACTTGTGGCATATCTTCTAGATCCAAACAAGATTTAAGATTTTATTCCACTGACAATGAAATCGATGAGGGTTTCAGTGTTTTCTTAACTTTTCATTAAAAAAGTGTCGTAGGCCAAGAGTGGTTTCTAATATTGTTCTCAAGACATAAAGAGGGTCACGTAGTCGTATACAGTCTGCTGGTATTTTGCCGAGACCTGCGATATAGACACTATAGACAATAATGGACCATAATAGCGGTGCGCTCGACTCGCTTCTACCTGAAACAGGGATACACGACGTCCTTTACCAGCTCATTGTGTCGCCAATTTTTAAATCACCAGTCTTTTAAAGGGCTCAGTTTAATGGGGAAACTGCAAGGAATATAACCATATATTTTTTCAAAATTTAAATCACTCTGGCACCCACCGAAAAAAACGTACAAAAAGAGTTTGTTTAAATTTTTCGACATTATAAAGTTGATTATCGATGTTGAAAATATTATTTTATAATAGCCCAATTCTTTCCTAATGAAAACAGACAACCAGTTCCTGAGATAAAAATTCGTAAGTGAGGCCCGTTCTCGCCAAAATGGGCAAAAATTGTAAAAATTTCGAAGGCCTGTCATTTCTAATAAAATTCGAAATCGGCAAAATAATGACTTAGAGTCCCCCTAATTTCAAATGGCTACAACATACACCCGTCTCCCGTCCCTCAATTTACGCGGCACTTTTTTACGCGAGTATTTGTTTTACGCGCCAAATTGACCTCAATTTACGCGGAACTTTTACCTTTTACGCGGAAGGGAAGGAAAACATTAGTAGTGTGGCCCCTGGAACCTTATCAAGTATACGGATTCAATTTACACGATTTTTTATTCAATCCACTAATCCACGTGGAACGGATATTCGCGTAAATTGAGGGACATGCTTATCCTGAAAAACCCTTTCGGTTCTTCGTAAAATAGTTTGCCGAAATAAAAGTTCTTCATAACTGTTCTGGGATCCGAAATCGATATTGAACAGTTTTCGAAGTCTGGTTCTGAATAATTCCTTTACATTCTATAATTACAATCAAACAAAAAAAAACATTGTATTCCAAATACATCAAATTTCAATTGCAGTGTAATTCAACTACATTCACGATTAGCGTAATTACTAGCAATCAAATTGATTGAACGGTTTGAATTATGTCATACAACTAGGGTATAATCTCTCCCATGCTAAATATTAAATTAACTTTTATTTTTATGTTAAGTTTTGCAGAAAACTACGCAAAATATAAATTAATTTAAGAGTAAAATGTGTTCCAACTCTTGGGAACTTTTCTCCGAGTTGTATGTATATTAAATCTAGAAGTAGATAGAGAGAGAGACAGATTGTTTTTAAAACTATTAATTTCTCTTGCATGGGAGGGGGAAATCCGCTCTACTATCGGTGTAGGATCTAATCCAGGCTAAGGGTCCGCTCTACCGTCGGTGTTGTAACCGTACTGGTTACACAATTACGTATAGTATCAATCAATATTGATCCCCACTGCGATGTCCGTGACGTCACCTGCGATCCTTGTCTGTGACAAGGATATATAATGATCTATATAGGGAACAAGATGCGCACGCATCGATCCCCTCTCGATTACGATCGAAGGAGGTCGATGCGAGCAGCAGATTGAGCACTCGACGTCTGGACTCGGTCCTATTAGCAGATCAGCACGTATGAGTCAATACGCGTCTCGTGTTAGAGTCTGAAATCTTATATTCTTAATTCGGTAATTTGCGTATCGTCAATACAGCACTTTGATTTAATATTGCTTATAACCCGGCGAATGGATGATTTGAATATTGCGTTGCGAACAATTGTATCGATTTTCTAACTATCAGACTCACGATTATTAAGAAACGTTTAATTAGAGTAATGAAACTCAACTAAATTTTGTAATGTGAGAACTGCCAACAGGGCACCTAACCTAAATTCGTTCATAGCCTGGCTCAAGGGCAATTCTAGCAGCGCGTTGCTTGTTGTTAGTAGAAATTGCTACTTACATATTGATTAAACTTCCTATTGTGTCAATACGCGAATTGTATTACAGTATTCAATTAACGAATTACAGTTTTGTGATTTCATGAGTTGCATATGAGCAACGAAATTTAAACGGTTGTGTTCCTATCGCATGTGTGCGAAATAAAAGGGTTATTTAAAATTTTGCATATTTCTTATACGTGTGAATTCTATCCATAGTGACTCCTGGTCTGGTTAAGAAACGCTCGTATACGTCGCGGGGGCACGCGAAGTCATAGTTTCGTTCGTAGGAGAACGACCAGCAATGTCACGAAGGCGTGTCTGATTCCGAAACGGTTTCATTCCTGCAAACCATTATACAGCAGCCTTTTGGTACGTCGCGTCGCATTCCCTGTACCGCTCGTGACTTCGCGAGTTCCATGGTACCTTTGCTCAAAATGGACAGCAGGAAAAATTCGCATGTCGCCATGGCCACGCAAGCGTGCCCTGCCTAGACATCCGTAATTTTTACCACCAAGTTGTGGGATTGCCTAGCGAGCAGGAACCGATTGCCCTTCCTGGGACTACCCAGCGAGACCGATCGTTTGCCTGAGTTCACTAGCCTGATCTCGAACGAGGTTTATTCCTGTTGTCCTGCCAAGAGCGTATAGTTGTATGGGTGGTCAAGAGTCGCCACGGCCACGAATACGTGCCCTGCCTAGTCTCCTGAACCACGCCACACAACAGGGTGAATACCGTGACAGGTAGACGCCGATCGCTGCTCCCGTGGTATCCCGGCAGTACCGATCGGTGCGGACTACGCTGTTCGTGGAAGTCCAACCCTATCCTCTTACAAACAGGAAAATCACGAATTACTTTTGATATGAATTGCCAGCGTGAAGCAAACGTCGCGAATACGGCTTTCTCATGCGCATGAATGAGAACCGCGATCGCGTATAGGCTAGACGATTTCTTGCGCATATTCCAAACGAGAGATCTTTTGTTTACAGTCCGTGGTCGTCGCGTTTCACTCAGCCGTATCGTTGTTGTGATACGATTACAAGGCAACCGCGTGTACGGTACACGTGTAGATTATGTAACGGTCCAAAGACTGTTCTCATTCGAGCAAAATAGTTAACAGAATATATCTCTATTTTACCAGATATCATCTCTCCACAATTATTTATTTATACCTAATCCTTTCCGCTGTCTAGTGCCTGGAGGCACGAACCTTTCGTGAAATTCCATCGGGTCCCGTAACCAACCCGGTGTTAAAATCGTCAAAGAACAATTAACTTCTTTGCAAGTCAAGTTATCCAGAACAGATTGAAAGATCAAGTAGCAGATAACGGGTGTGTCTGGAATACTGCAGAGTTGCCACTGCCACGTATCGTGCCCTGCAGACTCTGATCAGAATTGTCCACGCATACCAGTGAATCTTTTCTATTCGGAGCCGTTCGCCGCTCCTGTGATTCTCCAGCGGTGCCGTTCGGTCTGTCGCAATTTTATGATTGGTCTTTCAATATACTGAAGGGGATAACAATAGTTCGGTTACAAATTGGCGCCCAACGTGGGGCGGTTTGGTTTGGGTTGATAGGATAATTGTTGGAGAAACATAATAATGAGTAAACCAAAGAATACTCGTTCAAACAAAATGGGGGAAACAGAAAAGGACAATGACACGTCAGTTCAGTCGGTACTATCGAGTACGCGTATTCAACGGACACCACCTCCTGGCACTCCGACCGGTACCGGAGCACAGGTTCGCGGACCGCCTCAAATCGCGTCCGTTGGGAATCCGGCCCCGGGGAAAATGACTGCGCGCGAAAAAGATCATATTTTCGATGCCATTCAAGAGTTGAAAAGGGAAATCGCGAGTCTAACTAGTCAAGTCGATCAGCTGACAGCAAAGCTCGAGGAGTCGGTGACAACCGATGAAATTTACGAACGCGTGACCGAACATAAGTTGGAGATGCGGGAGATGTGTAAAAAAATTGAAGAGCGTATGAATCGCCAAGAAAAGGTGCAAGAGGACATTCGTGAAGAAATCCACGAGTGTTTAGAACAGATCCGTGCACGACCGACGGTTCAACAACCAGTCGAGACCGAATTAGGAGGGGAGGTACAGGCACCATTGGATGACCACCGTCGCGATCAGCCGGACTACAACATGACACGTCTGTCGACAAATGGCAACCTCCATACACGATGGGGATTAAACGAGTCTACTCGATTTGAAAATACGATGGCTTCAATGGCTCGGCCATTCGTGGTGAAGCCGCAGATGCCCACCTTTGAGGGCAAATCCACTGAAAGACCGTCAAAATATCTGAGAGAGCTCAAAAGATTCGTAGATGCCGCACGACTGCCCGACGATGAAATGAAATTCATCATCACATGTCCGACCAGATTGCGACGTGGCATCAATTTGCGAACACTCTCCTTTCACGATTTTAGAGCTCGGCAATACAAAGAAAGGTCCGAGACAACCTCAACGTGGGAGTACATCGGGCGGACTCTGGAGTTTCCCGCGTAGCCTACGCGATGAAGTTAATCGGAATGGCTCGCGATCTACGACCACGCCCCACGGATGATGAGATAATTCAAACATTGTCCAAGCACTTCACGCAGGCAGTAGATGACTGCGTACTCGGGCAAAATATACGCACGATCGATGCTTTCTTAGCATTGCTGGAAAGGTTTGACAACGGGGGAACGGTCAACCGACAACGATATGATGAACGTTCAAGTCATGGAAGAGATTGGGGAACGAGAGCCCCGATCAACACCTCCCGAATGAACGCGGTCAATTCGATCCAACCGCGGCAGAATCGAGAGAATCAGAGGAAGGGGTTTAACGAATATCAACGACCAGCAACGGATAACCAAAGGCCAAGGTCCGACAATACCAAACCGTGGCAGGACAATCGTCGACCGCAGGAACGACCTCGAGAGAGTGCCCCTAATCGTATCCGAATGGCTCAAATGGACGAGGAAATACAGGAGGAGGAACCAGATATGATAGACCTGGAGGAAAACTCGGGAAACGAGTAAGGGGAACCTCAGAAAAACGTCTGAGCGACTTCCCTGCTCAGGCGGGAGGAATTTCCAATGAAAACCAAGGGGAAGAGGTCCGAATAGCAATAGGGTCAATATTCTCGAATGTACGTCAGGAACTCCAGGAAGAAGGAGAATCACTGCTCCCGAACTAGGAAATTAACCGTTGTCCAGAAGTCCAGATAAAGATCGAAGGGATTCTCACCAAGGCTCTCATTGACACGGGAAGTACCGTTACAGCCGTGTCTGAAGCATGGTACTGCGAACATCAAGAGAAATTGTCCAAATGTCCCACGCTCCCAGTAACTGGAGCTGTGGTGGTTGGAGCGACGGGTGGCAAATCAGGAAGACTCAAGAAACAAGTCTGGGTGACCCTTGGCCACAAAGAAAATACAATAGAAACAACAGCAATCGTGGTACCGGGATTGGTCTGTCCAGTCATTCTCGGCGTGGATACACTGAGATGTGCGAAGGCCAAGATTGATTTCGAGAATGAATTACTCTCGCTGAACACAACAACTGGTCAAGCAACACTACATATGACGGAGGAGATCGACAGCAATAAAACGGTGGTCCGAGTCATGAACGGAAAAGTAGATCAAACAAGTGGAACGCAAAGGTCACAAGAAGAGACCATACGGTCACTTCTCGAACCAGTCCCAGCAAGCCAGAAACAAAAGGTGGCATTGCGGGGAGTAATTAAATCATTCCTAGAGGTATGGAAAGACGAAATCGGAAGGGTGAAGTGTTACGAGCATCACTTACATGTAATGCCCACCAAACCATACTGTAGCAAAACATACCCGATACCACTTAAGTACATGGAGGCCGCAGATGCGGAAATACAAAGAATGCTGGAAAATGACATCATCCGTCCAAGTACAAGCCCATACTTGAACCCAGTAGTACCGGTTGTTAAGAAAAATGGATCTCTAAGATTATGCCTTGATGCTAGGAAATTAAATGAATATCTTATGGATGACCACGAGATGTCAGAAACACCTGATGCTATTTTCCAACGATTCAATAAAATAGATTACTTAACTAGTCTCGATCTGACAAACAGTTTTTGGCAAGTCCTTCTAACACCGTCGTCAAGGAAATACACCGCATTCCTGTATCGCGGCAGATGCTATGAATACGTAGTTACACCATTCGGATTAAAAACGAGCAGTGCAAGCCTGGTGAGAACCCTGAGACGAGTTTTGGAAGGAATGGAGGGATTCGTAGTCAACTTCATCGATGATATTCTCTGTTTCTCACCGACGTTCGAAAAACATCTCGAACATATCACAGCCCTCCTGAAACGACTACGTGAAAATAACATCACATTGAATTTAGAAAAATGTAAATTCATGAGACGTGAGGTCAAATTCCTCGGCCACATACTTTCAACAGAAGGGTTAAAACAAGACCCTGAAAAGCTAGCTCTGATTCGCGAATTTCCAATCCCGCGCAACGTCAAGCAGTTACGTGGATTTTTAGGCCTGGTGAACCATTACAGTAAATTCACCAAGAAACACGCCGAAACCACAACACCGTTGCTTGCACTCCTGAAGAAAGGAACTAGATGGAAATGGGACGAGGGTGTACAAAAAGCATTTGACCAGGCTAAAAAGGCATTCTGTACAGAAGTTGCGTTGCAGTACGCGGATACTCACCAACCATACTTCCTATCGACAGATGCAAGTTCAACGGCACTTGGAGCAGTACTAGAACAACGAGATACGAGTGGCGAATTAAGACCTGTCACATTTGTAAGCCGAACATTAAGAGGCCCAGAATTATCGTATTTCACAACAGAAAAAGAGTTATTGGCGATAGTATGGGCATTAGGGAAACTCCGAACATACCTGTATGGGGTCAAAATCACGTTGCTAACCGATCACAAAGCGATCACGTTTTTGATGAATAGCAAACTTCTTAGTCAACGACTAACACGCTGGATCCTCTCGATACAGGACTATCAAATTGAAATCCAGTACTGCCCAGGAAAGGAGAACATCCCTGCAGACACAATGAGCCGACTAGATGATGCGGATATCGCGGACACGACTGAAAAAGAAACACGTATTCCAATATTGACGGCTATAACACGAAAAATGTCACCAGCTTTGCTATCCGCGCTCAAAAAACTCTCAGAATGGCAACGGAAAGATGAAAATTTACGACGCGAAATCGAGCGTTGCGAACAAGAACCGAATAAAGCGAAGAACCAGTTTCACCTTCGAAAGAGCACGTTGTATCACGCGGATAGAAATGGTAGGGAACGTCCGGTAATACCCTCTCAATTACGCGATTCTTTTATACGCGAAGTACACGAGATCTACGCGCATATTGGTGGGGACAAGACGGCGAAGATCTTGTCAGAGGACTTCTACGTTTCGAAACTACATCGTTGCACGCGAAAACTAATTGCCGCGTGTGACACGTGTCAACGCGTGAAAATTCCGACGCATGCGATACATGCCGACATGCAGACCATAATACCGGGGTGTCCTCTAGAGGTGCTGTCCGTTGATTTCTACGGTCCAGTACCAACGTCAAGGGGGGGAGTGAGATATATTCTGGTAATAAAAGAACTATTTACCAAATTTGTTAAATTGTACCCGATGCGAAACGCGACGACCACCGTAACATTAGCGCGTATTTTTAAGAACTATATTCCGCGTTACGGCAAGCCGAAGAAGATTCTAACAGACCATGGGACACAATTCACGGCGAAAAAATGGACACAAACCTTACAAGAAGAAGGCATACATCACGTTCTCTCGTCGATTCGACATCCACAAAGTAACCCGGTGGAAAGGGTTAATAGAGAAATCGGACGGATCTTTCGTACGGTGGCATCACATGCACACGCATCTTGGGCCAAATGGACAGAGTTCATCGAAACCTGTTGCAACGAAATCGTACACGACAGCACAGGTTTCACTCCGACAGAACTTTTGCTGAAGGAAAAGCCCGCACGACCATGGTCAAAATGGTTCGAACAGGTAGGAGACCTACGGAAAATGGACGACAATTACAGGCTGCAACTCGCGTTCCAACGCATGACAAAGAAGGCGCAAGAAAGATGTAAACGCGCAAATGATGGCCAGCACCACAAACAATACGAACTGGGCGACTGGGTATTGGTAAAAGCAAATCCAGTATCCAATGCCGCAGACAGAGAGATCGCAAAATTCTTTCACCTATACGAAGATCCCTACGAACTAATTCAGAAAAAAGGACCATCAACATTCGTATTAAGACATCCCCACTCCGGTGACATCCGGGGAACATTCCATGCTTCAAGCCTACGGCCATACAAAAGGTTAGAAGAAGATGAAGACACAAATGTAAACAAACCCTCTAATGCGCAAAATATCACTTCGACGGGGGATTCCACGAAAAGCCAAAGTACAGGAGCATAAAAGGCCAAGACGACCGAACCAGGACTACAGAATAGCAACAGCCCTGGAGAAGAAACGAAGCGTAGGGACGATCGCGCATGCCTACTGGGCAATGGTGAACAGGGCTACGCAAACGGGCATGGATCTGCCATTTTTTGACACAGAGCCAGTCAATCTTCCAACCCGCACACCAGGTACCTGGAACTCACGCCCACACCAGTACAAGCGATTCAGGGGCGGTGTGCCAATTCAGGCAACAGCACGGAAGTGTATTGGGATAACCCAAACACCTCGCGACGGCCCAGGATCGGTCAGGCCGCGCCGAGGACCGAAAGAGCCCCGGATCGGGGAAGAAGACGTTGGCAATCCTCCAGACGCGGAACCCATGGAAGCAGCCGGAGGGTCAAGTGAGTCAAAAAAGGACAAGTTGAACCAGTCATGGGAAGTGATCGCGGAGGAGCTCAACGAAATGTGCGGTGGCGCCGGCAGCAAGGAAGACGACCAGACCCAATGGTCTTGGGACGAGGCGGACCTGACAGGAGATTCCCTCATTGAAATCCCCAGACTCGACTTCCGCGACCCCCTGGGACTACTGAAGGTTGGAGAGGACGACCAAGAAGATGCGGAGTGAAAGGGTCCACCCAGTGTAAGAGTGACGGTAACAGTGATCCCGAGTTATGCCAAGTGCAATGATAAAGTTTATTTTGTTTTCCTTATCGCCAAGTGCAATGACCACTAAATTTTTCTTTTTTTTCCCTCGCTGATCTCTCTCGGCCAAAGTGCAGTGAACAAATAGTTTTAATGGTATGCTGAATGCAAAATCATATTCTGTTTTGATTTCCGTTTTTGTTTTTTTTCTGTCTGTACGTATGCAACGTGTGATGCAGGAATGAATGAATTCGGTTACAGTGTGGGATCTGATCTGGGCTAAAAGTGGGAGGGGGAAATCCGCTCTACTATCGGTGTAGGATCTGATCCAGGCTAACCGTCCGCTCTACTATCGGTATAGGATCTGATCCAGGCTAAGAGTGGGAGGGGGAAATCCGCTCTACTATCGGTGTAGGATCTGATCCAGGCTAGGATTTTGTGTGGGGGCAGCACTATACCGGTGGCATCGAAAACCCGGGCGTGAGCACTCTCATATCCTCTCTGCTCGTAGTGACCGTTACACTAGGCGTACCTAGTACAGTTCGTATTCGTCATCTCGTCAGATAAGACGTGTCGAACACACATCCAGTTATACTGCGTAGAGGCCTTGCCTCCTTGTAACATATTCCCCGTTGTACCGACATAACGGACGCGTTCAAGTCGCTAATAAAGCTTTATAATAATCGTTCTCGTTGAACCGTAAATACCGGAGTTTATTCAAATCCCGACCACTTGATTCCTGGCCAACGTAGAGTAGGCTACGTTCTTCGGTACCCTTCCCGAAGCTTCATATATTCTCCCGGCGAGCAGAGTTGGGCGTTATTCGAATGAAATTTCATTCGAATTCCCGACGAATAAAAATTACGAATAAATTTTTATTCGCTGGGTTATTCGAATAAATTTTTATTCGAATAAATTTTTATTCGAATGAATTTTTATTCGAATAACCTAGCGAATAAAAATTTATTCGTAAAAACCCAGCGAATAAAAATTTATTCGAATAATCCAGCGAATGAAAATTTATTCGTAAAGCCCAGCGAATAAAAATTTATTCGAATAAGCCAGCGTTCGAATAAAGGTATCGAATGACATCGCGCCGACGACAACGTCTCGGGCTCGACGCTCGACACTTGATACTCGGCACGCACCAGCGACGTGTATGTGTATGAATAAATGTGTGAGTGCAGTCTAGAGAGTGAAGCGAAGAATCGTGGCAACAATGTGTGTGTAAATATAACGAAGCAGTCCCGGACCTAGGATCGGTCACCACTACTAACCACTAACCACTACTTACTAGACGTCAAGCGTTATTTGAAATAATTTACTACTGAATAATTGTTTACCGAATGAAATCATCATTACATTCACGAATAAATCCTCATATTTTATTTATTATTTTTTATTTGTTATTCGAAATAAAATGTGCTCAAAATCTTAGGACGGTTGCCATTAGGCAAATCTAGACAGTTGCTTAGATAAAATTAAGTACAATATGTCGCAGTAACGCTTCATATTATTCTACATAAAAAAGGAATTTCATGAAATGAAGACTTACCACGATGTGTTGCTTTACGTAGGACCTTGAGAAATTTAAAAAATTCAACATTATAACAGTTTCGATTTCTGTAAGGCAAATCTTCTTTAGGAAAAATACTGGTACCCATAGTTACGAGAGAATAGCTCAGCTATTACAACAAATCCATATGGAATATTTTTTACTCAGAAAAAATATCGATGGTATTGTACTGCCTGTGTTAAAAGAATCATTGTTAGTTATCAATTGTATATGTCATCAATCGTCAACCGAGATCTCGTCTCGAGAAGCCTCGGCCCTCGGCCTCGAGTCACTCGAGTGTCGACGTCGGGTTCCTACCCGTAACTATAAAGGCTGCCGCCGCTGCCGGCTAGCGGCTGCGCTTATTCGCAGCATTTATTCTCGTCATTTAGAATAACGAATAACGAATGAAAGTCCCGGGATTTATTCGTGAATAACGAATAACGATTTATTCGTTATTCGCAAGCTACGAATAATTCTCGGCAAATGATATCCTTATTCGTTATTCTCGAATAAATTCGAGGACTTTATTCGTTATTCCTTATTCGTTATTTGAAATGAAATTTGCCCAACTCTGCCGGCGAGAATACCACACTCAATCCCTACACCTTCTCTCTCTTCCCGCGTAAGCTACCTCTACCCACCAAATCTAACCTAACTTTTTTCCTCTCACTTTTCCCTTCCTTTACCCTTCCTACCCCACCTTCGGGCCCTATTCCCTTTTATCCCTTGCTACCCTAGCACCTCACACACCCTTTTCCCCTACTTTCTCTCTACCCACCTCTTACACTCTTCACTCACACACTGCAAAACTCACTTTGCACCTGCCACACCACAGCCTTTTCCGCAACCGGAAACTGAAGTCCCTATATATAACTTCAAACACGGCTGCCACAGGGAAAACATGGTAGCAGCGGGTTCATGGAGTACTCAATCGAATCGGCAGAATCTCTGCTTCAATCTGACTTTCGGATCATGGTATTGTGATCATTTCTCGTCGAGATATAGCGAGTTGAAGGAAAAATGGAAATTATGCATATTTTAAGCGTATTTTCAGAAACACCTGGTATATCGAAATGTTAACGAAATTGAAAAAACGACAGAAGTGCCTTGAAGACAAAGAAACGCTCTTTCTATTGCTTTTTTCCACAAGATTCTACGATAATTTTTGCACCTTCTGGAGCCAGTTAAAGTTAAAAGGCCAACATTTACTTCAATATTGAATAACTCGAATAAAAAAATCGCACACTATTCAACAACCACGCATTTTACACAGGAAAGATAGCCCTTTCAAATAATGTTAACGCGATTTATCAAAAAAAATTATTTAACCCCGAGTGATGTTACAAAATTGCACAAAATTTTTGTTAACCGTCAATGTTGTCTTTATCTCGCTATAACTTTGTAAAAAAACAATATATCAAAAATTTGAAACAGAGCATCTGAAACTAGAGGTTCCACGCTTCCAAACCATTGTTTAACGATATCGATACAGCAATTTTGGCCGGAGTTATGATTATGTAAAGTTGTAGCAACTTTTCGGGTTCGCACAAGTGATCCCGTAATTTTTTTGAGGAGTGTATATATATAATCTGTGACCATTTTTTAATTAATTGTTTCAATTTTCTTGTCTTAAAATAAAACTTTAAATTGTTCATTTGTGACTTATTTAGTAGTTTTCCAGGTAATTTGAATCACTGATGTCTTTGGTTATAAATTTCTCTGTATTTCAAGAAATATTCATAATATGACGAATAATGGTCAAAAAATACAGAGAATAGCTAAAGACGTCGGAGATTCAAATTATCTGAAAAACTACTAAATAACTAACAAATGAACAATTTAAAATTGTGTTTTAAGATGTTACGGATAGAGAATATATTCCGTTCGGTTTCTCACAGGAATCTCTTCTAGATCGTCTCTGGCAGGAAGCGTCCTAGATAACCTTTCACATATCGTAGTTGAACCTTTTAAGGGGGTCGTCTGTGCCGGTGACCTTGAAGAGTTGATCGTCACGCTATAAACGAGCACGAGGCCGGTAGACGAAGCAAAATAATAACATTTTCATCCAGTAGGGGGAGCTGGGTACACTTTCTAAGTTGAATGTCGAGCAGCGCCAACGCGATACCCTCTCGGCGGTGACAGCAGTCACTCTATCAGTCAAACAGAGGAAGCAGAAAATATGTTGTCGGTAAGTTAGGCAAGCGTGAGGTCACAATTTGGCTGACGCTGTGCAGCGTCGGTGTGCGAGTGACACTGGTGGCGCATACACACCGCTCGGGCGGCGTGTACGTGTGCCTACGAGAATCGCAAGGGTCCGGGATTTGACTTTTGCTTTCTCGGCACCGCTCGGGCGGCGTGTACGTGCGCCTCCGAGCATCGCAAGGGTCCGGGATTTGACTTTTGCTTTCTCAGTAATGCAAAAACGGGGTTTCTTAATAGTCAAAATCGCTAGATGAAAGGTCAATGTTTGGTGGGACCATGCTCAAAATTAATATTTTTTTGTCTACGAGCAATGGCTTTGCAATATTCGGCTGCATCTTGCCCGTCGGAGAGGCTATACGAGCATCGCACGACTCCGGGATTTGACTTTTGCTTTCTCGGTAATGAAAAAACAGGGTTTCTTAATAGTCAAAATCGCTAGATGAGAGGTCAATGTTTGGTGCGACAATGTTCAAAATTAATATTTTTTTGTCTACGAGCAATGGCTTTGCAATATTCGGCTGCATCTTGCCCGTCGGAGAGGCTATACGAGCCTACGAGCATCGTACGGCTCCGGGATTTGACTTTTGCTTTCTCGGTAATGAAAAAACAGGGATTCTTAATAGTCAAAATCGCTAGATGAAAGGTCAATGTTTGGTGCGACAATGTTCAAAATTAATATTTTTTTGTCTACGAGCAATTGTTTTGCAATATTCGGCTGCATCTTGCCCGTCGGAGAGGCTATGGACGCAGACGTGAAGTCAAGATTTGGCCGCCGATGCTACAGCGTCGGTGTGCTCGAGTGAGACTGTGTGGCGCATACACACCGCTCGGGCGGCGTGTACGTGTGCCTTCACAGGCATGGTCAATTCATAGCTCGCTCGGTGTCATGCTCAGGGAATACCCCGACTTCTCCCGCCCGCGCGTCTCGCTCGCCGTGAGCGACAGAATGCTGCTCTGATCGCAACGGGGAGCGCGACGCACGGACGGGAGAAGTGGGGTTATTCCTTGAGAAGGGGTACGATTATCGCAAGGGTCCTCTTTAGTAATAAGAAAATGCCACAAACATGTTGGTGAAAGAAAAAAATAATGAAATATAATGAAGATAATTTGATAATTGGATTAGTAGTGGGGTTCGAAGCAAGAAAGCGAAGATGGTTTTTTTCATTAATTTTTAATTTGTCTTTACTTTCAATTTCTTATAAAGATGTTTCTTTTTACTTTCCTTCTAATCTTGTTATCTATGTATTGGTGCAGTTGTCATTAGTGCGGCTTGTTATATATTTTTTACAGTCAATCAAGTAGAATGTTCATCTAGACTAGATCTGGGCGACGGTGGCTCGGAAAACACTTGTTGCTACTACTCTGGGACTGTCTTACCGAGCAATAGAAGGAGATTACCGAGCAAGAGAATGAAAGAAAAAGCGACATGTGATTTTCGGGCCACCGTCGCCCAGGTCTGATCTAGACAATCATAAAGATCGATTTTTCTAATAATTCATAAAGATCCGCAGTCTACGATTAGAGTAGAGACACAACTGCATCAATAAATTAATAGCAAGATTATAAAGAAATATAAGATTTCTCGAATTCATATTTTACGTATTCCATAAAACGTTACAAGTATATAAATTAATATAAAAAATACATACTTAGAAAGTAAAAAATACTGTGTAAGATTATATATAAGAATTTTATTTTTAAATAAAAAAAATCGATGAAAATTAATAAAAAATTATTGTTTAACAAATGCAAAAAAATTTTAATTACCTATAGTTAAAAATGACTATTTTTTAAATATTTTTAGTGAAAATTTCATTGCAATATCTCTACTGGTTCAAAAGTTATAACCAAATGGGTCACGATTTTTCAAACTGGACCACTGCACCGCCCGAGCGGTGCCGAGAAAGCAAAAGTCAAATCCCGGACCCTTGCGATGCTCGTAGGCACACGTACACGCCGCCCGAGCGGTGTGTATGCGCCACACAGTCTCACTCGAGCACACCGACGCTGTAGCATCGGCGGCCAAATCTTGACTTCACGCCTGCGTCCATAGCCTCTCCGACGGGCAAGATGCAGCCGAATATTGCAAAGCCATTGCTCGTAGACAAAAAAATATTAATTTTGAACATTGTCGCACCAAACATTGACCTTTCATCTAGCGATTTTGACTATTAAGAAACCCCGTTTTTTCATTACCGAGAAAGCAAAAGTCAAATCCCGGAGCCGTGCGATGCTCGTATAGCCTCTCCGACGGGCAAGATGCAGCCGAATATTGCAAAGCCATTGCTCGTAGACAAAAAAATCTTAATTTTGAACATTGTCGCACCAAACATTGACCTTTCATCTAGCGATTTTGACTATTAAGAATCCCTGTTTTTTCATTACCGAGAAAGCAAAAGTCAAATCCCGGAGCCGTACGATGCTCGTAGGCTCGTATAGCTTCTCCGACGGGCAAGATGCAGCCGAATATTGCAAAACCATTGCTCGTAGACAAAAAAATCTTAATTTTGAGCATGGTCGCACTAAACATTGACCTTTCATCTAGCGATTTTGACAATTAAGAAACCCCGTTTTTGCATTACTGAGAAAGCAAAAGTCAAATCCCGGAGCCGTGCGATGCTCGGAGGCACACGTACACGCCGCCCGAGCGGTGTGTATGCGCCACCAGTCTCACTCGCGCACCGACGCTGCACAGCGTCAGCCCAATTGTGACGTCACGCCTGCGTACGAAACCTAACGTACCGGCAACATATTTTCTGCTTCCTCTGTTTTACCGATACAGTGGAAGCGGACGACGACAATGTTTGGAAACAGACATCAACGCTCGTAGCGGAAAATTTCGGAACTGTATTTTCCTCTTAAATCTCACTGTGTGTCGATTTTCAGTCTAGGTAGACTTCTGGTTTGTTTAATACGCAAGTAAACAACTTAATAGACGTGGCATTGACAATGTATATGCCGCCGCTAGGGTGCAATCATTTCACTTGTTCCATAAAATCTCTAAATCTCTTGATATTTATTAGAATATATTACCCGTCAGCTAGGACGCTACTGAATAATGCAAATTACGCATCGTAAACGTAAAAATTGGACTTTTGAAAATGATTGCACCCTAGATTGATCTTTTATCTAACGATTTTTACTATTAAAAAACCCCGTCTCTGCATTATCGTGGAATCAGAAGTCTAGACCTGGACCCTTGCAATCCTCGTGTACGTATACGTAGTCTAGCGGTGTGTGAGTGTACCACTACTCGCGCGTTTCCTCGCAGACGACCCCCTTAACGAAGACCGAGCTCTGGCCCGATTTAATTGAAAATGACAAAAAACTAGAGTTATTAGTCTGGCCCTAAGCCCTAAGCATGATTAGATTATGAACAGAGCATTTCATTCATTGTAGGGGTATATAAACCCTTAGATTCTCACTCTCGCGGGCTAGTACTTCGGTAGACACGTATCGAGTCACGTCGTGCTGTATTTCGGAAAGTCAACTGTTAGTGAGATCGGGCTAGAGTACCTTTCGTATCAAAGTTAACCGTATAGATTCCGCGAGTTCGGTGTAAAATCTATTAGGCAGTGTTAAAGTTCTTTCCGAGTCCCCCGCATTGCCAATGCGTCAAAACCGTGCATCTTGTTAGGTAATTCTTCTTTCTATTATCTATTTCATTTAGTTCATTTCATTCGCGACAGTTACACAATTGTACCACAGATTCTTATAATTAGAATATATTTGTGTTCATTGGTAATTAGAGCAAAGTTTATTAAACCCATTATTATTGTTCCATATCCTAATCTAGTAATTGAACGTTCCCACACGCGATACAACCTTACCGCTCGGGTTGTATCAATTAGATTATATGTATTAGTTACGAGGCCTACTAACTATCCTAGCGACTCCCTGATTTCGCATCAGGTTCGTTCGCTACTTACCATTTGTCCAAATAGAGATTTTTCCTACCTAGTGGCTCCCCAATTTCGCATTGGGTTCGTCCACGAAACCTATACCATCCTAGCGGCTCCCTGATTTCGTATCAGGTTCGTCCGCATCCTAACAGCTCCCTGATTTCGCATCAGGTTCGTCTGTGCTTTTATCCGACCTCCCAGCGGCTCCCCAATTTCGCATTGGGTTCGTCCGCGCTGTTCTACAACCTCCTAGCAGCTCCCCGATTTCGCATCGGGTTCGTCTGCGCGTCTTTCCTAGTGACTCCCCAATTTCGCATTGGGTTCGTTCACGAAGTTTCACCTTCCTAGCAGCTCCCTGATTTCGCATCAGGTTCGTCTGCGTCTGACTCCATTCCCAGAGGCTCCCTGATTTCGCATCAGGTTCGTCCTCGCAGTCTATAATCCCAGCGGCTCCCCAATTTCGCATTGGGTTCGTCCGCGCACCTTAACTAACAAATTAATACCATATTCCTAGGGTGACAACCCTTCGCCGGCCACTCGTTGCTACTCGCGGCCCTGGCTCGTAATTCTTAACGCCGCGATGCCGCAACGAACAAAAGTTTCTCGATGATGTACTATTTTCTATCCAATTTCGATGAACTTTGGATATGTTGTCAAGACCATGATTCCGAACAACATTTCCCTTTACAGTTTTTGTCAGTCGGCTTTAGTTTACGAGATAATTGTAGAAACTTGTAATTGTAAATCGATCGATGTAGTATCTCCTCTCCGATTTCGATGAGCTTTATTTCAAAGGAGAAAGATATTTAAAACATCGAATTTATAACATATTTCAAGGTCATCGAAATCAGTGAGGAGCCACATCATTGGCAAATTTACCCGAATGAGAGAAGATGCAGAAACTGATTGAATTAAAAACTCACTTATTCAGCCGTAAATCCATTTGCATGTTACTGCAGTGAAACACAAAATTCGAAACACCACACTTTCACACAATTACTGAACACTACACGTAGCACACTTTTCGAGCTCGTAATCGTAGCGAACGAGAATAAATTAGATACTCCGACGCGGTAAGAGTTCCGTCCTCTTCGCGATTCAGCGCGAAACTATGCTCTTCCAGCGTTCAATGTATTGCATGAAGGCGTTGTTTAAAACAAATGAAATCGTTGCCGAGAGAATATTGATTTTTCGAGAATCATATGGTAATATTGATTTCTCGAGAATCATATGATTCCCGGAACCATTTACAATTACAAGTTTTCACAATTATCTCATAAACTAAAGCCGACCGACAAAAACTGTAAAGGGAAATGTTGTTCAGAATCATGGTCTTGACAACATATCCAAAGCTCGTCGAAATTAGAGAGGATTCACATCAACGAGAAACTTTTGTTCGTTGCGGCATCGCGGCGTTTTAGGGTCGATTCATACTTCACCGATAACGATAATCGGTTCGCTATCCTTAGGGTCGATTCATACTTCACCGATAACGATAATCGGTTCGCTATCCTTAGGGTCGATTCATACTTCACCGATAACGATAATCGGTTAGCTATCCTTAGGGTCGCTTCATACTTCATCGGACCGATAATCGTGTCGGTCTTGCTAGTTCATGTTTTAGCGACCCGATTCTACGGCAACCTCAGGCCGGTTCGAGATGCTCGAACAAAGGCCAAGTGCCGAGAACCCCAGGGGTTCCTACCCGAACCCCAGGGGTTCCTAGTACCCCTGACTCCCCTCTACACCTCAGGAGATGCCTATGCTTAAGCTTCCGTAAAATCGGTGGGTATTCTCGAGGGAGAATACTGTTCCGATATATCGGCGGGCACGAAGACAGAATATAACATTTATTTAAAAAGCTATTTTACCTGGAACTTTTCAGGGTTCGTCGTGCTAATAGGTGGGGAATACGTTGTTAAGGAATTTAACTGTACGGTGAAACAATTCGTGAAACAACTCCGGTGGAGGTTCTGAACGTTCTGGTTCGTTCAGTACGTTGCCGTCCTGAAAAACGTTGATGGTGGGGACGCGCAGAAATACATATATAAAAACAATATTATTTACTAATATTATCTACATATTTAGTATTACAGTAATAAATTACATTATTTCACCATACTTTAGCATGTAAAAATAATTTTTCCCAGCTTTTCCAACCAGTTTGATTTTTGAAATGTGGAAATGCGTTTTCGATTTCATAATGTTACAGCTGACGATAAGTGAATTGAACGACTTACTATATTACGACCTTGAGCCCATAAATAACGCTGAAATAGTTTTTTTCCTGACTTTTCGGGCCAAACACCCTACTGTGCGATGGCTTCTTTATTGTTGGACCCTGCGACTTGGATGTTGTTTGAAAAGTTGGTCCAATTATTTGCAATTGGTCAGAATTGCAGAGAACATACTAAAAGTTGTATTTCGCAACTGTTTTAGGTGGACCCACATCACCCACATTGAAAATTTGGAAAGTACGTTGTGTGGATCTATACAATATATATATAAATCATATGTATCCTACCTTTGACCTGCCAAAAACTGTATGAACATAGGGCATTCATGAACGTTTCCTTGGGAAATTTTCCTTGGAACTGGGAACGGAAAGAAGCTAATCGCGAAAATTTCTTTTCACATCCTGTAGTAAACTAATTGATCTAGCTTCCCAAAAAAGTTCAAATCGCATAGTCCAATATTAACAAAGTTATCGTTTTTTTTTGAGAGAGCGTCCGAATATTAATGGGAGTCACTGTATACTTATTCCTTTTGCACTATGATCACGAACCTTTATCGAATGTACTATCAGAATATTTACTGTGGCAGATACCAGCTGACACAAATTTACTAAACGTACATTTTAAATCTGTCTCACAGGTGTACATGAAAAATTTGTAAAAAGAGCAATGTTTTATTTCACATTGAAATGCGACAGAACGTTCCTTCGAACCTAATATACGATATCAAATCTTATTTCAGATACACCGGAAAATAATAAAATATTCATTTTAGGGAAACCAATAGTGTCGTTTCGCCTAGAAATGTCATACGGCACACATGAGATGTGAAACACTCCAGTAACTATGTACAAACAGCTGTCAGGTTTGAATTTTGCTTGTTGTTTCGGGCCCATAAACTTGCTGAATATTCTTTAGACTGAAATAATAAGGGTCGACAGCGTTTGTCCTACAATTACACCTTTCACGTAGTGAAAAAACATTTTCTATTTGTTTATGTCCAACGGGTAGTCCAATACATTGCCCCGTATGTGCGATAGGGGCAACAGCGTTACCGCCCACTGCTAGGCGATTGTAGGGGGTGGCAAGACGCCATCTCGTATGGGTCCGAACTGGTGTCATTTGTATTGATGCGAGGCTGAGAAGAAGCCTTCCCAGGCAAGAATACGATGACGTGTCTAGGTTCGAATGCGCGGCCGATTGGGTCAGAGTGGAGGAGGCAGGCCTCATTTCACACGCATTTTCGACTGTTGTCGAATTTTATTGGCTACAGTGGCCATGCGTACTATGCAGCGTGCAGCGTCGAAGTCTAAACATTGGGACTACGGGCGCGGCTGTGGTGGGGATTCGGCGACTTTATGATAGGCGCGATTTGTTTAGGTGTCGTTCCCGGGGCTGTTCTCAATGGAGAGATTTACGACAGGTCATTACTATTGAGCTGGAAGTCGGCACTTTCTCGGACAGCTCGTGTTCACTGTAAAGTAATTTGTAGGGACCCCGACTTCTCACCGGCAAAAGATAAATATAAAAAAATGCTACATACATATATATACGAGAAATTTCAAAAACCCTCAGGACCTCCGCTGTGTTTACCCGAGATGTTTGACGAATTGTTTCACCATACAGTTTGTCCGATGATATTATTTTCTTTTCATCAGCATAGTAATACAGTAAATTCTCTATAATCGCAAATGCCTCGGGTGGATTTGTTTGCATTTATCGATCTTGGTCCTACTTTTTTCGAGCTACAAAGGCCGAGCCGAACGTAGAGAAGGAACCAAAGTCCGAGCCGAACGTCGAGAAGGACAGCGCGTGTAAACAGACATCACGGCAACCGTCGATGCGACGGCACCTGTTTGCATTTATAGATCTTGGGCCTACTTTTTTCGAGCTTCAAAGGCCGAGCCGAACGTAGAGAAGGACAGCGCGTGTAAAGAGACATCACGCAACCGTCGATGCGACGGCACCTGTTTGCATTTATAGATCTTGGGCCTACTTTTTTCGAGCTTCAAAGGCCGAGCCGAACGTAGAGAAGGACAGCGCGTGTAACGCGAGACCACGCGCAGGTTTTTGAACTGTGCCGGCGACTGCGACTCTCCGCGTCTCTTTCTTTTCTATACGCGCTATCCTTCCTTGCGCCCGAAACGTCCATCGTCATTTAAACCACTACAGTTTAAATACCATCGAAGGAAAACCATCGAATTGGAGCGTTTGCATCCGTCAGGAAAAGACACAATTTTTGTAGTTTGGCCTTCACGCCTTTGTCATGCTCAAGGCCCGTGAGGGTCCTAGGCTCGTATTCATACCCCCTTGGGCCATCAGGTCGGATTAAAAAGCGTTATTGGTCATTAGACATTTTAGAATTTTACAACTTCTAAAGCTACCGTCCGCGAGGTACCTAGGGTCGCGGATCGAAGGTCTGAGCCGATGGTCGTTCGCTCGCTCGGGACCAGTGTAGCCAGACGGTGCGGCTCAAGCGGCTCGCAGGCCCCTTACGTCTCCGTCCCTCGCCTAGATGCATGCCTCCGCTATCCCCACTCTTACCACTACCGCTGGCGCGACCGAGTCGGTACATGCTACCGCTCTCATTCTAGCACTCGGTCGCGCCAGCGGTAGTGGGTAAGAGTGGGGATAGCTGAGGCAGCATCTAGGCGAGGGACGGAGACGTAAGGGGCCTGCGAGCCGCTTGAGCCGCACCGTCTGGCTACACTGGTCCCCGCCGTCAACGTTTTTCAGGACGGCAACGTACTGAACGAAGCAGAACGTTCAGAACCTCCACCGGAGTTTTTTCACGAATTGTTTCACCGTACAGTTCAATTCCTTAACAACGTATTCCCCACCTATTAGCACGACGAACCCTGAAAAGTTCCAGGTAAAATAGCTTTTTAAATAAATGTTATATTCTGTCTTCGTGCCCGCCGATATATCGGAACAGTATTCTCCCTCGAGAATACCCACCGACTTTACGGAAGCTTAAGCATAGACATCTCCTGAGGTGTAGAGGGGAGTCAGGGGTACTAGGAACCCCTGAGGTTCGGGTAGGAACCCCTGGGGTTCTTGGCACTTGGCCTTTGTTCGAGCATCTCGAACCGGCCTGAGGTTGCCGTAGAATCGGGTCGCTAAAACATGAACTAGCAAGACCGACATGATTATCGTTCCGATGAAGTATGAATCGACCGTTACACCACGCTCGCCTGCAGGCGCGCCGGGCAGTACGTGTCTAGCTCGCGCTCTGATTGGTCCGTGTTTTTCGTTAATAACTCCTTAACGAAGCCGCGTACGCTATTTTTGTAAAGGAAAATGTCGCTTGAAATGATCTCGCGAACCTCCCATTTCATTAAAATAAGGTAATTTTGAGACACCCTGTATATCATGCTGTTTTAAGTCTGAGAACAACTTATATTTTTCAATGGCTTTTTCAAAAGCCCGAAAAGCTAGAATGCATGGAAAGTTTCTTTCCACTGGGGGTTTTCCTGAATTTGCATGACAGGCTTTGCGGAAGAGCAATTCTACGGTTAAACAAATTTTTACTACACTATGCGACGAAATGGTTAGGTATCCACGCGTAATTGCCGCAATGTAGGACACTGGATTTTTTTTATCAATGTGCATATTGCTACTACAAATCTCTATGCTACTTGTAGGTGAGTCAATGGACTTGTGGGAGCATGAGAGAGGCTCGACCAACATGAAAGAGAGGAGGAAAAAGGAAGGAGCGTTTCGTCCTAGGCCACGCTAGAGGACTCATCAGTAAGGCTGTCTAGCGGGCCCTGCCTTAGACGTTGGATGTTGGAAGGCGGTTGAGGACGGTATATATACAAATCGTTGAGGAATCGAGTACTTGCGAGAAAGGTGGAAAGGTCTTCGACTACCTGTCCCTCTTGTGGCGCATGTGGGAAATGTGGTTGCCACAGACTCTACACACATATCTGCTTCTGGGACCTCTTCGCTTGTTGCAATAGATTTATTAATATCTGAAATCAAAGTACATACACTAATTTAATATATATTGTCACGTTAACCTTTTCCTGACGAGCGGGATGGCTCGCAGAAACCGGTCAACTCCGGGCCTTGCAGGCACTGAGACCAGGCCGCGTGCAAGCCGAGTACGCGCGGTCCGCCCGGGACTAAACGAGGCTCAAAGATCCGACAATTCTCTCCTCAGCGCGAAATGTTCGGGCGCCAGGCACCTCGAGGATGCCACACGAAACACGGTACTAGACTCGAGCTCGGAGAAGCCGAGGCCGGGAGTCGAATCTTCGAGATACGCGGATCGGAAACTACGACGCGACTAGGCCAGTTGGTTCGGACACGGGAAAACGAGGACGGCCCTCTCGGTAGGACGGATCTCACAGGAAGAGAAGAATTCGACAAAGAGTTGGTCTCGAGCTGTTTATTGCAGCGGTCATAGTTTCACAAAATGAAGTGGCCGCGTGGCCGCGACCCGAGAGCCCGCGCTCTTCATACAAGCAAGCGAGAAGATGTTCGTTCGCAGCGCGGTTGTCGTACAGTTTTCGCTCGCGACGATATCGCTGGAATTTATCGCCGTTTCCTTCGCAACGCGACTTCGGAAAAGCGAGGCGCAGATGATCGGCGAACTGCGAGACTGCCGCGAAGACTTCTGCACGTAATTCGCTAAGACGCGTACGCTGACGGTTAGGGTACGCGTACAGTGGACCCGTTTTCGTCCGACGACCGACCTCAGCCCACACAGACGAGTGTTCGGGAAGCATGTGTTGGTGTCTTTTCGTCCGCTTTCATCCGAAAATGTGCGTACAGTGGGCCCGACGTCGGTCGAAATGGTCAAGGTCCGCAGGTAGTTCGAACTTTTCGAGCGCTTCGAGGAGGGTAACAATGGACAAACCCCATGGGGTCCCGACGTCTGAGGAAAATCAAATGATTTTGTTTTTCGTCCTACCGTCGGTCGAAATCTCTATAGTAGAAGTTATGATATTTTGTGATTTGTAACATAAAATAAAATATACAGGGTGTTCGCGCTATCACTAGTCAGCGTTTTTCTTGTAAATAGTAAATTTAGAAAAAAATGAAAGAGGTAGTACTGTTTTTTATGCGCAATACAATGGCGTATATAATTTTTTATGTTTATACTATTTTGTTAGATATGAAGGTGACCTTCAATTTTTTTAATGGAATCCTGTATATTTTTTATATCACATGAAAGCGTGTGTCTAGACGAATTCATCCGTATACACACTGCACAGTGACCGTCAAGGTCATGCAAGCTCAGAAATGAAAGAAACATTTTGAATATTTGGGTTTGAAATTATATAATTTTAAGATGTTATGAGTTGAGCTAACTGAAATACCACACGCGGGAGCCACTTTTCGCACCGAAGTTGTCGGATTTTCTTCAAAATGTAGGAGGACTTCCAATTGTTTATCTTCAGAAAGAAGACATTTCCAATCATGACACTTATTCTGCAAAGACGCTATTTCCGTCAAACGCTTTGCAAGCAAAACAAACTGATTTTCATTTGGCTGCACTCCGTCCGGATATTCTTCTAGGTATTTCAATTTACTTTGTCTTTTATTTCCATTGCAGTGATGATACATGCGCACCATATCCGCCTTCTCGTCCATCGAATAATAATACATTACTATGCGATATTACTAATCGGTTTCGGAATACTGAAATTGTCTCATCATAGAAAAAACTAGAAGTAAACATTCTGATAGTGAATGGCAACATTATCTGATTCGGATGAATAAAGAATACTTGTAAACACATTGGTATGAAATATTCAAAATGTTTCTTCCATTTCTGACCTTGCATGACCTTGAAGGTCACTGTGCAGTATACATATGAATTCGTCTAAACACACATTTTCATGGGATATAAAAAAATATACAGCATTCCATTTAAAAAATTGATGGTCACCTTCATATCTAACAAAATAGTATAAACGTAAAAAAAACAGTACTACCTTTTCCTCTTTCATTTTTTTTCTAATATTTACTATTTACAAGAAAAACTTATGCTGTCGATCATTGTATAATCAAGAAATGAGACAAAATTTTTTCCTTCAAATGTATGTCACAGTTGTTTCCAATGTCAGTGTTTGTGCTTAGGTTCTATTCCAATCTAAGATCGATGCATTAATACTGTAATGTATTTCAATACACATAGATTTTTAAAAATGACGTTACCACAATAAACGAATTATTGCCACGTCTTGGGGATTTTGCACCACTGTGCGACGTACGATAGCGTAGCAGGTTTGGGAACGTGCAATAAAGCATTTGGCGTGCAAATGGTCGGGTCATTATTGGGCGATCGACAGCGAAGCTATTTTTCAGAAAGCTGTTTTTAGCGCGTGCAATTCATAATTGTTTACTGCAAATTTAAAAATTACTTTACAGTCAATTCGTGTTGTCCGAGAAAGTGTCGACTTCCAGCTCAATAGTAATGATCTATCATAAGCCTCTCCATGGAGAACAGCCCCGGGAACGGCACGTAAACAAATCGAACCTATCATCGCTGGGTCTGCCTATCCCCTCCACAGCCGCGCCCGTAGTCCCAATGTTTTGACTTCGACGTTGCACGGTACATAGTATCTGTGCCCGCTGCAGCCAATATTTTGTCGTCAGCCGAAAATGCGTGTGAAACGAGGCCTGCCTCCTCCGCTCTGATCCAATCGGCCGCGCATTCGTACCTTGAGCACGTCACCGTAGTCCTGCCTGGGAACCTTCTTCTCAGGCTCGCATCAATACAATGTCACCAGTTCGGTTCGGACCCATACGAGATGGCGCCTTGCCACCCCCTACAATCGCGTAGTAGTGGGCGGTAACGGTTTAATATCTTAACCCACTGCTGTTCCGCTATCGCTCGTACGGGACAGTGTATGTTTTGGACTACTTGTTGGACATAAACAAATTGAAAATGTTTTTTCACTACGTGAAAAGGTGTCCCATCCCAATTTGGCCACCATGGAGGGGGAAGACAGATAAAAGAGTCATTGCAAACGGTGTGCGGTTTGACGGGAAACCCCAAGATGAATAGCTGCAGCCCCCAACTGACCGTGGAGGTCTGCAAGGTTTATAACACATAATTGCTATTGAGGCATAGGAAGATGTCCTTTCTTCGTGGCTCCGACAATAAAGTAATAAAGAACTAAGTGTATTTAAGAGAGGCTTTTTCTTTAAAATAGTAAGGAAGTCACGTCCGTAAAACAAGACACATTTTTCGACTTTAAACAAATATTGTGATGTTATTATAAAAGATATTGAATTGTTCTTTGCAGCGGAAGATTCTGTAGACTTTCCCGAATACAGTGATATCCAATATTAATATTATACATTATGATTGCTTAAACATGTTTAAACAATGGTTTTGGAAAGAGCGAGACAAACGATTTTTTCGAATCCATATTTATTAAGCTTAAGATTTTTCAAACTAAGAAAATGAAAACACTATCCGACTACCCAAAAGGCTATACCCGGGTTTGGTAGTGAAATTCGCCCCCGGCGGGATTTTAATCGAGCTTGCACCATTCGATAGCCTACCAAAAAAGACACGGCTCTGCCAAGTTTCAGCCCCATATCTCATCTGTAAGGGTAGTTATTGAGAAAAATCGAAAAACCAGTTTTTGGCCCATTTTCCGTATTTATTGACAATTAAAAATTCTGAAAAAAATCTGACACATTTAGAATACTAAGCCACATATTAGGTATCATTTCTAGATTTTTCCGTTGCAAACTCTGGTTGTAAAAAATGAAAAACACGAAAAATATCGAAAAAATGCAGGTTTCATATAGAAATCTAAAAGGTACTACTACAGATTTAATTTAGCAATGAGATATTACCGTAAGTATTATGCTCAATTTTTTTCAAATTCCTGAGAGTGGTGGAACATAGTTAAAAAAAATAAAAACCATTTTTTTCGGCGTTTTTTCTAAGTTATACTTATCTTTTCTGAATCTAAAAAATATATTATGTAATATTAAACGTTCCTACGTTCAGAGAAACATCTCCCAGACTTTAAAACTTGCGTAGTACAAAAAATGAAATTAATACTATGTACATATATTCGAATATGTGAAAGGTGATTTCAACGGCGCCGGTTGGTGCAGCGGCTATGGTCACCGACTGCGGAACCGCTGAAGACTTTTTGGACTAGGTACGAATCCCCGGTCAGGTCAATTCTTTTTTCTAAGTTAATCAGATGTTTTTTCGGTTCCTAACCATATGATTGTTGTTAACCCATTGTAAAAATATTTTTTAACTATGTTTAGACTATTGCAAAATAATTTTTTGGAAAAATATTCTTGCAGTACTTTCGGCTTCTAGTCATTTACGGACTGTATTACAGCCCTTTTCACTTGGCAGAAACAGATACAACAATATCTCTAGACCTTAATAAAACACTGGATTTATTACTGAATAAGACACCCAGTAAAGATAAAATACTTAAGAGTCAAGTCGATGCACAATTCCATGTAAAAAATGTTAAGTAGGCCTGAAACACAGTCCGTAAATGACTAGAAGCCGAAAGTACTGCAAGAATATTTTTCCAAAAAATTATTTTGCAATAGTCTAAACATAGTTAAAAAATATTTTTAAAATGGGTTAACAACAATCATATGGTTAGGAACCGAAAAAACATCTGATTAACTTAGAAAAAAGAATTGACCTGACCGGGGATTCGTACCTAGTCCAAAAAGTCTTCAGCGGTTCCACAGTCGGTGACCATAGCCGCTGCACCAACCGGCGCCGTTGAAATCACCTTTCACATATTCGAATATATGTACATAGTATTAATTTCATTTTTTGTACTACGCAAGTTTTAAAGTCTGGGAGATGTTTCTCTGAACGTAGGAACGTTTAATATTACATAATATATTTTTTAGATTCAGAAAAGATAAGTATAACTTAGAAAAAACGCCGAAAAAAATGGTTTTTATTTTTTTTAACTATGTTCCACCACTCTCAGGAATTTGAAAAAAATTGAGCATAATACTTACGGTAATATCTCATTGCTAAATTAAATCTGTAGTAGTACCTTTTAGATTTCTATATGAAACCTGCATTTTTTCGATATTTTTCGTGTTTTTCATTTTTTACAACCAGAGTTTGCAACGGAAAAATCTAGAAATGATACCTAATATGTGGCTTAGTATTCTAAATGTGTCAGATTTTTTTCAGAATTTTTAATTGTCAATAAATACGGAAAATGGGCCAAAAACTGGTTTTTCGATTTTTCTCAATAACTACCCTTACAGATGAGATATGGGGCTGAAACTTGGCAGAGCCGGGTCTTTTTTGGTAGGCTATCGAATGGTGCAAGCTCGATTAAAATCCCGCCGGGGGCGAATTTCACTACCAAACCCGGGTATAGCCTTTCATCGAAATCGGTTGAAGCATAAAACAGATATACATAGTAGTAGGCATTGAAAGATGTAAAGATACGAATCTTTGAATTTTTCTGCTTACGATTGATCTAAATCGCAGTCTCTTTTGTTTTAATTTTTAATTGTTTTCGAGTATCCATATTTCCATGAGCTTAACGCTCATATAACGCTACATATAATTAATGCACATGAATTTTTTTCGAATTTGGATATGTTGCAGTCTTTAGTAAAATATGAACGTATTTCTAAGAATTCCTCGAAATCTTGAAAATTGTTGGTTTTACGGACGTGTAGTGTGAGGTATCACAAGTTTTTCATTAAATTATAACGGCCAAACAAACAAAACGATGAAAATTAGTTTTGGGTGCTCATAGTGAAACCATAAGTGTATCTAATAAAAATTATTTCAGTTGAGAAAATATTTGTTTTCATAGTTCATTTTGCAATTGTTTTAAACAGGGGCATTGCTATCAAAGCACCAGAACAATGAAAAAATAAAAATAATGATAATATAGGCCCATGTGTCCTCTTGACGGACCCGTTTTTAAAAATATGGATACTTCAAAATTGGCGACATGAAAATTATTTGAAGTGAACGCTGCACCGAAATATATCGCGCGAGGCCCGTCCCGTCGGTCGACGTCGGTCGAAGCTAGAAGGGCCTCACAGACAGGCCTACCCACACATTTGAAACGTCTGACCGAAGCCTCTGACGTCACCACGTCGCACAGTGGAGTATTTGGCCTGAAAAAGTGGAAAAAACTATTGTAGCGTTATTTATAGTCTCAAGGTTATAATATTATATATCGTTGGATTCGTCTTCAGATCAGCTACAACATTATGAAATCCAAAATACATTTCAGCTTTTAAAAAATCAAATTTACCTCAATTTTTTGAAAAATAAAATTTTTTTTAAACTTTTATATATTGAAATTTGTAGACGTTTGTATACTGTTCCTCTTTTGTTCGAAACATTTTTTCCTCAGATTATCGAGAACCCATGAAAAACCGTGGCGATAGTAGAATATTTGCACCGAAAGGCTGAAAAGAATTATTTTTCACATAAATTATATTGAAATGAAGTAAATTATTACTTTATGCAAAATATGTGAATCTCGAAACTTTTTAGTAAATAAATATACATATTATAAGAAAATTTTAAATTATTACCATTAACTTTCATCAGAAAATACATCAGAAATTTCTTTATCAGACATTTTTTAAATATCTATATATAATATATGTATTCTCATTAAATAGTTCAGATCAAAATAGTACAAGTAGACAATATTTGAGTGATACAACAAATATTTTAAATGATACTTACCAAGAATCATGTAAACTTGACCAATAGAACGCACATAAAACAGTATTTAAATATACGTTAAACTAATAATACGATAGAAAATGTAAAAGAACACATAAAATGAATAAGAACTAAAATGTAACACTTAAGAAACTAAAAAACGCACTTAATAAATCGCTCTGATCTCCCTGCTGGCAGTTCTTCAACTGAATGCAGAAGGAAAACTGAATGCAGAAGAAAGAAAAACCTTAGTCGAATGCTTATCTGGAACCTCTTATATACAACCAAGTGCCAGTAATATAAACAGTTCCGCAGAAGACGCTGTAGAGCCTCACGCAGCCGTAGCAAGCGTAGCCGAACATGCAGGCGTACGCGAAACGGTGTTAAACGCTTCATACTAAATAGGCTATAAAATTTGAAGGCGGACATATGCGGAATCAAACTTTGTGGGCTTTTAATCACGAATCTTTACCGAATGTAATGACACCAAAAAGAGTACTTAATAACGCTTTATACTATAACAAAATTGTCAATGAAGTTTTGTAATTTTTACGAAGCTTACAGAATGATTGGTAATATTCAAATATTAATAACTATACTAATTTAGATGATAACAAAATAAAATCTATGCGAAAGTGCTCTGTATACCTACCTGAACAACTTTTGTAATACAAGAATTTACAGAATTTTCCTTCAAACACTTCAAAATCGCCAATGAACAGACGCTGTCTTAGAGACTGTTTAAGAACGCCAAGCGCGCCTTAAAATCTCTCGACTTTCGATGAAGTTTACTACTTCACGGGTGTACAAATAGAAAAAATAATATTGCAGCCTTATTCTTCAGACCTTTAACTACAACGAACAACAAAAATTTTATGCCATACGCAAAAATTTAGAAACCGAATTTTTTCCACTTTTTCGGGCCAAATACCCCACTGTGCGTCGGTCGGTCGTCGGATGCACTGTACGCGTACCCTTGAGGTATGGATACTCGAAAGTAATTAAGGAGGCCAATTATGATATTTTGTGATTTGTTACGTAAAATAGAACATATACATGGAAACATTAATTAGTGGCGAAGGGATAAACAAGACAACATTATTTTTAATTGTAGTTTATTTTAATTATTATTTCATTGATCATCAGATTCTTGGAAAAAACTGAAAGACATCATTCGGCTAGTGTTTTCATTTCCTTAGGTTTAAAAATCTTAATAAATATAGATTCGAAAAAATCGGTTACCTCGCTCTTTCCGAAACCATTGTGACCTTATTCGTCAGAAAGTCACAAAAAGTCGCAAACTTTTGGATTGTAACCAAATAAAAATCGGTGGGCTCGAAGGGTCTCAATAATACGCATGCAAAAAAAATAAATAATTAGCTTTGTATTTTTTATAATTTAATGTAATGTACTCACCGCACTGAATAATATCTACACTATGAAACTTTCGAAAATCAAGGAGTGCATATACACAAAACCAACAAAGAAATGAGAAAAAATTTTTTCCTTCGAATGTATGTCGCACTTGTTTCCAATATCAGTGTTTGTACTTAGGTTCTATTATAATCTACGATCGATGCATGAATACTGTAATATGTTTCAATACACATAGATTTTTTAAAATGACATTATCATAATAAACGAATTATTGCACGTCTTGGGGATTTTGCACCACTGTGCGACGTACGATAGCATAGCGGGTTTGGGAACGTGCAATAAAACATTTGGCGTGTAAATGGTCGGGTCATTATTGGGCGATCGACAGCGAAGCTATTTTCCGGAAAGCTGTTTTTAGCGCGTCCAATTCATGATTTTTTACTGTAAAGTAATTTACAAATCACAGTTCAACACGTATTGTCCGAGAAAGTGCCGACTTCCAGCTCAATAGTAATGACCTCTCATAAACCTATCCATAGAGAACAGCCCCGGGAACGGCACATAAACAAATCGAGCCTATCTCGCCAGGTCTGCCTCTCCCCACCACAGCCGCGCGCCTACAGTCTCAATGTTTTGACTTCGACGTTGTACGCTACATGGTATGTGTGGCCGCTGTAGCCAATTTTTCGGCACAGCCGCAAATGCGTGTGAAACGAGGCCTGCCTCCTCCACTCTGACCCAATCGGCGCGGCGCCGCATTCAAACCAAGAAACGTCACCCTGCTCCTGCCCCGAAAGGCTTCTTCTCAGCCTCGCATCAATACAAATGACACCAGTTCGGACCCATACGAGATGGCGTATTGCCACCCCCTACAATCGCGTAGTACTGGGCGGTAGCGGTTTATAATATCTTAATCCACTGCTGGTCCGCTATCGCTCGTACGGGGCAGTGTATTCGACTACTTGTTGGACATAAATCGATTACAAATGATTTTTCACCATGTGAAAGGTATAATTTTAGGACAAACGCTGTCGACTCTTGTTTCAGCATGTCTAGAGAATATTCAGCAATTTTATGGACCCAAAATAACAAACAATTCGAGCCTCGCAGCAGTTTTTAGTTTGCAGGCTGAGTCTGACAACATGACGATCTCAAATAACTCGCAAGCTATTTGTTGTACGAAGAAAATGTTGAATCAAATGTTGCATGGTTCCTAGGGGGGCACTTGTGTAGTGCTTCAATTTGATTTCTGTTACTTTGATTCAAGATATGAAGGTCAGCTTCAGTTTTTTAAATAGAATGCCCAGTATTTTTGCTCGAACTCGGATGAGGCACAAAATTCTGCGTTACAAAGTATTGACCTTCACATATTACAAATCTAATAGATGACTACATATTATCGATCTAATTTTCCAGATGTAGCTACTACCTGAGAGCTAGTACAACCCCTGGCAGAATGTTCCCGATCGGAGTCATTGATACGGATTTTAGAGAAAACATTCACAATTTAGAAGTATAAAATATTACTTTATGGAGTTATAACTGATGGGACATGAAAAGGGGCTTATTGAAGAATGGAAAACAACAAAATAACATAAATGAAAGCTTATTCTCTATGGAGGAGTTTATGAGAGGTCATTACTATTGAGCTGGAAGTCGGCACTTTCTCGGACAATACGTGTTGAACTGTGATTTGTAAATTACTTTACAGTAAAAAATCATGAATTGGACGCGCTAAAAACAGCTTTCCGGAAAATAGCTTCGCTGTCGATCGCCCAATAATGACCCGACCATTTACACGCCAAATGTTTTATTGCACGTTCCCAAACCCGCTATGCTATCGTACGTCGCACAGTGGTGCAAAATCCCCAAGACGTGCAATAATTCGTTTATTATGATAATGTCATTTTAAAAAATCTATGTGTATTGAAACATATTACAGTATTCATGCATCGATCGTAGATTATAATAGAACCTAAGTACAAACACTGATATTGGAAACAAGTGCGACATACATTCGAAGGAAAAAATTTTTTCTCATTTCTTTGTTGGTTTTGTGTATATGCACTCCTTGATTTTCGAAAGTTTCATAGTGTAGATATTATTCAGTGCGGTGAGTACATTACATTAAATTATAAAAAATACAAAGCTAATTATTTATTTTTTTTGCATGCGTATTATTGAGACCCTTCGAGCCCACCGATTTTTATTTGGTTACAATCCAAAAGTTTGCGACTTTTTGTGACTTTCTGACGAATAAGGTCACAATGGTTTCGGAAAGAGCGAGGTAACCGATTTTTTCGAATCTATATTTATTAAGATTTTTAAACCTAAGGAAATGAAAACACTAGCCGAATGATGTCTTTCAGTTTTTTCCAAGAATCTGATGATCAATGAAATAATAATTAAAATAAACTACAATTAAAAATAATGTTGTCTTGTTTATCCCTTCGCCACTAATTAATGTTTCCATGTATATGTTCTATTTTACGTAACAAATCACAAAATATCATAATTTCTACTATAGAAATTTCGTCCTACGGTAGGAAGAAAAACAAAATGATTTGATTTTCTTCAGACGTCGGGACCCCATGGGGTTTGTCCATTGTTACCCTTCTCGAAGCGCTCGAAAAGGTCGAACTACCTGCGGACCGTGACCGATTCGTCCGACGACGGGCCCACTGTGAGCACATTTTTGGACGAAAGCGGACGAAAAGACACCAACACATGCCTCTCGAGGCGCTCGAAACGCTCGTCCGTGTGTCCCGAAGTCTGATGTAGGACGAAAACGGATCCACTGGGCGCGTACCCTTAGGGTACGCGTACAGTGCATCCGACGACCGACCGACGTGGTGACGTCAGAGGCTTCGGTCAGACGTTTCAAATGTGTGGGTAGGCCTGTCTGTGAGGCCCTTCTAGCTTCGACCGACGTCGACCGACGGGACGGGCCTCGCGCGATATATTTCGGTGCAGCGTTCACTTCAAATAATTTTCATGTCGCCAATTTTGAAGTATCCACATTTTTAAAAACGGGTCCGTCAAGAGGACACATGGGCCTATATTATCATTATTTTTATTTTTTCATTGTTCTGGTGCTTTGATAGCAATGCCCCTGTTTAAAACAATTGCAAAATGAACTATGAAAACAAATATTTTCTCAACTGAAATAATTTTTATTAAATACACTTATGGTTTCACTATGAGCACCCAAAACTAATTTTCATCGTTTTGTTTGTTTGGCCGTTATAATTTAATGAAAAACTTGTGATACCTCACACTACACGTCCGTAAAACCAACAATTTTCAAGATTTCGACGAATTCTTAGAAATACGTTCATATTTTACTAAAGACTGCAACATATCCAAATTTGAAAAAAATTCATGTGCATTAATTATATGTAGCGTTATATGAGCGTTAAGCTCATGAAAATATGGATACTCGAAAACAATTAAAAATTAAAACAATTATAAGAGACTGCGATTTAGATCAATCGTAAGCAGAAAAATTCAAAGATTCGTATCTTTACATCTTTCAATGCCTACTACTATATCTGTTTTATGCTTCAACCGATTTCGATGAAATTTTGGATATTCGGATAGTGTTTTCATTTTCTTAGTTTGAAAAATCTTAAGCTTAATAAATATAGATTCGAAAAAATCGTTTGTCTCGCTCTTTCCAAAACCATTGTTTAAACATGTTTAAGCAATCATAATGTATAATATTAATGTTGGATATCACTGTATTCGGGAAAGTCTACAGAATCTTCCGCTGCAAAGAACAATTCAATATCTTTTATAATAACATCACAATATTTGTTTAAAGTTGAAAAATGTGTCTTGTTTTACGGACGTGACTTCCTTACTATTTTAAAGAAAAAGCCTCTCTTAAATACATTTAGTTCTTTATTACTTTATTGTCGGAGCCACGAAGAAAGGACATCTTCCTATGCCTCAATAGCAATTATGTGTTATAAACCTTGCAGACCTCCACGGTCAGTTGGGGGCTGCAGCTATTCATCTTGGGGTTTCCCGTCAAACCGCACACCGTTTGCAGTGACTCTTTTACCTGTCTTCCACCTCCATGGTGGCCAAATTGGGATGGGACACCTTTTTACGTAGTGAAAAAACATTTTCAATTTGTTTATGTCCAACAAGTAGTCCAAAACATACACTGTCCCGTACGAGCGATAGCGGAACAGCAGTGGGTGAAGATATTAAACCGTTACCGCCCACTACTACGCGATTGTAGGGGGTGGCAAGGCGTCATCTCGTATGGGTCCGAACTGGTGACATTGTATTGATGCGAGCCTGAGAAGAAGGTTCCCAGGCAGGACTACGGTGACGTGCTCAAGGTACGAATGCGCGGCCGATTGGATCAGAGCGGAGGCAGGCCTCGTTTCACACGCATTTTCGGCTGTCGACAAAATATTGGCTGCAGCGGGCACACATACTATGTACCGTGCAACGTCGAAGTCAAAACATTGGGACTACGGGCGCGGCTGTGGAGGGGATAGGCAGACCTAGCGATGATAGGTTCGATTTGTTTACGTGCCGTTCCCGGGGCTGTTCTCTATGGAGAGGCTTATGATAGATCATTACTATTGAGCTGGAAGTCGACACTTTCTCGGACAACACGAATTGACTGTAAAGTAATTTTTAAATTTGCAGTAAACAATTATGAATTGCACGCGCTAAAAACAGCTTTCTGAAAAATAGCTTCGCTGTCGATCGCCCAATAATGACCCGACCATTTGCACGCCAAATGCTTTATTGCACGTTCCCAAACCTGCTACGCTATCGTACGTCGCACAGTGGTGCAAAATCCCCAAGACGTGGCAATAATTCGTTTATTGTGGTAACGTCATTTTTAAAAATCTATGTGTATTGAAATACATTACAGTATTAATGCATCGATCTTAGATTGGAATAGAACCTAAGCACAAACACTGACATTGGAAACAACTGTGACATACATTTGAAGGAAAAAATTTTGTCTCATTTCTTGATTATACAATGATCGACAGCATAAGTTTTTCTTGTAAATAGTAAATATTAGAAAAAAAATGAAAGAGGAAAAGGTAGTACTGTTTTTTTTACGTTTATACTATTTTGTTAGATATGAAGGTGACCATCAATTTTTTAAATGGAATGCTGTATATTTTTTTATATCCCATGAAAATGTGTGTTTAGACGAATTCATATGTATACTGCACAGTGACCTTCAAGGTCATGCAAGGTCAGAAATGGAAGAAACATTTTGAATATTTCATACCAATGTGTTTACAAGTATTCTTTATTCATCCGAATCAGATAATGTTGTCATTCACTATCAGAATGTTTACTTCTAGTTTTTTCTATGATGAGACAATTTCAGTATTCCGAAACCGATTAGTAATATCGCATAGTAATGTATTATTATTCGATGGACGAGAAGGCGGATATGGTGCGCATGTATCATCACTGCAATGGAAATAAAAGACAAAGTAAATTGAAATACCTAGAAGAATATCCGGACGGAGTGCAGCCAAATGAAAATCAGTTTGTTTTGCTTGCAAAGCGTTTGACGGAAATAGCGTCTTTGCAGAATAAGTGTCATGATTGGAAATGTCTTCTTTCTGAAGATAAACAATTGGAAGTCCTCCTACATTTTGAAGAAAATCCGACAACTTCGGTGCGAAAAGTGGCTCCCGCGTGTGGTATTTCAGTTAGCTCAACTCATAACATCTTAAAATTATATAATTTCAAACCCAAATATTCAAAATGTTTCTTTCATTTCTGAGCTTGCATGACCTTGACGGTCACTGTGCAGTGTGTATACGGATGAATTCGTCTAGACACACGCTTTCATGTGATATAAAAAATATACAGGATTCCATTAAAAAAATTGAAGGTCACCTTCATATCTAACAAAATAGTATAAACATAAAAAATTATATACGCCATTGTATTGCGCATAAAAAACAGTACTACCTCTTTCATTTTTTTCTAAATTTACTATTTACAAGAAAAACGCTGACTAGTGATAGCGCGAACACCCTGTATATTTTATTTTATGTTACAAATCACAAAATATCATAACTTCTACTATAGAGATTTCGACCGACGGTAGGACGAAAAACAAAATCATTTGATTTTCCTCAGACGTCGGGACCCCATGGGGTTTGTCCATTGTTACCCTCCTCGAAGCGCTCGAAAAGGTCGAACTACCTGCGGACCTTGACCATTTCGACCGACGTCGGGCCCACTGTACGCACATTTTCGCATGAAAGCGGACGAAAAGACACCAACACATGCTTCCCGAACGCTCGTCTGTGTGGGCTGAGGTCGGTCGTCGGACGAAAACGGGTCCACTGTACGCGTACCCTTACGCGTTCGAACGTCGACGAGAACGCTACGATGGTCGGCGAAAAACGCAGGATTCGAGATCACACGAAACTAACGCAGAGATTGCTCTCACGAAACGCGACTCCTCTGAGGACACTCTTACGCACGCAATTCGCAACGGAAAACTCTCTCGAAATTACTCGAAAACTCAAAACACTCCCGAAACGAGTACGAGCGAATTATCGAGGGCTGAACGGGAAGCGTTCGGGCGACGAAGGTCGAGCCGCCGGACTACGAAACATCGAAAAGATCACAAGTGCGGCTTACCGTTTCTCGTGGTCTTTGCTCGCTCTTAGACCGAAAATGCTCTCGATAGAGCGTGGCTCAGCTGAAACGCAGGTGAACTTCGTCCTTAGCGCCACGAGAACCCCTAACAGGCACCTTCTAATTTCCCGACGCAAATTACAACGGTTCGCAACGCGAATTTAACGGCGGACACGTGAAACGTCAACGAGAGCCAGCGCGACAGTGATCTATCGATTTTCGGCCTCCTAGCGGATCGAACCTGATTTCCCCCACCCGACCATTTCTCCGAATTTCCCATGGCGCATTTCCACCGCGCGAACTCTCGGCATCAGGAGCGTACCCTATAGCGTCCTAGGGCCCCGGACAATCTCGAAATATCCTAGGGAGCTTCTTGCTCTCTAGGAGGGCGGAGGCGCTGCCTCCCTTGGATGCGAGGGCACCGACCCACAGTGGGCTGGATCGAAGATTTTAGTGACATTTTGCCAGGAAATTAACTTTCACATATCGATGTATAATCAGTTGGTACTGTCTTTCGAATGTCCACTGACCTCAAAAATGGAAGAATTAATAAAATTAAATGAAAATTGTAGTTGTACCAAGCTTTTAAAGTTGAACGTTTTAGAATCTACGTTTGACACCCGAAGAATGTCCTTTCTTTTTCGCGATATTTTCACGATCCTGTTCAAGATTTCAGCCCCGTTTTTTTTTTTTATAGTAAAGAGCATTAATTTCTGTTAAGAAACTATAATTTCAATTACAATTATTATATGCAATGTATTAAAAATTTAATGTTCAATGTAGGACAGAAAAATGTCATAAATTTTACAATTAACAAGCAATATCTTTTTATACCCGTTAGAACCCGCGTTCGGACAAATCACAATGTGTTCAGGACACTTTCCTTTACATAATGGGTAAACATCTCGTCCACCTTCGTCTACCTCTCTGACAATGAGTTATTAACGTTTAAAGTTAGTAATGTCATGTTATTTCGCATGCGTTCGGTATCCACCATCGGTACTCCACGGTCTGCGGGATATTAAGACATGTTTCTAAGAAACTCTTTAGATTCCAAATACACATATACCTACAAATTGTTATGGTTAATTTTAAAAATAATGCGTTTAAATAAAAAATTAACTTGATTTCGACAATTGACTTCGTTAAGTACGGATGTGATTCAGTGGCATGATGGCAATACCGCAAGGCGATTCTTTTCCAATCCAAAAAATGCGCAAATCACAGGAATTGAAATAGAAATAATTAAAAAATTTTATACAATACTATACAAGTAATTTCGTCTCCATATGCAATAGATGCTGAAAATGATATTGTGGTATGACAATAAATGGTATTATACGCCAGCCTCCGTTCACAAACTCTGAATACAAGGCACGCAAATAATTATTTATTTATTTATTTATTTATTTATTATTATAAATTTTTAAAATTACAAAATCCGGAAAATTTCAAGAACAGCAACAAATCAAAACGTACTTCACACTTTACATACTATTATTAACATCTGACCTACGCATATCAACAATGAGATTATAATCATATAAAAAGAAAAGAAAATTATTACATTCTGAAGCTATGCAGTTACTTAAATGAGGACAGCAAAACTTAATTTACAATTTTAAAAATCAAATGGTAAGATTTTATCATCACTATACATATAATAGAGATTTTGTTACAGTGTTTAATATGAAATGTAAATATAAAATACATATTTAGTAAGTAAAAAATAGTTTGGAAGATTATACTTAAACAATTTTATTTTAATTTAAAAAATCAATGAAAATTAATTAACAATTATTGTTTAACAAAATAGAAAAAATTTTATTTGTTTACAGTTAAAATTGACTATTCTTTTAATGAATTTTAGTGCAAATTTCATCCCGATATCTCTTATGGTTCAAGAGTAATAACAAAATGTCACTAAATTTCTCGATCCAGCCCACTGTGCGGCGCGGCGGGTCCGTGTTTTTCGTTAATAACTCCTAAACATAGCCGCGGCGGCCATCATTGCGAAGGAAAATGTTGCTTCGAATGGCGTCAGGAACCTCCCATTTTCGGCTGTTGAAGGAATTTTGGGACACCCTGTATATATATATATATATATATATATATATATATCCCTATATACAGGGTGTCTCACCTGATTTTGACATCTTGACGTTAGCGTTTACTTACTTATGTAACGTCTTAGTACGATAGTAATGGTGTTTTAGAGTTATTTAAATTGAAATATCTCGTGAACTACTAACTTTTCGACATACATAGGTTGGTACTTTTTTATAACGAATGTCCAGCTGCATCGATTTATGTATTCAAAAATACCTCATTTCATTTTAAAAAAAAAAGTTAACCTATTTATGACCTTTACGCGTCCACTCACGAAAAAACTAATAACATCAAAATATGCTCCACTCGATACCATTCAAGCCTATGCTGAAAATTTTTTTGCTACGGGTAACAATAGCGAGAAAATCAAGATGTCAAAATCAGGTAAGACACCCTGTATGTAGGGGTGGCAATTTGTCTTTTTGTCCGGGGCGACGTCACCCCTAGAGCGGGCGCTGGCAGTAGATAACTTAGTAAAGTGAATTACTAAGTTTCTTAAAGGTGCTTTTATGCCGAGGTCCGCGCGGACTTTCGTCATAAATTTCGGGCGGGTCGACGGGCCCGCTGTGCGTGGCAGAAAAAAAAGGTCTCGTCTCTTCACGGTTCGTTTAGGTAAACATCAGCTTCCCTCTAAGGCGATAGGATACCTTCATAACCTCGGCATAAAAGCACCTTAATGCATATTGTAATTGTAGAGTGTAAATGATTATCCAGCTTTACACATTCAAGAAAGATCTTAGCTTTAACTGTTTGAAAATGTGTCTAATAGGGCAATACATTTTGACGATCGACATCACGCTCAAAAGTAATTTTTCAATAAAACAGGATTATCTCTTGATCGCTTTATTATGATCTAATATATGTATAAGGTTTGATTAAAATTCAAAATTAGTTGATTAGATGACTCTACTTATAGGAATTAAGGTATATAATAAAATAAACACAAAATATATTTAAATTCATTCTAATTTTATTATTATTATCTTGTAGATTCTAAGAAAATTATCATGTTTTGTAAACTGTAGTACAATTGCAGCTAAAACTACCAAATCCATAAAAATAACGATTTTTATATTATTTATGTTACAATTATCGAGATGGTAAAGATGTTTAGTGGAACAGTGTTGAATAAATTCACCATATAAGAAATATAAATTATGGCTTTTTTTAAAAAAAAATACCTATTCATAGCAGTTGCCTAACTCTTCCAAAAAATCGATCATTAGCCACTTTGAATGTCTGGTAGTTTTAGTACGATTACAGTCTGCAAACGAAACTATCAAATTTTCATAAAAATTTCTGATTATAGAGACAGAAAGGACACTCGTGATACATGCAAAACTGCATACAAGATGCAGATTATTTGTTACAATTTATATTAATAAATATATAATAAATAAACATATAAAACACACGCATACACAGACACAGAACACTTGGTCACACAGTATAGATATATATAATGTAAATGAATATACAAAAGTTTATAAATGTGCAGACATATCTTAACAGATGAAATGAGTACGAAACGAAATAAGTCGTTTCGAACGGAAATTAATGTATAATATTGGGTTGGCAAATAAGTTCGTTCGGTTTTTTAGAGTGAAATAAAATACAATTTTTTGATGCACAAGATAAATTTTACTCAATTATATATTGGCCATCTTTATCGATGACCTCTTGCCATCTTTACACCAACTTCATTATACCGCTTTCGTAAAACGTCTGGGGTTTATCGGCGAAAAACCAATCCAGGTGGTTTTTAACGGCCTCTTCATCCCTGAAGGTTTTCCCGTTCATAGAGTTCTGTAGCGACTGGAACAAATGGTAATCAGAAGGGGCTAGATCTGGTGAATACGCAGGATGAGGCAAAACATCCCAGCCAAGCCTAATCCTATTCCGAGTGGTCAATGACGTATGAGGTTTGGCGTCGTCGTGGTGGAAGACGACACCCTTGCGATTTGCCAATTCTGGACGTTTTGTGCGGATTGCTTGGTCCAATTTCGTTAATTGCGAACAGTATACAGTTGAATCAATCGTTTTGCCTGCCGGTAACAGTTCGTAATAGATGACACCCTTGAAATCCCACCATACGGAGAGCATCATTTTCTTTGGATGTAATCTGGCCTTCGAGGTTGTTTGTAGTGGCTCGCTGCTGTGCCCCCATGATCGTTTACGTGTTACATTATCGTAGACGACCTATTTTTCGTCACCCGTCACCATTCATTTAAAAAATGGGTCGTTTTCTTGGCGTTTCCGTAGCAAGTCGCAAATGGATATTGGTGTAGTCAAGTTAGCCTCGGTTAATTGGTGCGGCACTCAAACATTAAGCCGAGGAACGTAACCCAGCTCGCGCAAATGGCTTTCTACGCTTGTGTGGGATATATTTAATGTCGTAGCAATCTTTCGTACCGATTGGGATGGATTTACTTCGATTACAGCCTTAACACCAATTGTATTAATCTCGGTCGGGCGACCGGAGCGGGGCTCATCGATGACGTCGAAATCTCTAAATAGAACGGAATTTGGCATACGCGTTCTGTTAAGGCATCATCTCCATACACACGGCATATCTTTTTATGAGCATTCGCAGCCCGTTTTCCTTTTTTAAAATAATAGAGCCAAATGTGACGATAATGCACGATATTTATTTCCATGTTCACAGCTAGGCAGCACACACAATATTGAGGTTAACCTAACCAAACACAGCACAACACAAACAGTAAAACATATCCTTTAAAATGTGTATTCGATTTGCACGATAGCGCTGACAAAAGAAAAGCAAATCCGAATGAAACGTACACTGGAACAAAAACCGAACGAACTTATTTGCCAGCCCAATATATTATTACTTATTTTTATAATCATCCTGACTTTACAAAATATATATGTTACATAACCTATCGTCCGATATTCTAATACGAATAAATACGAATGAACTGTTACGAGTGTTGCTAAGCCTACGTTCCACAATCACAATCAATTACAATTCACACGATTATTGTAAATATCAATCACTCCATTCTGCGTTTCGTCCATTTCACATCTACTTTAGTACGTATACATAATATAAACTATCTTATAAGTATACATCATAGACTAGATTTGTTGATCATGGACTGAGATCGGGAACTCTACTAAGTTTTCCAAGTTCAACTTACGAAGGTGGTTAGCAAATACCGTCACAGTATCGTAATTTACTTATGCGACAAATATTATGCTTGGAATCGGACCGTTCGAGTTTGTTGTCCATGGTTTCGTTGACTAGATTACACTCTTCATAATATGTTCTCTCGGAGATCAATTATTCACGCATATTTCTTATTTATCTATATATTTCTTTGACCAGAATTTATTTAATTATTGTCATCACTGTACGATTCACGCACTTTATGAATCTTACTTATGAAAAATCGAGTCTCTCTCTAGAATCGATGAAATTGAGATTATGTCTGGTTTATCGACCTCGATCGGTACGCTTTTCGACTAGATTTCTTTACCGAAGTATGGTAACCGGAATTACCATCATAAGGTTAACGTAAAATTATTCTTAATTATTAAACACAGCCTTATAATATTTAATTCATTCGTATCTTTTTCTTTTTGGACACTATACGTATCGTTTGTACTCTTTCGTTGACGATTTGGTTTTACTTCAGAACGAGTTCTGTTCGTATACTAACTAATAGCTCAATAGTTTATTAACACATTAAATGCTCAATGAAGTGCGATTAATTTGTTACGTGTTTCGCGATAAACTGCAGTTTGTTATATTTTGCGATCGCTGTCGTCTGTGACCAAAATGCGCTTCAACAGAAAACATTGAAATTTTACTTATTGTTATCAGTGATCGATACGACATTTAACGTGTTACCACAGACGAGGTATAGGAATAGACCTGACACCTTATGGCTCCGACGAGATACTATTAAAGACTGCCAGCCTTACGGGAGTTGGTGAGACGCAAATTTTCGGTGTTTTCTACGCCCTCTAGGACATATTCTGGCTCCAGCCAGAGAAACAGAAGGCATTTCGTCGGTGAAGAAGACCACTGAGGAGATTCTAGTCGCGACGGATCGGTGAGAAAGCGAATTATCACGAAACCATATCGATTATTATTAAATGTTACATTCTCCGCCATATTTCAGACGATGTTTTGGCACGATTTTGGCACTATTTAGAACTTTTAGCGATGTGGTATTTCAGATCACTGTAAGTTCCACGTTACTCCCGTGCCCAATCGCGCCCGATTACGGGTCTCGCTGAATAGCACAGGGGCTGGCAGTCTTTATTGTCTTTAATAGTCTCTCGTCGGTGCTTATGGGACTTGGTGTCCATAGGAATCTGTAGTACCGACACCTTAAAATGCCAGTGATTTTAGCGTCCTCTAAGCTTTGAGAACGGTGAATTCGAGAACTAGAACCAATCCGAATTGGGTTCGACTGGTAAAACTTCTACAGCCAGAGCCGGGTTAATCCAGTACGGGGCCCGTAACAAATGTAACCAGGAGGCCCTATGGTTTGCACGATAATATAATAAAACCCAATGAATGACCTTTTTTTGTAGCAAAAATATCTGCGAACGGTATGTCTACAGCGTAGTCAAGTCTAAAGTACGCAACGTTGTCCGATTACGAGTTTTCAACACATACGAAAATCATCGGAGAGTGCAATCGCGAAGAGGCTCTCTTCTGCCCGTTCGCCGTAAAGAGAGCGAATACGCTAATAAGAAAGAAATCTCCTTACGTTATGCTGAGAACCTGTGTATGTACTAATTCTAAGATACACGAGAGAATTTTGCATACGCAATAAATTAACCCTTCCGACCCGAAGGACGTACGGTATACGTCCTGATGCAATATGCATATTCCAGTAGTGGACAAAAATTTAAAGGCAATCTAAAGAAGACGAAAACTATTATAATATTGTAATATACGATTTGAACTTTTTTGGGAAGCTAGAGCAATTAGTTTATTACAGTATGCGAAAAGAAATTTTTTCAAAAATTGCAGTTGATCGGAATTGTTGAAAAAATACTAAAAGTTGCATTTTCAACTTTTTTATGTGGGCCTATATCGAAAATTTAAAAAACAAATTTTGTAGATCTGTGTCAATTACATGCACTGTGAAAGTTTCATCGAAATCGGTAGATGCGGGAAAAAACGACAGGCATTGAAAGCAGTGTGGCTTAAATACACGTAATGCGAATGGAGTATAAAATTTTTTCTTCTTGCTAATAAATGCTCAAAACATGTGATTTATCGGTAACGTTGGGTGTTGACACTGAATGGTAACGGGGCGTTTGCGCACCGATACCGACGGACACCAAAATGCATTGGGTGTCAGCACCGACGAGATTCGGTGGTGTCAGGTCTATTCCTATATCTCGTCTGTGATACTATTAAAGACTGCCAGCCCCTGTGCTATTCAGCGAGACGCGTAACCGGGCGCGACTGGGCGCGGTGATAACGTGGAAGTTACAGTGATCTGAAATACCACATCGCTAAAAGTTCTAAATAGTGCCAAAATCGTGCCAAAACATCGTCTGAAATATGGCGGAGAATGTAACATTTAATAATAATCGATATGGTTTCGTGATAATTCGCTTTCTCACCGATCCGTCGCGACTAGAATCTCCTCAGTGGTCTTCTTCACCGACGAAATGCCGCCGGTGGCCTTCTGTTTCTCTGGCTAGAGCAGTGATGCCATATGGGTACCGATCGGTACAAATTCTCGGAAATACTCTCCTCCTTTTCCCCTTCCACTATTCACCTTCCCTATTCCACCGACACGTTGCGTATGCCCCGTCGCGCTCTGGTCATCAGAGAGGGGGTACATCATATATCTACCACTTCCCCCCGTATGGCATCACTGGGCTAGAGCCAGAATATGTCCTAGAGGCACTGATATATATTCTATGGATAGGAGAAGCCTGATGATCAATTGAAGCAGATTTTGCCAGTTTGCAAGAGTCGTCCTCAAATTTCAGAATATGAACTATACTTCCCTTCGCACCCCGCGCTCACCCGTGGAGCTCTACGCTTGGCCTCACTTCGCCACGCGCAGACGCACCACTGATATATATATATATGTACATCAGTGAGACGCACACTAAAATAATATCAGTGTTCCGGCATGGACATTTCGTGGCGCTGGCATCGAAAAGTGCCTTCTTCAATTGGTTTCAACGGCTGCACGGCTGGCTTATGGGAATCTTCTATCCAGTATATATATATATATATATCAGTGTCTAGAGGGCGTAAGAAAACACCGAAAATTCGCGTCTCACCAACTCCCGTAAGGCTGGCAGTCTTTAACAGTATCTCGTCGGTGACTCGACGCTGAGTGTCGTCTGTGGTGTTACCACGTGTTATATCGTATTAGAACTAGGGACTAGGGACTGAAAACTGTTATGATATCGGTTCCGGTTCTCGAAACATTGGGAAGAACCGAAATGATGTTATAACTGTTACGAGAATATCGGTTCTGGCTTATATCGGTTTCGGTTACGGTTCTGGAGAACCGATATTATTTCGGTTCTGGATTTCGGTTCTGTCATCTAGAGACGCGGTAGCGTCTCGACGCCAAGTACATGAAAAATTACCAAACACCCTGTATCGATGTCGACTGTCGCTACCGCGTATCTTTTACTCGTAAACCGGGCATTCTAACCTAACCTGAAACTTCTTTAGTTACTATCTCATCACGCCTGCAATATTTTCTAAATTGAAAGGCATTTTGCTAATGTAAACCGCATATAAGCTTTCGAATAAGACTAAATTCAATAAAATCGGTCCACGTATGACAGAGATATCGTAATATCATGTCATGGATCAGTCAGAAATGATCGGATTTTTCTTCTGATTCTTCTCCTTCGTCAGGAAATTTTCGTCAACATAATACGTATACGCGTTACACGCACACATTCAGCCAGAAGGACTAACACACGTGTTTCGTTTGTCGACTCTCGGGATCATTCGGCAGGGCTCGGGCTCGTCGTCTGTCATTGGAAGTCGAAAAAGTCGCAATCGAAATATATTTCTCATTTCATTCATAACCTGCCAAGTGTCAAATATACCCTATGCAAATTATTCTTGTAAAAAGAAGTGAGATCCCAATCAAAACTTCAAAAAAGTAAAAAAATTACGCCAAGTACATGAAAGTGGAAAAAGGAAAAAAGATAGAAGATAATAAACAAAAACAATATAAAAAATATGTGAAATCGAAATGAGCTGCAAGTACATAAATGTGCTTTCCAGTAATGTGCAAAGGCAACACTGTGTCACACAATGTAAGATTCGGTGAAGATAAAATGTAACATTTAGACATTTGCCTAGATGTCCGCGGCCTGGAAGTCAAATACTTGGCGTGGCCAGGCAAGGTCAAGGTGTCGATGAATAAGAATTATTTGAAAACCGCAAACTAATGAAAGTATACGTAATGTGTTAAAGCTTTAAATTGATGAATTAGCTGCACGCCTACGAAAGGCAAGGTATTGGTGTCGATAAATTATCTTAGAATTATTTAAACACGCAAAATAATGAAAGTGTACTCGTATTGTCAGTTTTAATTAAATTGACAAATTATGTTGACCTTGCCTGGCCACGCCAAGTATTTGACTTCCAGGCCGCGGACATCTAGGCAAGAGTGTCTAAATGTTACATTTTATCTTCACCGAATCTTATATTGTGTTACACAGTGTCGCCTTTGCACATTACTGGAACGCACCTTTATGTACTTGCAGCTCATTTCGATTTCACATATTTTTTATATTGTTTTTGTTTATTATCTTCTATCTTTTTTCCTTTTTCCACTTTCATGTACTTGGCGTAATTTTTTTACTTTTTTGAAGTTTTGATTGGGATTCTGTATTCTGTGTTGTATTCGGTCTTATATAGTTATTATGTAAGTAGTTATTTTTTGTTATTTATAATTTAAACAATCTTTAAATAAATAAATTTGTATAATTTGTTTCTATATTCAATATTTTAATTATTATTTCAATAATAATTTGTTGTTACAATAATTGTTTAAACAAATAATTGTTTATAATTTGTTTCTATATTCATTATTTGAATTGTTATTTCAATAATTTGTTGTTACAATAATTGGTTAAACAAATAAATTTTTATAATTTGTTTCTATATTCAATATTTGAATTATTATTTCAATAATAATTTGTTGTTACAATTGTTTAAATAAACAAATTTTTAATAACTCTTTAAACAAATTATACAAATTTAGTTTCTTAATAATTTAAAATTAATGAATATAGAAACAAATTATAAAAATTTATTTGTTTAAACAATTATTGTAACAACAAATTATTATTGAAATAACAATTCAAATAACGAATATAGAAACAAATTATAAAAATTTATTTATTTAAAGATTGTTTAAATTGTAAATAACAAAAAATAACTACTTACATAATAAATATACATATAAGACCGAACACAATACAGAATACAGAATGACAGAACCGAAATCCAGAACCGAAAAATAACAGTTACAGAACCGAAATAATATCGGTTCTCCAGAACCGTAACCGGAACCGATATAAGCCAGAACCGATATTCTCGTAACAGTTATAACATCATTTCGGTTCTTCATAACTGTTTCGATCAGAACCGATATACATATAACAGTTTGAAACAGTTATTTTCAGAACCGTTTCAGGCCCTGATTAGAAGTTGCAACTTATTCCTATACAAGTAAATCGAACAGCTGCCAATGCGGACATTTCATTTGCAGAATAAAAGGTGCTTGAAGAAGACTCCTACGTTAAGTAATGTTATGAAAATAATACAAGCTAGAAATAATTAACTTAGCTCTTCAAGTTCTTATATTTTTATCGCTTGCTATACAATAATGATATTAAATGAAATACTGGCACGTTTCCCAAAACAGATTAGACGCCAATGTGTTTATCATTTACGTTGCTTCGTTTTTAGTCGATGTACAACAAGTTTTTTCCACCGATACTATTACATAATTTAGTAGAAAATAAGACACGCTCTGCTGTTTTCCCGTATATATGTATGGCACCTCATCCACGGACAATATTTATACTGTATATTGTACGTAAGTGGGCAAATTAATTATACGCAATTATACAAGTCACTCTATAATATATAAATAAGAAATTGCATTTAGTTGTGGCCTGCATATCTGATTCCGAATATTAGCGGGTACTTAATATAAATATAGTTAGCCGAAAATAATGACTAGAAATATAACCGACTAGAAATTGTCAGAATACGAAGTATTTTTAATACGTAACATTTTTGATTTTTCTTTCTGTAAAAAAATCAAAAAACACATGGATCCATAATTTGCTGTAGGAAGATTTACACACTTTGATATTGACAAAGGATGGATAATAGAAAAAAGTTGAAACTAAAAATAATACGTCTCTTTATAGTTCATATTCGAATTGTATTCAATAATTAGTCGAAATAAAGAAATTTATTACGGAGTCGAAGATTATAATTTTGATTCTTCTTTAAATTATTAAACAAATTGAAGGCTCATGTTACAAGCCATTAATGTGTGAATGTCTATAAATCTTCTCTGCGTATAGATCATTGCATAAGAATATTATGTTAAATATGCTAGTAATACAAGGATACCGTTAATAAATACTTTCATTGGCGTAAATCTTTGTTAAACCAATAGAGAGAACTAAATTGAATTAATTTATGTACAACTTACTGCAAATGACTAGACCGGATACGTAAAGGATAGTAAGTCGCATAAATATTCTGTGACTAGATTGGACTTTGTTATTATAATTTTTAATTTTGATTAGATCACGTTGACTAGTATCTGTTGATATTGACTAGATTGCTTTTTTTAAAAATGTTTTATGTTTAATCTGCCTAACTAAATCGTTGCTTCGATTTCCTTAATAAATAAATAAATTACTGAAATTACAATTATTGTGACTTTGGAACGGCAAATTGTCCCACGCTAATTACTAGAATATACATTCCTAATCTAAAATAAACCTACAATAATGTAAATGAATGTTCACTGATTGAGTCCACGAATATTTCTGCGAATTCCAGTAACTACGAGCTATTTTCTCGAAACAAGTGAACAAGTGAAATTAAAAGATCGTTTCGGTCCTCACTAAAAGCATAGTGCCGTTGTTTGTAACTGTAAACAATCATTTAAAATTATGCTGGAACTCAAAGTATATAGGGTGTCCCACATAAATGGGAACACCTGAATATCTTTCGTATCTACAGTCCTATCAGAAAACTTCAGAGGACAAAGTGACACTACTTGAAGTGGCAAATATAATGGTAAAGAAAAACATTTTTTACGTCATGTTTTTTAATGAAATTTCAAGGTCACCGATGTTTCTTTAAATGAAACAGTATATTTCTTTTACTATAGCATGGTAGACAATAGAAAACTGAATTAGACTGTAATTGTTATAATTAATTAAATAACAATAGACCGAAATAGACCTGAATAGGACTGTAAATACTGTAAATGTGGGACACCCTGTATATATAAACTAGACGTTAAACGAGCAGTGAACACATAAATTAGCATACCTATTCCTACAGTATCAGAAGTAAGCTCTAAGGTCGACGAAAATGGAGAAGCATGCTTGGCTGGCCGATCATCACATTCGTCTGAATCCTTGAATGAATGAATTCTTCGGTGGTAATTTAGCTTCACCGATTGGTTCTTCCGATAGAGATATCTCCATAGAGAGATCTGCTGCGATTATTGCCAATTTTGTTCAACTTCGATGGAATTGTACTTTTAGCATCAGTACTCTACGTCTGCCTCCCCTCTCTTTCTTTCAATCACTACCTCTTCTTTTGTACAACGTTTAGCGTATATACAGCCACTTGTACAGGTCGTCAATGCTACGACAGAACGTGGTCAGACGTCCCCCGATTTCTCGTGAACGATCGTCAGAAGCACGGCCGTCCCGTTTCCCCGCGATCTCGATCGCCCTTATCCGAAAATGTTTACTGTCGTGGATCGATCGACGTTGATCTATCACTGTACTCACGTCAACAGCCCTCCGGTTCGGTATGGTTGTTCGAACTGCATATGGACCAAGTTGTCCGTCTTTCCAGACTTCGCTTTCGGAGTACCAGAGCGGAGTGTCGCAGTCATCTTCGATACGGAATCGTGATAAGTTGATCCCGAGAGTCGTGCGGACGGTCCTGGCTCGACGATCGTTCTTGGTGATTTCAATTCGAATCGGGGCAGAAGGTCGCGGACCCTCGGAGATTGAACGGACGTTCTGCCGGAAGATACGGACGGGGAGAGGACAGCGAATGTGTGTGTATGGAAAGTGACAGAAAGGAAGAGAAGGACACGGTAGAAGTAAAAGACGGGAAAGAGAGAAGGGAAGAAGGAAAAAAGGAATACGCTCCGAGGATCACGCAAGCGCACAGTCGCTCGTCCGCTTGCTGACTACTTCGAACTCTGCTGCGGTCCGAGATGCATATATCCCCCACCGTCGCCTAGCTTATTATCTCCCACCCCTGCGACCAAACCGGTATCCCCACTCTCTCATTCTACGCAAGCTGACACACACCCCACTTTCGCGTTTGCGCCCGCGACGCTTTCCCCCCGACACAGCTGTTCCCCACCGTTCCTTAGCCCCACTTTGTCGGCCAACTCAGCCGCGTCCTATAGAACCGCGACCGAACATCGTCCTGTTCTAGGATTCGCGCGAGCCGCCCCACCATCCGACCAATTCTCGAGATTCAACCCCCCAATCTCCGCGCGCGTGCGCACCTTTCTGTACGTTACGCCATTAGCCGAGCGTATCGCATTATTCCCGGCCCAGAGCGAGCCGAGGTCGGTGATTTACCTCTACGGCGAACCCTTTCAGTAGCGCACGCGTCGCGTCCCGTCGCGTCCCGTCGGCTTGCTACTGGCTACAGGCTATTATGCTACTGGGTACGCGCGAGCTGAACCACGTGTTGTTTCTTCCGAGCGCGTGCCAATTTATCTCGTACATGTTTATCTCTTTATTTTATTTCTTTATTTACTTGTCGCATTGTTATATGCGACTTGATTAGAAACTGTAGGTGGAAAGCAGGTTTAGGATTGAGGATGTAGCAGATTGTAGCGCGTGCCAATTTAGCGAAACCGCGAATTTTTATAATATGGTACATATTGTTACGTCCTACGGTGGACGTTGTTATAGATTTAATGATTAAATTGATAGATTTTACTATAGAATAAAACGCAGTTTTGAACCTACCTGCATTCACCGGCTTCGGTACGGGTAATTGAGGATTTGTTTAATTTCTAAGTGACTTTGATCGTGGAATTGGAACGGAGAAATCGAAGTTGGGTAAATTCTTTTAAAAATGATTTGAAATCTTGATTTGAATAAAAATAAACAAGAATATATTCTATTGCCGATACGCAATAATGATATTAAATGATATTAATTACCGATACGCAGTTTTCGCTTTTGAAGCCTCAATGCTGTCGCTTCAGTACGCTTTAGAATGATGTTGAAAATATGGTTATTCCTTTGGAGTTGTTGGAGATGGTTGTTCCGTTGGTTGTTGGAGATGGTGGTTCTCCAGCAGGTGTACACGTTTCTTCGTTTATTGAACACACACGATATTATTCTTGCGGGTTAACTCGCTTTCTTGATTTTGAACTGATTTGCACTGTATAATAATGATTGACTGAACTGTTGACCGTTGACTGTGCACTGAACGTATTTAATGAATTTGATGTAGACTGAACTGTGACTGTGAACTGTTAACTGTTAACTGTTGACTATTAACTGAGCTCCTGATAAGAAGCCATCCCTTTTATAGATCGATCAATCCATTGTTCTCATAGGTGAGTGCGTCTTCACCAATTCCGTTTAACCGTTTTCTTCTTATTCTCATTTTTCTAAATCGTATACATTGCCAGTGTGCCCAGATGAGGGGATTCACGTAAAAATGTGTACCCCCTCTCTGATGACCAGAGCAGTTGCGCTACTGCGCGACCAGTCTACGGTCTTAGTGGGGTACGTTGGAGTGTGCGCATTGCTGGAATAGGATAGTGGAAGGGGTAAGTAGGGGAGTATCGTGCCAACCGTTTGGTTGCAATCTGGTCACACTGTACATTGCATTTTCTATCTTCCTCTTGGCTGGATCATATTACTCCGCGCATTCTCCTAAATCAGGGGAACGCACCATTTTCTTAGACTTATTCGTCATGAGGTGGCTAAATCATCACCAATTCTTTTTAATCGTTTTCTTCTTAATTGGTTTCTATTTAGTCACTTTCTTCTAAATCTAGATCATATTACTCCGCGCATCTCATCGATCGGAGAACAATCCATTGCTCATCAATTCTTCCAAAAATTCTCACACTCTTCAGTGATGAACAGGCTTCAGCGAATATTCGCTCATGATTTATATTTAGAACTGACACAATAAAATAAATCTCGCTATGGTCTTAATTTGTTCATTGAAGATTTAAATTCAAAATAAGTTTTCTTAATTCTATCGCACGCAGTGTGGTATAAAAAAAATATACGATAGTTTGGCATTAATTATAATATTTGATATTTTATTTCTCGTACAACATTATTGGAACAAGTACAAAGAGAAATTAAGAAAATGTATGTCATGTTTGATTTTATTATCAATTATTATTAATGGCTGAACTACTGGACGTAACATTTTATTTTCTTATCGCGTTGTTATTATACGACTTGATAAGAAACTGTAGAAGTGGAAAGAAGGTTCAGGATTGAGGATGTAGCAGATTGTAACGCGTGCCAATTTAGCGAACCCGCGAATTTTGATAATATGGTACATACAGTGCTCGACAAAATAATAAGAGACACCTAGGATATTTTTAAATTTCTTATATTTAAAGGTAGAAAATGTACACTCCGTTGTGTATCCTGCATATTACATAGTATTTCCAAAGTAAACATGTAACATCTTAGGATTGTATCGCGTACCATAGCAAAATTAGAGAAAGATATGTAAACAGGGTCTGACATTAATTCGACAAAAGCATAAGACACTAACAGAAAAATGTTTGATTGAGCAAATAAAAATACAAAATTAATACTTTGTGATACCTCCGTTGAATTGAATTACGTCTAAATAGTAATCGCTTTCGGATAGTTTTATATAACTGTTTGATTCGTTTCCGTTCTAAATGTGTCCAATTGTGATTTATACTTTCTTTTAGTTCATTTACGTTATTATATTGTCTCTCATTCGCGTAGACTCGTCTTGACAAATCTCCCCACACATTTTCTATAATATTTAAATTGGAAGAACGAGCTGGCCATTTCAAAATATTAATATTTTTTGAAGAAAAGAATTGTTTCACAGATTTTGCAGTATGGATTGCTGCATTATTCCATTGAAAAATAGTCACCGCGCGTGATACGAGCTGCAGGCTTGTTTAACTGATCTGTTATTAGTCCAATATATTTATTAGTATTCATTCGACCTGATAAAAAGTTTATTTATGTTTTTCTATAGTAACCAATAGCGGCCGATACTGTAACACTGCCACCACCCATTTGACGGCAACTTAAATGGAGTTCTTCCTTCCTGCAATCATGAAAGTAGTAGGCCCAGCCGTCAGGGCCATCTAGATTCAATTTTTTATTGACACTAAAAATTACTTTTTTCCAGTTTTTCATCTAGTGGACGTGTTCACAAGCGAACTTTAGTCGTGCTGCTTTGTGTTTCTCCATTAGGCTGTGCAATTGTTGTGCCCTTAAAATTCGACGCAACACGCATAATTGCACGTTTATCACGTTCGAAAGTTACACTAGGTCTTTCACTTCCTTTCGTTTTTCCATAAGCACTTGGATCTTTTAACACATTATATGTATAGCGCGCACCTACTTCTGTTTAATAATTTCGCAATTTTATTAATACTGTTCTTTTCACTTTTATCTAACTGCTTTCCTCGACTCATTATTTATTTTTCGTTGTAATAAATGTACTTATACTGTAAGAAAACCACAAGATTCGACGTCTGAATACGTTCGCAGAGTAGTCACATGAGTGGAAAATAAGCTAAATGTCTTGTACTTTTGTCGAAGCAATGTCAGTCCGTGTTCACATATTTTTCTCTAATTTTGCTATGGTATGCGCTACAATCCTAAGATTTTACATGTTTACTTTGGAGATAGTATGTAGTATTCATGATATAACTGAGTGTACACTTTTCACCTTTAAATATAAGAAATTTAAAAATATGCTAGGTGTCTTATTATTTTGTCGAGGACTGTATTTATCTCTTTATTTACTTATCGCATTGTTATTACACGACTTGATATGAAACTGTAAGGAAATGGAAAGAAGGTTTAGGTTAAGGATTATTGAGGATGTAGCAGATTGGAGCGCGTGCCAATTTAGCGAAACCGCGAATTTTGATAATATGGTACATATTTATCTCTTTATATTATTTCTTTATTTACTTATCGCATTGTTATTATGCGACTTGATAAGAAACTGTAGGTGGAAAGAAGGTTTTGGATTGAGGATGTAGCAGATTGTAGCGCGTGCCAATTTAGCGAAACCGCGAATTTTGATAAAATGGTACATATTTATCTCTGAATGTAGTCCAAATCATGCAGCATTACTTTCTTTTCTTAAATCGTGCCAGTAGTATTTATAACCATCTGGCCCATCCAAGTTAAACTTTTTCTCATCGGAGAAAATGATATTTACCCATTCCTGCGCCCAGAACATATGTATGTCTTTCTGCAAATTCGAGACGAGCTTGTTTGTGTCGTTCTTTGAGTGCTGGTCTCTGCAGCATTTTTGACCATTTAAATCGCCCTGAACTTTTCAAACTTTGCTGCACTCGCCTTGTTGTTGGAGATGGTCTTAATCCCATTTACAGAAGAAATTGAGACTGACAATTTTATTTTCAGCACGATAATACTTCAATTCATGCATCAAGACAAATATTGGAGTAGTTAGACAACAAAAATATGAGGATTTTGACATGGCCAGCTTGTTCGCCAGATTTAAACCCAATTGAGAATCTTTCGGTGATACTTGCCAGAACAGTACCAGGTATGTAAATATGAAACCGGAATTTGCCCATAGGTAGCTCTAGCAGTCAATGTAGTTACCGTCAAACCGCGTCATTCGCGCCATTTTCTTGTTTTGACATCTGGTAAAGATTTTTAACTCACAACCATACAAGTTTCATACAACAGCATAATTTTTAATAACGTTGAACATGTCGAATTTTGTGCCTGGAAACTACGATATGCGGACAGCACTGATTTTCTGTTTCCATTTGAAGAAAACTGCCTGCAGAATCGCATCGAATGCTTGTCGAAGCTTACGGTGAGCATGCTCTTGGTAAATCACAGTGCTTCGAGTGGTTTGAAAAATTCAAAAATGGCGATTTTGATGTGACAAACGAAGAACGTGGAAGACCACCGAAAAAGTTTGAAGCCAGCGATTTGCAAGGATTGTTGAATGAGGATGACGCTTAAACGCAACAACAACTCGCGGATCAATTAAATGAGACACGAGAAGCAGTTTCCATACGTTTGAAAGCCATGGGAAATATTCAGAAGATGGGAAATGGGTTTTCCACATGAACTGAATGAAAGACAGCAGGAAAACCGAAAAACCACTTGTGAAATGCTGCTCGCCAGGTACAAAAGAAAGTCATTTCTCCATCGAATTGTGACTGGCGATGGCGATGAGAAGTGGATATACATATAATATTTCGAGAATCTTAAGCGTAAGAGATCATGAGTAACTCCAGGCGAGCCATCGACATCGACTGCAAGGCCAAATCGCTATGGACGGAAGACAATGCTCTGTGTTTGGTGGGATCAGAAGGGTGTGATCTAATATGAGCTGCTAAAACCTGTCGAAACCGTTAATACTGAACGCTGCCGACAACAAATGATCGATTTGAATCAAGCTTTGCGTGAAAAACGACCGGAATATCAAAAAAGAAAAAAGGCAACACAAAGTGATTTTGCTTCGTGATAATTAGGGATTTCAATACCGGTATACCGTATTTCGTGCTATTTTGCAATTTCGTGAAACCGGTATTTGCTACGGCAAAATACCGGTATTTTCAGTATTAGCTATAAATAATAAATATTCTTTTGGGATATCTACTCTTATTTGAAACACGTTCGCCGCTAACGATGCGTGTGTGCTTGCAATTAAAAAATCCAATTCAGAAAGCATTAATTGACTTAAATTTACAAGGTAATTTCTCCGATAGCGAATTCGATTTAATATCAAAAACTGTATCAGCTCTGCTTCCAATAAAGCTGGCTGTGGAAGTATTATGTCGGAAGGATTCCAACTTATTATGTAACAGCGAATGCAGCAATAAATTTTATGTTGCAATCACTTAAAGATCAGGACACGCCACTGTCTGAGGAATTATACAGTGCATTGAAAATTCGTATACAGGAAAGGTATATGTACAGTGAACTAGAAAATATTTGAAGGTATTCACATAATTATAACGACTTTAAAAAAGAAAACGGAAAGGAAGAAAAGAAGCTAACAACGTCTAATTTAATTAAAATCGTCGTCAATTTAATAATATCGAAAAAAATTGCCTCTCGAGAAGAAATTACAATTAGCTATAAATTGAAAAATTGCCACGAATAATAATACAAAAATAATACAGAAAATAGATTTATACAAAACCGTCAGACGAGAGACCGAGTTGTTAGAAGATGAAGGACATCGAGGCAAATATTTAGAGAAATTATATCGCTCATTATCAACAGTACCACCAACCAGCGTGGATGCGGAAAGAGCATTCTCAACTGCAGGTAATTTGTGCAGAAAAATACGTTCAAGGCTTAATGACAGTTCAATAGACGCATTATGTTTTTTACAATCACATTTCAAAAATATGAAGTCAACAAATTAGTTAATGTTTTTTTCTATTAAACAACTGTTTTTTTGTACCTTCATGAAAATTCGTAATACCGGTATTGTATTTTTGGTCCGGTATTGCAATCCCTAGTGATAATGTACCATCGCACACAGCAAAACCGGTAAACGATTGAGACGTTTAGTTGGGAAATACTTTGGCATGCGGCTTACTCACCAGACTTGACTCCATCCGATTATGTATTACTTATTTGCATCGATGGGACACACACTTGCTGAACAGCTTCACATCTTACGAAAATGTACGAAAATGGCTCGATGACTGGTTTGCCTCAAAAGAGGAACAGTTTTTTGGCGTGGCATCCACAAATTGTCAGAGAGATGGGAAAAATGTGTAGCTACCTATATGATGGGCAATACTTCGAATAAAATATTTTGTATCATTGTCATACAATAAACCTGTATTTTCTATACAAAAATCTCGGTTTCATATTTACATATGTGGTATAAGGAGTTGAATTCCTAACATTTCTCGAAATCGTTTATTAGGTTAGAGTTAGAGCAGAGTTTGCCTTTTTTTACGAAACTTTTACACATCGCGTAAGGCTATTTATACTTTCCGCTATTCGAAGATAAACGTAATATTTCCGAAGGATACTATACAAAATTTCAAAAGAAATTTATTACTAAAAAACGCATCAAGAGGAATTTCGTTGAAAATGGAGTTGATCTAAACTTTTCAACAGTTAAATGCAGCGTTTGATTCTGAAATTCGCATGTGGTTATTATAAATTTCACCGAACATTCAAACTATTGAAAATCGAGATGTCGCCGTCCTTTCGAAGTTCTAAAGTAATTATGAAAATGTGAACAATTCTGGGATAATTAACGTGACGTGTAAGGTTATGAGATAACTTTCTCGAGTGTCCGTGAATTAAATAGGGGTTTAGCCATGAAGTCGGAGCCTAGAACATCGTGAGCCGTTCGTGAATATCAATGCCGTGCCCGCATCGATGACATTTGTCACGCATTTGTGTTGCTAATTTAACGTTCCGCCGACCGCTAAGAATGACGATACAGGTGCAAGTTACGGGCGTGATTATTGCTAAACACCTAAAATTACAGAGGCGGACAAAAGATAGCTTAAAGTTCTTCTTCTCTGCATCAACGGGATCGGGTTTTTCAAATGTCTATACTACTCTGTACCATTCACTCAACCTGGGCCATCCTCGCCACGCTATACCACGTCGAACTTCTTTTGTTTATTCATCTGTTTTTCACATAACGCGTTCACAATCCATTTTGTTCGACACGTGCAGCGGACAAAACTAATAAGTGTAATTCTCCGTAAAATGGACGTCTTAAAGACGTCCCGTGCTATCTGGGCAGTCTTAAAAACGCCCCGAAAAAGATGTCTTTAAAACGTCTTATTTCAGATGTTATACCGACGTCCTGAGATAGACGTCTTTAAGACGTCTTTTTTAGGACGTAAGACATTCAGACCTAAAATGGACGTAAAATGGGCGTCTTCCAAGGTGGGTTTTTCAAGATAAAAGTCTGCTCTATCGCGTGGTATAGTTCGATTTTCCGCTGGACCCTTATTTTTTGAGATAAATTCAAAAATATCGTAAAAAATTGGTGCAAAAGTGGTGTCCCTCCGTCTTTAATGATCGTTTAAACATGTTTAAACATGTTTAAACAATCATAATGTATTAATATTATATATCACTGTATTCGGGACAATCAAAGGGATCTTTTGCTGTAAAGATCAATTCAATATCTTTCATAATAACATCACAATATTTGTTCAAAGTTGAAAAATACGTCATTTTTTCAAATTCGAATTTCTCAAAAACTGTGCGTCTAGGAGAAAAATTAAAAACAGATTCGGAATCAGCGCAAAAAGCTCTATAAGAATTGCATAGTGAGAATCGATATCCTTTTTGGCTGTTGGAATTTGTTGGACCGTGTTATTAATTGCGTTTCACGATTGAAGTAGAATCCCGTCAATCGTTGATTAAATTTTGCCCAACTCTGATTGAAAGCTACCAAGTTCAAGGAGAGGCGCAGAGAAAATTTTGTGTGAACGTACTGTCTGGAAATTGCCCTTTCAAACCATTTAGATTCCGTGGTTTAAAATTTTCAAAAAATGCGTAGTTCGAGATAATCGAGTTAGCTAAAACGGCTTGTATAATATCACAATAAAGATTAGTGAAAACGATATTAATTTCTGTGCATAGTAAGCAAGTGTGCGCGGTCGTGCACATGTTGCATAAAAAGTTCGGCCGTCAAAGCTTATCGTCGATCACCCTCGCTGCTTTACGTTAACGCTTTGTCGTCAAGCTTAATACCGACAGAGACATCTACTCGATCGAATTACCCTCGAGAATTCTCGGACGTGAGCTTGTGTGTATTCACTCAGTCTATGAATTCGATTAGAATTCACGTGATCTATGTATTTGCTGGACTCGGTATAAGAGTGTACGGTATGCCCGCAGATTTGAACGCGTGCCACGATCCAACGCGTTATACTATTAGAATTCCCCCGTTCCGTATCGAATTTGGGGACTCCCCTTGCCACGCCATTTATCTCGCCAATCTACCCACCGAATTCTCCTAATAACAGCAATCTTCGATGTGCAACAGCGGAACACTTTTCCCTGGTAGCTTGTTGTCTATTTCCTTGCTCTCTGTAACAGAGTGCACTATTCGTTCGATATAAGACACAGAAATACGCGACGTATTCAGACGTATTGCGAATGAGGGTACCTGTTCGACTCGATATTGTTCTCGAATGGGCTGAGGCTGAGAGTTTATGGGTCCCGCGAGGTTATTCGGAACAGACTTGTGCTAATTCAATTACATTGTATTTCAATTACTGAATATTTTAATCAGATGTGTAATTGAAATACAATGTAATGAAAATACAGCTCTCCAAATAGCCCAGAACTTTGAAGAAGTACAATATACTTTTATGTTTTTCTTTCATATACTTGTTTGCTTTATGGTTGAAATTTAAAAAATGTGTAACGCAGAAGTTATTTCTGTTCAGATATTATAAATTTATAAATAATAAATTCCTTCTGTTTGAAACCTACACATGGATTTTTCAACCTCTTCTTATATGTATACATATTACTGTTTATCATTCTTTAATTTTTTATTTTAATTTAATTACATCGTAATTCGTAATTAATGTAATTTAATTACGAAGTATTCTAAAATTGTACTGTAATTGCAATTACGAATTACATTGTAATTCAATTACAATGTATTTTATAATCGTACCCCATTGCAATTACGAATTACATTGTAATTTAATTGAATGAAGATCTGAATTATAAATTACAATATAATTCAATTACAATGTAATTTAATTTCTTTGTAATTATAATTCCTGCAGTAATTCAATTGTAATTCAGCACAACTCTGCATTGATACTACCAAGCATTAATATTAATAGTATCGATAAATGTTGCCGTATAAAAATGGCGACACTGAACTTATCGACACCGTCCGTAATCTTAAATAGAATAGATGCTTTGACGAGGAAATTTATTCCATTATTATCCATAAATGAATTTCTATTTTAAGAACTGCAAAATATAATACCGGTCATCTGATCATGGTAAGTTCACTAGTAAATCAGAAATTAGACATTTTCCTGAGTTATAGGATCGCGCAGCGGTAACAAAATGCCAAAGCGAATACTTATAGGTACTTGTCTTTCATCCACCAATGTAGATTAAAAAAGATTAGGAGGAAACAAATTACACCACGAAATATTCCTTATCAATCTGTCTCTTTGCTACTATTATTTTTGACAATATCTGCCATAACTGTAAACATTTAACGGGTATTCCGGTTTTCCACTTTGAAAAAGAAAGATTTTGCTAGAATTTTTTAAACTATACATGCAGTTTGGAGCAAAACTAAACACGCATAGAGAATTTGAACATAAGTACTGTTTCTCATTCAATGTTTTCATGCAGAATACAAAGAAAGCAAAATACAGTAAATTTTCTATAGATGCGAAAGCCTCGGGGAGATTTCTTCGCATCTTTCGATCTTGGTATGTACTACTTTTTTCGAGCTTCAAAGGCCTAGCCGAACGTGGAGAAGGAACCAAAGGCCGAGCCGAACGTAGAGAAGGACAGCGCGTGTAAAGAGACACCACGGCACCTGTCCGCGTCTCTTTCTTTCTGATGCGCTGTCCTTCCTTGCGTTCGAAACTCTCATTGTCGATTAAACCACTAAATACAGTTGAAATTATATCGTGCTTGGTATCATTTTGCGTGAGAAAAATGCCAGGAATATGTTGGTGAAAGTTCCATAAAAAGATAATGAAAAATAAAGATGATTAAATATTGGTGTTACATTGCGATGACGGATGAGCGTTTGAACTGTGCCGACGACTGCGACTCTCCGCGTCGCGTTAGAAGTGGTTCACACCGATATACCTGGATATACCGAGCCGAGATCGGTGTATTAGTTAGAGGGGATATTTTTTTCGCATTTATCGTGAACAAATTTTCGCATCTATAGAAAATTTACTGTATAGATACAGTGTTATGCTTTAGTGTTGGGCTGCTTTGGATGCCGATAAAAATTTTATACTTTGCGTTGCTATTGTTGTTTCGGCAGATGAAAACTATTTTCATGGAGTCAGTTTTGCATCGCGTTACAATTCTCGGAATCAACGATTGTAAACACGAACTTTGTCAACATCTGATGTTGATGTCCGTGACCAGAGGTGCACTAGTTAGTCTGTCGTAGTTTCTACATTCTACCACGACACCCATCATAGTATTCTGGACTTTCTGTAATGAAACCGTTATTGACACGTGTAAAGAATGATATTAATTTTTTCAACTTAAAAGTGGTTCATCAACATGACAAGATGCTTTTGATGTTGGTCAATCTATAGTGCAACAAATTAGGAATAGTCCAGTCAACGAAAAGTTGTAGAGGGAAATGAAAGGAACACAATTTTTAACTTTGGGTCTTTGTTTGCACTAGTTAGGAGGTAAACATACTAAAAGTCCCCACTCCTAGGAGGTCCCCTTTTTCGGTTTTCCGCTTATATCTCGGAAACTATGCGTCCTAGCGATAAGACCATTCTATACGAAATTAAAGCTGACAAAATGTGCGATAAGATTGATTCGATTCAGTGTTTCGCTATCTCGCATAGTTTCCGAGATATCAGCGCTCAAAGTTCACTGATTGTGCTGAAGAGTTAGCTAGTCAAATAAGACAAAAAACGTGAGGCAACAATTTTTTGATTAAATCAAATAAATAATTCATTAAATCAAATAAATCGATTGTTTAAACATGTTTAAACAATCATTAAAGACGGAGAGGCACTACTTTTGCACCAATTTTTGCGGATATTTTTGAATTCATCTAAAAAATTAGGGCCCAGCGGAAAATCAAACTACACCATGCGAAAGAGCAGACTTTTATCTTGAGAAACCACCCTTTCAATTTTGCGTGGTCGACGTTTTTTTCGAACCAGAAAGCAACATATCTTCGGCCGACATGAGTTACCGCCAGTGCAGTGGCGCGGTCTCTCTTTACACGCACTGTCCTTTTCTACGTTCGACTCGGTCTTTGAAGCTCAAAAAAATAGTGTCTGTCTACGGAATGTGCAAATGAACCTCCCCGAGGTTTACACCTGTGAAAACACACAAATGAACTTGCCGAACCGCAATCACGTGCGTCTCAATCATACGTTAATTTTCAAGCAAACGGTTCGTTTTTGACCCATGGTTCCTTTCAGACTTTTGTTTTCCCTGATGAGTACTATATGACGCAATGACAAAAAAATTTGACCTTGAAATTCAAGGTCAAGATCAATTTTGCAGCAAGTTTTTTTTAACCGATCCAGAGATGGAATCTTGCTAGAGTAGTCACGACATATAACTTTGAAACACCCTGTGCATAGTATTCAGCGAGTTATTAACGATAATGTATATTCATGTATTTCTTCATCTGCCTATCGGATTTGGAAGCTTAGCATGTTCTCTTGTAACCTTATCTTGAAACATGCGAAATTATACACAAGATACGGTTTAATTAACTAAGTATCCCCGGCCCGCACCGCGCCGAGGGCGGACACCGTTACGTCGCATTTTCCTACCCGTAATGCAATATTTCCGTTTCCCCTTGCATTCGCCGTTATCGTCCTCTCTTTCTTACGTTTAGGTTGCGAAGTAAACAGCCGCCGGCTCGAAAGGGTGCCGCTGCCGCATCGCGCCGCATCGGCCCACGTATACTCAGAATCTTTCTCTCTCTCTAGTCACGCTAGCAAATAGAATAAGTAATATTGATGCGAGACAGTATTCAGTACGATCCAGTGGACAAAAATCAAAAATTCAAACTGTAACATCTAAAAAGTCGGTAATTATTTCGAAATTTAAATATGTTGTAGATTTCGACATTTTGAACAACTTTTTCCGTTTCACATATGAGCCGGGTCTCTTTTAGTTTCTGAGATATTGGCAAAATACTATTGCTAGTACTGAATTGAATATTTCATATTCGTGCACACGTTTGTCTCAGGTACGTTTTTGTCAGGGCTTCGGAGTCGGTAGACAAAATTCTTAACTCCGACTCCGACTCCGACTCCGACTCCGACTCCGACTCCGACTCCGACTCCGACTCCGACTCCGACTCCGACTCCGACTCCGACTCCGACTCCGACTCCGACTCCGACTCCGACTCCGACTCCGACTCCGACTCCGACTCCGACTCCGACTCCGACTCCGACTCCGACTCCGACTCCGACTCCGACTCCGACTCCGACTCCGACTCCGACTCCGACTCCGACTCCGACTCCGACTCCGACTCCGACTCCGACTCCGACTCCGACTCCGACTCCGACTCCGACTCCGACTCCGACTCCGACTCCGACTCCGACTCCGACTCCGACTCCGACTCCGACTCCGACTCCGACTCCGACTCCGACTCCGACTCCGACTCCGACTCCGACTCCGACTCCGACTCCGACTCCGACTCCGACTCCGACTCCGACTCCGACTCCGACTCCGACTCCGACTCCGACTCCGACTCCGACTCCGACTCCGACTCCGACTCCGACTCCGACTCCGACTCCGACTCCGACTCCGACTCCGACTCCGACTCCGACTCCGACTCCGACTCCGACTCCGACTCCGACTCCGACTCCGACTCCGACTCCGACTCCGACTCCGACTCCGACTCCGACTCCGACTCCGACTCCGACTCCGACTCCGACTCCGACTCCGACTCCGACTCCGACTCCGACTCCGACTCCGACTCCGACTCCGACTCCGACTCCGACTCCGACTCCGACTCCGACTCCGACTCCGACTCCGACTCCGACTCCGACTCCGACTCCGACTCCGACTCCGACTCCGACTCCGACTCCGACTCCGACTCCGACTCCGACTCCGACTCCGACTCTCCAAATTGAAGACATGTGTATTCAAAATAATTAAGAGTTGTAATAAAACTGAATAAATAGTTGAAATATTGTATTAAAGTCTAAGACTATGAAACAGATAACTCTGATACAACCCAAAACGATTCTTACTTTCTCACTTTCAGGAAGCAGTTAGAAAATACTACTATGTACCATAAATTTAACTGTTTCTCTTCTACATAGTACCGAGGTATACATGTGACGGTAAATGTGATTAATCCGGTGATTATGTATAATAACCGGTTATTATACATAATCACCAATTTATTACATTTACCGTAACATATACGCATGTACAATATGTCTATACTGTAGATCGGATATTAGCAATTTATTTATGTATACATAAATCTATTAATGATTTATAAACAAAAGAGCCAGAGTAGGAGTCGGAGTCAATATATGTTTTTCCGACTCTGACTCCGACTCCGGGAGTCGATATATGTATAGCTTTTTCTTACCCCGACTCCGACTCCAGTGATCAGCAATTACTCCTAAACTCCGACTCCGACTCCGAAGCGCTGGTTTTTGTAAACACCGTTGTGGACTTCAGAAAGAAAACACGGTCCAGAAGGTTATACAGTATTTTATCGATAAATGTCCCAAATGTCTGGCCGATAAATGTCCCAGAACTATCCCCACTACTGCGGGGTGTACCGCCTTGAGGGGCCACGAAACTCGAGAGGCCTCGGTCGTCGAGAAGCATGACTCATACGGCTCGGGTATATCGGTGAGACCACACTATTCGAATGTCACAACTTCTTTATTTTTCATTATTTTTTAATGAAACTTTCACCAACATATTCGTGGCATTTTTCTAATGCAAAATGATATCAAACACGATATAATTTCCACTGTATTTAGTGGTTTAATTGACGATGAGAGTTACGACGATGAGAAGAACGGCGCGTGGGATAGAAAGAGACGCGGAGACTCGCAACGCGCCGGCACACTTCAAAGGCTCGCGCGTCCTCACAATGTAATACACGAAGGAAAAACTTTTTTGTTATTACTTATTTTTTATGGGACTTTCACCGGTATATTTGTGACATTTTTCTGATTAAAATGATACCAAACACGATATAATTCGGATCAAATACAGGTGTATGGTCGTATAAGTCCATGCGCCGTTCTTCCTTGTAGCCGTAACTCTCATCGTCAATTAAACCACTAAATACAGTGAAAATTATATCGTGTTTGGTATCATTTTGCATTAGAAAAATGCCACGAATATGTTGATGAAAGTTCCATAAAAAAATACTGGAAAATAAAGAAGTTTGTCATCGGATTAGTTATGTTTACATTTCTCGGCGACCGAGGCCTCACGGGCTCGGCTGTCCTTCTCTACGTTCGGCAAAACTCAAAGAATAGTTTCCCTGGTGTATAAATGACCCTCGACAGACCCGTGCAGAGGACATTTATCGATAAAATACTGTACAAGCTATGTAACTATGAAACCGGAATTTGCCCACAGGTGGCTCTAGCTGCCAATGTAGTTACAGTCAAACCGCGTCATTCGCGCCATTTTCTTGTTTTGACATCTGGTAAAGATTTTTAACTCAAAACCATATAAGGCCTAATGTCCACGATGCGTCGCGTCAGAGACGCGTACGCGGCAAAATATCGAGTGCTGTACGTTTCAGTGCTGCAACCAATGTAAAATAATTGATGTGTGTCCACGAAGTGTCATCGTCGCGTAATCGTCGCTACATGCAGTCGTCATTATGATTAGCGTACGATGCCGCAATCGTTTATACACGAAGCGTAGTGCAAACTTCACGTAATTTACGAAAAGCAAACAAAGATGTCGAGTGACGAGGAGAATGTGATTTTTTATAATTATATTCGACGGAGAAGAAGAAGAACAAGAAAATTCTGGGTGCACCCTTACATTCGCAATAATATTAACTGCAGAATATTTGTGGCTGCAAGAGAATTAGCAGAAGACGATGCTAAATTTCAAGCATTTTACAGAATGCGCAAGAGTACCTAAAAGAGTCTTGTACGAATAGTGGGGCCAAGTATAGCGAGACAGGATACAAATATGCGAGAATGTGTAGGTCCTGAAGAAAGGATTTTGATAACGTTAAGGTAGGCAAATAAAATAAAATTGTTTATAATAAATTATTAATATTATGCATATAAGTAAAGGACTGAGTTTCGAATTCAGGTACCAGAATAATTATAAATTATATACTATACTAAAATGTACATATAGCAAAGACAAGGTCAAAGATATTTCGTTTTCAGATACCTGGTTCTACTTTTGCATCACTGGGACTCTACTTTGCAAGAGGAGTATGTACTATAGCGAGAGTTGTAGCGAAAACTACGCAAGCAATATGGACTGCCCTAAAGGACACATATATGCCCACTCCTAGTATGGAAAAGTGGAAAGAAATTGCAGAAAAATATTCGGAATTGTGGAATTTACTAAATTGTTTGGGGGCTATTGATGGAAAACATATAAGAATTCAGAAATTTCCAAATTCGGGGTCCACAAACTTCAATTATAAAGGATATCATTCCGTCATTTTATTGGGTTGCAGTGATGCAGACGGCTGCTTTATATCTATCGAATGTGGTTTCGCAGGGAGAAATAGCGATGGAGGTATATTCGCAGCTCGGCACTAGGTCGTTGGTTGGAAAGAGACGGCATCAATATTCCTATGTCGTCGCGATTACCACATGATGAAGGAGATAACCCATTTCGATATTACTTTGTTGCCGATAACGCCTTTCCTTTGCGCAAAAATTTAATGAGACCGTACGCCCAGAGAGGCCTCAATAATAATAAAAGAATTTTTAATTACCGACTAAGCGGAGGCAGAAAAAATATAGAATGCACATTTGGCATGTTAACTCAAGAATTTCAAGTGTTTTTGACTCCAATTCGATGCCGTAAATATGAAACCATAGTTTCTATAATAAAATGTGCTTGTATACTTCACAATTACGTACGAAGAAATGATGGACTCCCATACAGAATTAGTACAAATAATACACCTGCTTCTTTTGCAACGCCTAGAACTATTCCCAATACACGGGAAAATATTAACATTTCTGGGCGACCTTCTCCGCTACTTTTACGCGATTACTTGGCGAATTATTTTTTAAAACCACAGGTTGCTTTGCCATGGCAATGGAATGTCTGTACTAATTGAAAAATACACACCTGCAACGATAAGATTCTTGTACGTAGTCTTGCGCATTCTGTAAAATGCTTGAAATTTAACATCGTCTTCTGCTAACTCTCTTGTAGCCACAAATATTCTGCAGTTAATATTATTGCGAATGTAAGGGTGCACCCAGAATTTTCTTGTTCTTCTTCTTCTTTGTCGAATGTAATTATAAAAATTGAAAATATATTAAATAAAAAACAAAATAAATAAAAAAGTTTTAAAAAATGCCTTTTTTATTTTTGCATGTAACCTTGTAAATTATAATTTTTGGAAAATCTTTTTTGCATATCATTTAACTAATGCTTCGAATTGATTATAAAAAATCATTTATGTAGATATGCGGCAATGTACGTCTAGCGTACGACACTGTCGTACGGCAGGCGTCATGGTGAATGAAGATTGCGACCAATATCGAGATATCGCTTCATGAGCGGGTTTCCATTATTTTACATTAACCTGTAGATGTTTTTTCGCCTACGCACTGCATAGATACAATTATTTTTCATTATTATTCAACATATTATTCATTGTTTATATTGGTTCAGTTAATATTTAATTATTGTTAATTGTTATTTGTTTATTGTTTATTGTTTCTTGTTTAATTCTGCTACTATTTATACAAAAGCAAACATGTGTGAAATTACATCTTTTGTACAGGGTGTATAAAAAGTAATGGTCATCCGTCCTAGGGGTGAATCTACACCTCTGGATCGGTGGACATTTGTAGGAGAAACTTGCCGCAAAATTGTTTATAACAAAGAAAATTGTTGTTAAAGTTTTTTTTACATCAACGCCTTCTGCTCATCGAGAAGAGAAAAAGTTTGAAAGGAGCCATATGTCGCAAACAAATAGTTATTGAGATATAAGCTGTTAAAGTTTTTCAAAATTTGATTGTGTGGAATTATACGTATAGACAAAAGCCTACTACTACAGTCCACACGTCCCTGTCGATGAGACAGAACATGATCGTGTGCGTGCTTCAAGACAAACGAAATTTAAAGCGACATTCGTCGCTAGGCCCGTAGCAAGCCATCGTCTCCCTGCCCATTCATATCATCAATTTAATGTTGAGAATTTCAAGTTAAGAATGCTAATTCTACATTATTAAATACTAACGTAAAGTTTACTTACAAATTTTTCAGGGTCTTCTATTCCTTCGGGGGATCCACAGCACACTACCATTTACTCACGCGAATAAGCGCGAATAATTGTGCTCGTCTTCCGGGCTCAATGTGGGCATACTTTCCAATACAGTCTCTCACATATATTCACTTTATTTCTAACCACTTCAACTGCGTTGTAATCCTGTCTTTTATATCATCTATTTAAGAATATAAACATGGAAGAATCGAATGTCCGAACACACAAGAATCGATGTTTCCATATGATTCCCGAAAAATCAATAGTTCCAGATGATTCTCGAAAAATCAATATCCCCTTGACAACGATTTCATTTGTTTCAAACGATCTGCCTTGACCGAATCCATTGTTTGCTGGAAGAGCACAGTTTCGCGCGGAAATCGCGAAGAGCACTGAACTCTTTCCGCGTCGGAGTAGTTTCTTCTCGTTTCCTACGTTACGAATTCGGAAAGTGTGCTACGTAGTGTGTAGTAATTGTGTGGAAGTGTTTCGTGCTTCGTGTTTATTAAATATATTTTTCCTTTTTTTATCGATTATTTCACGAGCTTCGTCATGCCTCGGCGGCCTTTCACTTGCAATCTGCGTAATGTGCGTTTGATGCTTCGAGCTATTGACGAAGCAAATAGAAATTATTCAGAAGCTCGTGAAGTATATCGCGAATTATTAACTAATATGGGGGGACGGGTACGTGCAAGAGATATTCCGGACCGTCGCGAATTTCAAAGATTAGACCATCGCATTAGCGATGCAATAATGAACAATAATTTTTCTTTGCCTACTACTTCGACGCCAGGTCGCCCTCGTGTGCACTGGCGAAAAGAGGAACAGGCTATTGCTCTTGCACGTGCCTTTCCCTTAATGGGCCTTCGTGGGATTTCTCGACGAATTGAAATTTCGCATATGACAGTTCGTCGAATAATTCGCGAAGAAGGTTTACGACCTTACAAGTTTCAACGCGTGCAAGCACTTCTGCCAAGAGATTTCATAACTCGTCGCAGTTTTTGCCGGTGGATGTTGCATAAAATAGAAAGAAACGACGATTTTATTAAAAAGATACTTTTCACGGATGAATGTAGTTTTTCAAATACCGGTATTCAAAATTCACAAAACACCCGTATTTGGGATTATCAAAACCCCCATGCAGTTATTCAACGTTTTAATCAAGGACGTTTTGCAATAAATGTATGGGCGGGTATCATTGGCAATAACATTATCGGACCTATTTACCTACCGTCAAAATTGACGAGTCAAAGATATTTAGATTTTTTAAAAACAATTTTAATTAGAAAATTACGTGAAGTCGTCCCACGTGATAGGCGTCGTTCAATCTATTTTATGCATGATGGTGCTCCACCACATTCAACTATTGTAGTTAGAAATTTCCTTGACGAAATGTTTGGCACGCGTTGGATCGGTCGTAGACCTGCGCCTCATATTTGGCCCCCCCGGTCGCCAGATTTAAATCCTCTTGACTTCTTCCTTTGGGGAGCAGTCAAGAGTATTGTTTATAGGTCGGGTGCGCACATAAACAATGTAGACGAATTAAAACATAAAATTGAAAACGCGTTCGAAGTGATAAGGTCTAAAGTGGACATATATGAAAAAGTACGGAGGAACTTTAAAGAACGTTTACAAGTGTGTTTGGACACTGATGGTGCCCACATTGAGCCAGGAAGACAGGCACAACTACTAAGACAAATCCGCGTAAATGGTAGTGTGCTGTGGATCCCCCGAAGGAATAGAAGACCCTGAAAAATTTGTAAGTAAACTTTACGTTAGTATTTAATAATGTAGAATTAGCATTCTTAACTTGAAATTCTCAACATTAAATTGATGATATGAATGGGCAGGGAGACGATGGCTTGCTACGGGCCTAGCGACGAATGTCGCTTTAAATTTCGTTTGTCTTGAAGCACGCACACGATCATGTTCTGTCTCATCGACAGGGACGTGTGGACTGTAGTAGTAGGCTTTTGTCTATACGTATAATTCCACACAATCAAATTTTGAAAAACTTTAACAGCTTATATCTCAATAACTATTTGTTTGCGACATATGGCTCCTTTCAAACTTTTTCTCTTCTCGATGAGCAGAAGGCGTTGATGTAAAAAAAAACTTTAACAACAATTTTCTTTGTTATAAACAATTTTGCGGCAAGTTTCTCCTACAAATGTCCACCGATCCAGAGGTGTAGATTCACCCCTAGGACGGATGACCATTACTTTTTATACACCCTGTACAATTGATAGAAAGGCATCCTTGTTTGTATAATCATACATTATCGGAGTACGCAAAGAAGGATATTACGGAAAAGGCGTGGAATGAAGTGGCCTGGTAAATATTATTATATACACACAAAAGCACATCAAATATATATATATATATATATATATATATATATATTTATCAACGGGGGATACATATATATATATATATATGTACAGTGACTCGGAAAAATATTTGGACGTTCTAAAAAAGATGATAACTTTTTTAATATTCTACTATACGATTTGAACTTTTTTGGGAAGCTAGAGCAATTAGTATACTCTCTACAGGATGTGAACAAAATTTTTTCTAAATTATCAATTGATCGGAATTATATAAAAAACACTAAAACTTGCATTTTACAACTTTTTTATGTGGGCCTATATTAAAAATTTAAAAAAATACGTTTTGTAGATCTGTGTCAATTATATGCACTGTAAAAGTTTCATCGAAATCGTTTGATGCGGGAAAAAAACGACTGGCATTGAAAGACACACATAAAAAAGTTGTAAAATGCAACTTTTTGAATTTTTTCTACAATTCCGATAAACTGTTATTTTTGAAAAAAATTTCACATCATGTAGTAAACTAATTGCTCTAGCTTCCCAAAAATGTTTAAATCGTATACTTAGCACAGTATTTAAAAAGTTATCGTCCTTTTTAGAGCGTCCGCATATTTATCCGAGTCACTGTATGTGAACACGAAATATCATTTGACCGTTAACACTACTAACGGTACTTTCTGTAGTTGCCGATTATAAAGAAAAATGGAGAAATATTCGGAACGGATTTGTAAGAAGTTTAAAACCAGGAGCTAGTGGTTCTTCCGCAAAACAAAGGAGGCAGTACTACTTGCATGATATTATGCAATTTGTTCTCCCGTTCGTAAAACCCACAATGCATGTAGAAAATTGTGGAAACATTCTACCTCCACCAATTGAGAAAACCCCGGGCACTGTAGAACGGGATGATAGTTTTATAGACACAGTTGCAGAAGTCCATCAAGAGAATACAAGGCCAAAAGAAATCTTCCAATGAGATGGACAAGATGTTCATGAAATATTTGGAACATAAAACAAAAACTTAGACTGAGGACCACCGGAAAATGTTTCTACTGAGTTTGCTCCCTGATGTTCAGAAATTGACGGATAGCGAGACACGGGAGTTTAAAATGAAAACCATGATGCTACTCGACGAAATTTTAAGCCGCCCTCATCATCAAGCCACAAATACATTTCCCATTTCATCTACTCCACTATCAATTATTACACCCCATTCACCCACACCTTCATTTATATGTATATCCCCCACTTCTCCATCAAACTCAACAGAATTTCATCATGACAACAATATGTAAACATTAAAAAATAATTCAAGAAACGGTATGGGTTTAATGTTGTAATGTAGTTATGATGTTTGACACAATTAAAATTTTTATTGTTTATTTTGTATGGAATACTCCAAAACATGGTGAAATGCATAATGTGACGGAATTGGTTTCCTTCCGTCGACCATTTTTTTTTGCGCACTACACATTGTATTGTTGCATGTGATCTTTTTCTGTGGGTTGTATTTTTGTATATTAGATCTTCTACATCGATTACAATTATCCCTCTGTATCCCATTTAAAATAAACAATAAAAACTCTAATTGTGTAAAATATGGAATATTTTATATTTATCATCTTTAAAGCACCTTTCACCAACGATGACGTGTCGAAATATCTCGACCATAGTATTGTACATACCTTTCGTCGACATCGTGGAAACAAAATATCTCGTTTAGCATCATCTTCTAATCAATCTTTTGCAGCTATAAACGTTCTGCAATCAATATTTCCTTGTATAAGGGCTCCACCTAGAATTTCCTTCTGTTTCGACTATAGAGCACGTTCTCATCGTCACTCAACATTTTCGTAATGATAGAAAACTTGCTGTGAGTTTCGTGAATGAAACAAAACGTCCACACGTACGCGTCTCTGACGCGACGCATCGTGGACATTAGGCCTAAGTTTCATACAACAGCATAGTTTTTAATAACGTTGAACATGTCGAATTTTGTGCCTGGAAACTACGATATGCGGACAGCATTGATTTTCTGTTTCCATTTGAAGAAAACTGCCTGCAGAATCGCATCGAATGCTTGCCGAAGCTTACGGTGAGCATGCTCTTGGTAAATCACAGTGCTTTGAGTGGTTTGAAAAATTCAAAAATGGCAATTTTGATGTGACAAACGAAGAACGTGGAAGACCACCGAAAAAGTTTGAAGCCAGCGTTTTGCAAGGATTGTTGGATGAGGATGACGCTTAAACGCAACAACAACTCGCGGATCAATTAAATGTGACACAAGAAGCCGTCTCCATACGTTTGAAAGCCATGGGAAAGATTCAGAAGATGGGAAATGGGTTCCACATGAACTGAATGAAAGACAGCAGGGAAACCGAAAAACCACTTGTGAAATGCTGCTCGCCAGGTACAAAAGAAAGTGATTTCTCCATCGAATTGTGACTGGCGATGAGAAGTGGATATAACTGTTTCCTTGATCTCGATCGACAATTTGTTAATAACGAATAGTAGTGGATATATTTTTATCCTAAGCGTAAGAGATCATGGGTAACTCCAGGCAAACCATCGGCATCGACTGCAAGGCCAAATCGCTATGGATGGAAGACAATGCTCTGTGTTTGGTGGGATCAGAAGCGTGTGATGTATTATGAGCAGCTAAAACCTGGTGAAACCGTTAATACTGAACGCTACCGACAACAAATGATCGATTTGAATCAAGCTTCGCGTGAAAAACGTCCGGAATATCAAAAAAGGCAACACAAAGTGATTTTGCTTCATGAGAATGCACCATCATACACAGCAAAACCGGTAAAGGAAAGGATTGAGGCGGTTAATTGGGAAATACTTTGGCATGCGGCTTACTCACCAGACTTGGCTCCATCCGATTTTACTTATTTGCATCGAAGGGACACGCACTTGCTGAGCAGCGCTTCAAATCTTACGAAAATCTACGAAAATGGCTCGATGACTGGTTTGCCTCGAAAGAGGAACAGTTTTTCTGGCGTAGCACCCAGAAATTGCCAGGACGATGGGGAAATTGTGTAGCTACCGATGGGTAATACATCGACTATGTACTTCGAATAAAATATTTGGTATCATTGTCATACAATAAACGTGTATTTTCTATACAAAAATTCCGGTTTCATATGTAGATACCTGGTACATATACAGGGTGAGGCACCTAAAACAGGCCACCTGAATAACTCGGCTGCTATTGGTGTTAGGAAAAAATGCATCAGATGGAAATTGCTTGGTTTCGAGGGGACATTAATCTGATGTTAGTAGCTTTTTGTAGGTGGGCGCGTAAAGGACATATGGAGGTCAATTTCATTTTTTTAAATGGAATGAGGTATTTTTTAATACATCAATCGGTGTACCTGGACATTCGTTATAAAAAGGTACTAATGTATGTCGAAAAGTTAGTAGTTCAGGAGATATTTAAATTTAAATAACACTCTAAAATACCATTACTGTCGTACTAAGACGTTAGCGTTTACTTACTTATGTGACGTCTTAGTACGACAGTAATGGTATTTTAGAGTTATTTAAATTTAAATATCTCCTGAACTACTAACTTTTCGACATACATAGGTTAGTACTTTTTTATAACGAATATCCATCTGCATCGATTGATGTATTCAAAAATACCTCATTCCATTTAAAAAAATAAAGTTGACCTTCATATGTCCTTTACACGTCCACCTATGAAAAATCTACTAACATCAGATTAATGCACCCTCGAAACCAAGCAATTTCCATCTGATGCATTTTTTCCTAACACCAATAGCAGCCGAGTTATTCAGGTGGCATCCATGGCAGGAGGTCATCTAATGGCTGAAATCCCAGCTTTCTACGTTCAGCCGTTCTCAGTTGGTGCCGTCACAAACAGACAGACAAACACGATTTTATTATATGTATATTGAGATCGAGATCGAGATCAAGATAGAGACAGAGATAATCTATGAAAAAAGTAAACCACCTCCATTAGTCGGGAGACAACACCAGGAGCACTTTGTAGGCATAATACCATATTTCTCGGTGCGATTTAGTTCGATTTACCCTTTCGGCGGAGTACGAGTTTCTTTCTTCACATTGAAACCGTTATGCACTGGATTCCCGTGCTGATGTTGCACAGTAATATTCCCACGAACAGGTGGTGCCTCTACCTAGGGACAGAGCACAGTGCACAGACGTCCACACTTTACCGAAGTGTCTTTTTTGTTTGACGAGTGGCTCTATCGTATCGCTATTGTTGGCATCATATAATCAGCTCCCTTGGTCACACGCATGTAAACTGCCTACATCTCGAACTTGTATTATGTATTATCTGTCGTGGGACGACGTGCCAGCTTTTCATCGTTCCTGCGCGCCGCGCCGCACAGTGGTCTGGAGTGACTGAGTCTGGACTCTGGAGACCACCCCGTTTTCGTGGCCAAAATTCCACTTTTCAACTTTAATATATTGAAAAATGTTTTTTCCTATAAAGTGACAACCCTTCAAACCTCCCAAATCCAAAATATTATTCAATTTAGATAATTCTGGGATGAAATACAGCGTTCTAAAGACAAAGTCAGAAAATTCAAAGTAAAATAAACCGTTTTAGATCTCAATCATCCAATATCAGAAAACAGATTTTAATCATGGTTTTATATATGTTAGCAAGCGCATTTCAAATATTTAATCCAGTTTCAAGCATTGTTTAGTCCATACACGAACAGCGCAAATTAATAGCATTTCAAACTTTGAAATGAATTATAGAAAAACGCTTAAGAGCGCTAAACATCGGACTTGCTTTATATGAAAGCTTGAACATTTACTAAGAAGAGCATGTAAATTTTAACTGCAAACTCTCGCAATCTTGAACTATAAACGGATTTTAACAAATACGGGCCCGTGGTTATTCGACGCCTGGATACGCAGTTCATGTTCATGAATTACAATGCATGTATATGTTTTCAGAGACCCCACGAACTTCTTATTACTAGATTTTGCATAATTCTTATGAAGAATTCAATCTTAGCTACTTTTCCGCGATTTCTAGACAATAGGCATTGTGAGAATTGTTAACACGATTTTTCAAATATTTCCAATGGTCTGACAAAAAAATGTTTCCAACGAAAGTTAATCGGTATTCACTTTTCTACAAACTTCAATTCAAAAAGTGAAAGAAAAATCGATTTTTTTTATAAAAAATGAAGGTCACCTCAATTTTTTAAACATTAACATATATTTTTTACTTCATAATATTCTAACTGGTATCAAGACGAATCCAACGACCTATAATAATATAACATTAAACCTTGAAATAACGCTACAATAGTTTTGGCCACAAAAAGCGAGCTACCAGACCACTGTGCGCCGTCCGATACTGAAAGAACTTGACGCCAGCAAATAGGTGACAGTAGAAACTTACAATCCTTTCAGTGACACCCCTTTAAATATTATACTATGGACTATGGGCGCTTATGCGTCCAATAAACGATGGTTATACAAGATACACGTTCAAGACAGTGATCAATTATGCACATGTTACATTTAAGTGCTTACCTACGGATCATTTCAGAAGTTTCGACAACACAGTTTTTAATTAGCACGGAAAGAATCTTGTCACAATTAGACTAGAATTCGGAAAAGTACTCGACACGCTTTAAGGATTATCATTCAAATGAAACTAAATTCGACTACAGCTTACTTTCAATAATCGAGCCGTTATTATTTGAAAGTGGAATAAGTCCATTTTTTCATATATGTATCAAGATGTTTAAGGATTAGCGTTTGAATTTAAATATATTGGCAAGGGTTAATTGATTCGAGTGATGTTTTCAACACTGTAATTCTGTTAAACTTTAAAATGCGATAACGATGATTAAAATTGTTAAAAAAGAATAAACGATTTTTTAGCTCCAAATGGACTTATTCCACTTTCAATAATGACATATTATAAGAAATAAAAACAAGAGGGAAATTAAGTCCATATTTTTATTGCCATTGGCTTCTTACTGTTTTTACTGAAATGGATTTTTTAATGTAAAAAGATAATAATTAAACGTGGACATGTAAATACACGAATAATTAAGTTTATTAATAATAATATTAATTTCAGTTATATGAAGAAAGGGGGATATAAATAAACAATGTAAAATATAATTACTTCGTCGAGATAACTAGAAAGAAAAAAAAATTTTTTAAACTTATTTCTCCTTTACAGTTAGCATAGTGAAGTATTCGTGGTAAATACTTAATAGGGGCGGGCTCTCACTAATAGGGACAAGAACCCTAAGCGTCTTTTGAATGCTGTGCTGGCAGATAGTATGGCGACAAATTAGGGGTGTGCGAGATCCCGGTCGGGACGGGAATTTCTCGCGAGATCGGGACGGAATCCCGAGTCTTTCGAAATCCCGGATATTCTCGAGAATCTCGAAAATCTCGGAATTCCCGAAAATATCTGTGATTCCCGACATTTTCAAGTTTTTCCATACTTCTAATAATTACAAGAATCTGAAAGCCATTGTGTTCTCGACGATCACATATCTTATTAGTCGGGAATGTTTATGTTAGTAATATTGTAAATATTAATTGCGTATTTCGATAATTCTGACAATGGAGGATGCAGAATAGTCAATCAGTGATTGACATTCACACCATCATGTTCCGAGCCATCTCGATGTCATTTTTTTAACTGATTCCAACCACCGGGATCTCGTGAGTTGTTCAACGGAGGAAGATTATTATGAGATTATGAATTGTAAAAGGTAGAGAGTAGGATGAAAATAGCATATTATACAAATAGTGGGAATAAAACATTATATTTTAAATTTTCGTGTAGAAAAACAAGTTTTTCAACATTTTCGGACAGTAATTTAGTTCGAGTAGCTATTACAACATTTCCTGCTGTAGAAAATAATCGTTTGCTATTTGCTTGCGTTGCAGGAATATTTCTTTCATTCGGATTGCTGAAATTTTCAAGAATAACGACACTTTCGGGAATCCGAAATATTGTATCTCTATACTACAATTAATGTTATCGGCGCACTGGTTCGATCAATTGGAAAATAAGCAAATTTGCAAAAATATCACATGAAATTTAATTCAACGTTTCGGTCTCAATTAGACCATTTTCAAGAATAGAAAATTTCAGTATTGCGTCTGTAAGAATTAATCAAAGACATTTTTAAAGGGTTAGGCAAACGTGTTTTCACACAAGCAGAAAGTAAAAAAGTTGTATCTCTATATCTCTATCTCTATCTCTATCTCTATCTCTATCTCTATCTCTATCTCTATCTCTATCTCTTCTCTATCTGTATTCTCTATTCTCTGTATATAATATAATAAAATCGTGTCCGTCTGTATGTTTGTGACGGCATCAATTGAGAACGGCTGAACGTAGAATGCTGGGGTTTGAACCGTTCGACGCTGCATTTCTTCGGGAAGGTTTTGGAGAAAACCGCATTCGAAAAACTCTATTCGTTCAAAAGTTGTGTCGTCATTAGTGAACAAAGGCAATTTTTTCGCCCTCTTTTGGGCACGTTTCTGCTTATAACTATTGAATAATTGGACTTTTTCAAATGCGGTTTGCTCCAAAACCTATCGGAAGAAACGCCGCGTCTAACGGTTCAAACCGCAGCTTTCAACGTTCTGCCGTTCGCAATTGATGCCATCACAAACAGATAAAATACGACTTTCTCGGCCTCTTTTGGCCACGTTTCTGCTTATAACTTTTCACTGGTATCACCTATGTTCAATTTGAGAGAGGGAGGGAGAGAGACAGAGAGAGAGAGAGAGAGAGAGAGAACTACAGAGCAACGCGAAAAACGAAATGGGATTGAACGAAATAGATTATCACAAATACGATCAGCACGTACATGCCTTTAAAAAATACTGTGCCACAGCAACGCCTGGTTGGGGAAAGCTAGTATTATTCTATATCCCGAAAATTCTCGGGAATCCCGGATATTTTCGGGAATCCCGGATATTTTGCGGCGAGGGGTCGTCACCCTAGGAATATGGTATGAATTTGTTAGTAAGGTGCGCGGACGAATCCAATACGAAATTGGGGAGCCGATAGGATTCTAGACAGCGAGGACGAGCCTGATGCGAAACCAGGGAGCCTCTAGGAATGGAGTCAAACGCAAACGAACCTGATGCGAAATCAGGGAGCTGCTAGGAAGGTGAAACTTCGTTAACGAACCCAATGCGAAATTGCGGAGTCACTAGGTAAGACGCGCAGACGAACCCGATGCGAAACCGGGGAGCTGCTAGGAGGTTGTAGAACAGCGCGGACGAACCCAATGCGAAATTGGGGGGCCGCTGGGAGGTTGGATAAGAGCACAGACGAATCTGATGCGAAATCAGGGAGCTGTTAGGATGCGGACGAACCTGCTGCGAAATCAGGAAGCCGCTAGGATGGTATACTTTTCGTGGACGAAACCAATGCAAAATTGGGGAGCCACTAGGTAGAAAAATCTCTATTTGGACAATTGGTAAGTAGCGTACGAACCTGATGCGAAATCGGGGAGTCGCTAGGATAGTTAGTAGGCCTCGTAACTAATATAATCTAATCGATACAACCCGAGCGGTAAGGTTGTATCGTGTGGGAACGTTCAATTACTAGATTAGGATATGGGACAATAGTAATGGGTTTAATAAACTTTGGTCTAATTACCAAAGAACACAAATATATTCTAGTTATAAGTATCTGTGATACAATTGTGTAATTGTCGCGAATGAAATGAACTAAATGGAATAGAAGGTAGAAAGAAGAATTACCTAACAGCGATGCACGGTTTTGACGCACTGGCAATGCGGGTGACTCGGAAACAACTTTAACACTGCCTAATAGATTTTACACCGAACTCGCGGAGCTATATGGTTAACTTTGATATAAAAGGTACTCTAGCCCGATCTCACTAACAGTTGACTTTCCGGAATACAGCACGACGTGACGCAATACGTGTCTACCGAAGTACTAGCCCCCGAGAGTGAGAATCTAAGGGTTTATATACCCCTACAATGAATGAAATGCTCTGTTCATAATCTAATCATGCTTAGGGCTTAGGGCCAGGCTGATAACTCTAGTTTTTGTCACTTTCAATTAAATCGGGCCAGAGCTCGGTCTTCGTTAAAAGGTTCAACTGCGATACGAAAGAGACGATCTAGAAGAGATTCCTGTGAGAAACCGAACGGAATATATTCTCTACCCGTAACACTGTTGTAAAAGTGAAAAAGGAGGTGAGTGAGAAGGAGGGGAACAAGGAGGAGCAATAGAAGCCGATTTCTATAAACATTCGTAGAGCTTGAACACGTTGTTAGTTCGATCATACTGACAAGCAGTGTAGCAGTGGCTGCAACAGGTGGGCCCCCCCCCCCCCTTTCGAACACTCACCGATCCCTTTATCATCTTCATTGTTTAGAAGCAATTTCGGATCGCTATACCCCTACTGCAGACGCTATTCAATAAATAAGACATTGTTTCTCAGACGATAATTAACGATCAGTTTTTTCTTTGTTTACATTGAAAATTGAACAAAAGTGCGGAACAAAAGAAACTTTCAATAGTAATGTATGTACGCGACACGCCACAATTTTTTCAAATTAAAGCGAGAAAACTACAAAACAGGATAGAAAATTGTCAGTTTATTTAAAATGAAGAAACAAGTAAAGACACTCGGTGGACAAAAGTTATGTTTAATTCTACATCTTTGTGATTACAATTTCGATAGTCAAACATTGATGTTAGTTTTTGGTATACTTGCGATGCATTCGTAGTTACAATAATTACAAGTTCTTGGTTTGTAATTAGTTTACGGAATAGTGAGGGAAATTAATACCTATTTTTTCTGTGTCTACATTTGCTTCAGCGCTGAAATATTGATTACCAAAGAATAGAATTTCTTTTTAATTTTACAAGAATGGCATAGCTTTCATATTTAATAGATTTCGTTCGAAGTATGTATTCCAAAGTGTTTTGAAAATAATAATTTCTTCACATTTAAAGAAATGTGCTCATCTAAAATTGTCCAAAGATTTTCAATGGGATTGGGATCTGGGAATTCTGGTGGGCACTCTCGAGCTTTTAAATTCTTTTCTCCTCGAAAAAATTGCATGCGCATACTATGCATCGCATAGTCATAGTTCGCAATGTTTTTAGGAGAGGCGGGGGTGTGTATGGGAAAAACTGACTACACGTACGGGTGCGGTTAATTTTCTATGGATTACGTAATTGAATTACATTGTATTTCAATTATATTGTATTCCAATTCTATTGTATTTCAATTCTATTGTATTTCAATTATATTGTATTGCAATTATATTGTATCTCAATTATATTGTATTGCAATTATATTGTATCTCAATTATATTGTATTTCAATTACACATCTGATTAAAATACTTACGACGTAATTAAATTAGTATTAATTTAAATACAATGTAATTCAATTACTAAGTATTTTAATCAGATGTGTAATTGAAATACAATATAATTGAGATTACTTACGACGTGTAATTGAATTACTATTAATTGAAATTGAATGTAATTCAATTACTAAGTATTTTAATCAGATGTGTAATTGAAATACAATAGAATTGGAATAAAATATAATTGGAATACAATATAATTGAAATACAATATAATTTAAATACAATATAGTTGAAAACAATGTATAATTGAAATATAATATAATTAAAATACAATATAATTGAAATACATTATAATTGAAATACAATATAGTTGAAATACAATGTATAATTGAAATATAATATAATTAAAATACAATATAATTAAAATATAGCTCTCCAAATTATAGCCCAGAACTTTGAAGAAGTACGATACATTTTTATATTTTTCTTTCATATACTTGTTTGCTTTATGGTTGAAATTTAAAAAATGTGTAACGCAGAAGTTATTTCTGTTCAGATATTATAAATTTATAAATAATAAATTCCTTGTGTTTGAAACCTACACATGGATTTTTCAACCTCTTCTTATATGTATAAATACCTATTACTCTATCATTCCTTAATTTTTAATTTTAATTTAATTACATCGTAATTTGTAATTAATGTAATTTAATTACGAAGTATTCTAAAATTGTACTGTAATTGCAATTACGAATTATATTGTAATTTAAATGAATGAAGATATCTCAATTGTAAATTACAATATAACTGAATTACAATGTAATACAATTAGTTTGTAATTATAATTCCTGTAGTAATTCAATTGTAATTCTGCACAACTCTGATTCTGAGCAACTCGAGATATCGCTGTAATAAGTATTTCTATCAATGGCTATTAATAATATGAAGTAAGAATGCAGGGTGTCACACGAGTTTCTACGTGTTTCCAGAGTCCGCTTATTAAAGTGTAAATAATGATAGAGTAGTTCACGGGTGCAACTGGCGGCGTCGTACAATTTAATTTAAAATAAACGTTTTAAATGACCGTGTTCCCCTATGCGACGATGTTTAATAAAACTCAATAGTGTCGTTTATTCTTGCGTGCCCGGACAGGAACAAGAATATTCGTAACGTTTGCACACCTGTACCATATGACGTTCTTTCCATACCCAAGAATGTATCGTAAAGCCAAACAAATTATTACTCTTACGGAAATAAAGTCTATGTTTCACGGTGGAGGGTCTGTAATTGTTGGTGCGGCGCGCGGCGCGGCGGGGCAGTACACATACACACATACACACACATACATACGCGTCTCTCTTAAGTGGTATGCGACGCTTTTGCGATCACATTCCCAGCGGACGATAATTTCGATCAAAAGGGGCCACTTATTACAAATACACTAACAAAGAAGAATGAAAGCGGTAATTAGTGATTCAGGTGAATCGAACAAAGATACTGAATGTGTATGTTCAGGCCTATGAACACACTTCATTCATATTTCATTTCTATTTCTTTTACATTTATTGTTTCGAGTAGATTTAGGTCGCTGCTTCCGAAAGACAAACTTTCTCAAATAAATTATTAACGAAATCATAGCATCAACGCATCTTTACACAAACTCTACTCGCTTCCAGCTGGTAATTGTTCTAAAGTTTCATCGTTTTATAATAAATTCTTTTAGTCGTTAGTCGTTACTCATCAAATCTTAAAAACCTAGAAAATCTCATCGTTACTTCAACTATACAGGGTGTCCCAAAACTCCTTCAACAGCCGAAAATGGGTGGTTCCTGACGCCATTCTAATAAGCGACATTTTCCTTAACAATCATGGCCGCCGCGGCTTTGTTTAGGAGTTATTAACGAAAAACACGGACCAATCAGAGCGCGCCCTCGCCCGCCGCGCCGACAGGCGAGTGTCGGTGGTGCGCCGTGCATCGCAACGAACAAGAATTTCTAACGATTATGTGAATCTTCTCCAATTTCGATGAGCATCTTGTAATGCTGCACAAATCACAACAATCAGGTAATGCGATCACTAGACTGCGGATTTCATGCATTTGCAGCAAAAATGAGTAGGTTCATATTAAGACAGTAGAGAGATGAAAATAATTTAAAAACACCAATATATTATTTTCAACTTTTTAAAGTGATTACAATAAGAATGAAATATCTGTCTGGTTCCTGCCACTTGTAACAGCAGCAGGCAACATCCATTTTGCATAAAGATCCGCAGTCTAGTGATTAGTTAAATATCACTATGAGAAACACAGCTAACAGCAACCGTTAGCTTTGAAATGATACGTCTTTGGAGATGTTCTCTCTATCCCGGCACGAACGGGACTGATTTTCCGCAAGATTTTTCTGAAGAATTTAGGAAGGGCATTATTCGTCTGTCCTTCTTTTTGAAAGTTTCTTAAGGGAGGTATAGGACAATAGGGATGCTACGCTGACCTGACATTTTTACCTCATGCTGGGTAAAAGGACGGATGACGTTTTCGAACGGTTACCCATCGACTCCGCGTACCAATGTGCAGGGAAAACTAAACATGTGATTGCCATAAATCTTACAGCGGTCCTTCTCGTATCCTGTTTTTCGTCTAACCGTCCCGTCGTTTTCGTAAACGTGCTACAGCGTGCATTTCGAACTTCGACACATATAATGCCCTTCCTAAATTCTTCAGAAAAATCTTGCGGAAAATCAGTCCCGTTCGTGCCGCGATAGAGAGAACATCTCCAAAGACGTATCATTTCAAAGCTAACGGTTGCTGTTAGCTGTGTTTTTCATAGTGATATTTAACTAATCACTAGACTGCGGATCTTTATGCAAAATGGATGTTGCCTGCTGCTGTTACAAGGGGCAGGAACCAGACAGATATTTCATTCTTATTGTAATCACTTTAAAAAGTTGAAAATAATATATTGGTGTTATTAAATTATTTTCATCTCTCTACTGTCTTAATATGAACCTACTCATTTTTGCTGCAAATGCATGAAATCCGCAGTCTAGTGATCGCATTACCTGATTGTTGTGATTTGTGCAGCATTACAAGGGATATGGCAATTGTTATTAGTGCATAATTATGTGTTGACAAATGTGAACAGTGATCGTGAGTGTGGTAAAATTTCAAGACATCTGTGTGAAATAAACATACGAATTATTTATCGATTCGAAACTGAAAGTGAAATTCTGGATCGTCGACTTGACCGCGCATCCTTTACGGCCTTAGGTCTTAGGTTTTAGTATACCAACAATCCATCACCAGCTGTGCAGTTCGTCGACCTGGCCGTACGTCCCTTAGCTTTCGGTACTGTCGTATACCTGAAGACATCTGTGCAGTTCGTCACCGAGTGACCCAGTGACACACATTTCGAAGCAGCAAATTGATTTACGGCTGAATACGTGAGTGTTTCATTCAATCAGTTTCTGCTTCTTCTCCTTTTTTACGATTATCTCGTAAACTAAAGCCGACCGCCAAAAAGTCTAAAGGGAAATGTTGTTCAGAATCATGGTCTTGACAACATATCCAAAGCTCATCGAAATTGGAGAAGATTCACATAATCGTTAGAAATTCTTGTTCGTTGCGATGCACGGCGCACCACCGACACTCGCCTGTCGGCGCGGCGGGCGAGGGCGCGCTCTGATTGGTCCGTGTTTTTCGTTAATAACTCCTAAACAAAGCCGCGGCGGCCATGGTTGTTAAGGAAAATGTCGCTTATTAGAATGGCGTCAGGAACCACCCATTTTCGGCTGTTGAAGGAGTTTTGGGACACCCTGTAGAATTAGTCGTTTCATGTTATGTATTAATGGAAAATATATTTTTTATATCTTGGGTTTTAAAATTTATAGTCTTAAATACATATAAGTAGACAGTGATTTTATACATTTTGTACATTAGGATTTTACACATTTAAGACAAAAATGAATTGTTGTAATTGAACACAGTAAAACATTGCAAGAATTTAAAAATACCGTTATATTTTGTTTAACACCTATCAAACACAATTATATAATTATATAATAAAAAAAGAGAACGCTGCAGTCCTGCTCTCCAACGCGACGTGGAAACATGCAGCTGAATATTGCAAAACCATTGCTCGTAAACGTAAAAAAATAGGACTTTCGAGGATGATCGCTCCCTAGATTGATCTTTCATCTAGCGATTTTGACTACTAAAACACCCCGTGTTTGCGTTATCGAGAAATCAGAAGACAAACACCGAACCCTTGCAATCCTCGCGTACGTACATACAGTGACTCCCACTAATATTCGGACACTCTTGAAACCGATATAACTTTTTAAATATTGGCATATACGACTTGAAATTTTTGGAGAAGTTAGAACAATTAGTTTTGTTACGGAACGAGACAAAAATTTTTGAGAAAAACTGCAAGTTGTCGGAATCGCAGAGAAAATAGTAAAAGTTGTATTTTTCAACTTTTTTATGTGGGCTTATATGGAAAATTTAGAAAACACGTTTGGTAGATCTGTATCAATTAAACATATTCTGAAAATTTCATCAAAATCGGTAGACGTTGTAATGAGCTACAAACGTTTAAAGATGGTAAAAATTGCAGTTTTTCATGATTTTCGGCCTCCAACTGCAGTAATTCTAAGGATTCTTACATCTTTCAATGCCTGTCGTTTTTCCCCGCATCAACCGATTTCTATGAAACTTTCACAGTGCATATAATTGACACAGATCTACAAAACGTATTTTTTAAAATTTCAATATAGGCCCGCATAAAAAAAGTTGTAAAATGCAACTTTTAGTATTTTCTCTACAATTTCCACCAAATGCAATTTTTGAAAAAATTTCTTTTCACATCCTTACTACAGGATCTAGCTTCCCAAAAAGTTCAAATCGCGTAGTCCAATATAAAAAAAGTTATAGTGTTTTTAAGAGTGTCCGAATATTAGTGGGAGTCACTGTATACATGGTCTAGCGGTGTGTATGCACTCACACCAGAGTTGTGCAGAATTGCAATTGAATTACTCCAGGAATTATAATTACAAAGTAATTGAATTACATTGTAATTCAATTATATTGTTATTTATAATTCAGATCTTCATTCAATTAAATTACAATGTAATTCATAATTGCAATGGAGTACAATTATAAAATAAATTGTAATTGAATTATATTGTAATTTATAATTCAGATCTTCATTCAATTAAATTACAATGTAAGTCATAATTGCAATGGAGTACAATTATAAAATACATTCTAATTAAATTACAATGTAATTCGTATGTGTAGGTTTCAAACAGAAGGACTTTATTACTTATAAATTTATAATATATCTGAACAGAAATAACTTCTGCGTTACACATTTCTTAATTTTCAACCATAAACATGAAATAGCGTTACGTATCATGAACGAGGACGGGGGGAATAGAAACTACGCCGCACAGACAGCAAACAAGTATATGAAAGAAAAACATAAAAATATATTGCACTTCTTCAATGTTCTGGGCTATAATTTGGAGAGCTGTATTTTAATTATACTGTATTTCAATTACATTGTATTTCAATTCTATTGTATTTCAATTATATTGTACTTCAATTATATATTGTATTTCAATTATATGATACTTCAATTATATATTGTATTTAAATTATATTGTATTCCAATTATATTGTATTTCAATTACACATCTGATTAAAATACGTAGTAATTGAATTAATTGAAAAGTTCGAATTATGTAATTCAGTTACGACGTAGTTGAATTACTATATAATTGAAATACAATGTAATTCAATTGCGCAATTGAATTACAATATACAGTAATCGCTCCTTCGTTGTCCTGAATCGTGGGCACGATCGTTGTCCAGTGCCTACCCACTCCACTGCCTGTCAACGAGAGGATTATTAGGCCTGCGTGGATCTGGTCGCCAGATGTGTCCCAGGACTGTATAAACCCGCGCAGAACGGAGAACAATAGGAAAGGAATATGGCAAGGAGATAAGGAGTTTTTTAATGCCAGACAGTTGACTGCTTTTGACTGCGAATGCTTTTCTTTGTCATTTAACTAGCCGTTTCACTAAAGACGCAATCATAAATCAAAAATAGTGTCCGGGCACGGTCGTTGTCCGCTCAAACCCCCGGCCTTTGGACAACGAAGGAGCTTTTACTGTAATTGAATTAGCACAACTCTGAGTCTCACACACACAGTCACGCGTTTCCAACTAGATGACTCCGTAGCAAATGCTACGGGCACCGCGCGCTTCTGTATAGCAACAATGTATAGCAAATTCTAAAAACCACAGATTGTTATATGTCATTTCTTTTATTAGAAAAAAATCCTGCAAACGATAATTTCTTTAGTTTCCTCTTCGTGGCAACCCCGTAAGCCTAATATTCGAACATTTTTTTCGAAGGTATGGGCTTTTCGGAAGTTTATCCTAAAAAAATATGGAAATAAAGCTAAAATGTTGCTGAATGTTCCGCCAATAAAGAAAGAAATCTTTTCTACAGTGTCTTTCTATGCGAGAAAAGAAAAGTTCGATTCATTCGATTTAATTATGCTTACAGAGTCGCACAGCCCCTTAAGTCGAGAAAGCGAGGGACGAACGATGTTTAATATCATCAGAGAGCTTCTTTTTACGGAAATGACGTTCTGTATGTTGGATTGGGTTCGATAATGAAAAGAGCTCGCCCCGATAGTGCATAATTTCCTTGTAAAATGAAAGACCAGAGCAAATAGGTAGGGAAAGTTTGTTCCGATAACGCCCGAAGCTGATCTGCATCGGCGAAAAGTTTCTGTGCTGCGCATCGTACTGGTTAACCAACTTGCCGGCCGAACCCTTGTGAAGAAATAAAACCGAGCCAAGAATCTTGCTGCAACGTATTTATACGGGTTTCATCGGAAGCTTGTCGAGCGTTGCATTATTATAAGCAATTAACGATAAGTTCGCGCCAAGTATAAAGTACCGTAAAACTGTTGGTCTCGACCGAGCCTAGCATGCGATCAACCAAGGCATAAAACTGCTATGAAGTTCTACAAGGTTTGAGAGAAATTTTTACAAGGTGATCCCAGGCCCCGATTACCAAGCTAATTAAACGAGACCGAGGCTGCAAGTTTTCTTTTCTCGAGCGGATGACGCACACGTGTAACGCCCGTTTCTTACAACTTTTACCTACTTTTCCTTCGAAAATCGTAGCAGTTCATATCAAAAACGTAATTAATAACGCCAGCAGAAGCCATTGGCTAACTTCCCGACGTGCACCGGTTAAAATAATCACTCGACAAACAAGAACTCAAAGGAAAAATGCAACCTGAGAAGTGTTAACATTTTATTTTCTATGAAAGCTTGTCGGAATCGGAATCACTTTTATTTCACAGATTCGCTGTTCTCCTTGAGATTAGCGAATTCTTGCATGTAAATTACCTTGGAAGTTTCTCTTCTCACTCTGAAATAATTTAACCACAAGCGTATTGGATTCTGGTAACTACATTATGTGTATGGAGGATTACGAGGGGAAAAGAGTTGAATATTAGAGGAATAACGTGGAATTAACTTATCAGTGCAGTAAAGCAGGTAACTATGATTAATATAACGAAACAATATATGCTTGGAAGTATTAACTTTCAAATAATACTTTCACATTGAAATAGATTTTATTAGAATTACGCAAAAAAATGTATACCGTTAGAAAGTACAGTTGCTAGATACATTTTCGCTGCAGAAACTATAATGGTAATTATTTAGGAAGAGGCACTCCTCTCCGACTTTGATTTTAAATATGTTGAGCAGCTACACATTTTGAACGACATTTCCCTTTTCACATATGAGGGGATCTCTTTTAGTTTCCGAGACATTCGCAAAAAGCTATTGCTAGTGTCACACGTCCGGTGGTTCAGCCATCGATAACACTGTCCAACAAATTTCAACTTTTTTTATGTTCCCAATATACTGTTGGGCCCTTCTTATAGAGTTTTTTGCGCTGATTCCGAATCTGTCCTTAATTTTTCTCCTATATGCACAGTTTTTGAGGAACACGGCTTTGAAAATAAACATATTTTTCAACTTTAAACAAATACAGTAAATTCTCTATACATAGTCGCAAACAGGGCGTGCACGATAGACGCCAATAAAATATCCCCTCCAACTCAATACACTGATCTCGGCTCGGTATATCGATGTGAGCCACTACTAACGCGACGCGGAGAGTCGCAGTCGTCGGCACAGTTCAAACGTCGGTGAGTCATCATAACGTTATACCAAAATTCTATCTTCTTTATTTTCCATTATTTTTTCATGGGACTTTCACCAACATATTCCTGGAATTTTTCTAATGCAAAATGGTACCAAACACGATATAATTTGAACTGAATTTAGTGGTTTCATTGACGACGAGAGCTTCGAACGCAAGGAAGGACAGCGTATATGAAAGAAAGAGACGTGGAGAGTCGCAGTCGCCGGCACAGCTCGATAGGCCCGCGCGTGGTCTCGCGTTACACGCGCTGTCCTTCTCTACGTTCGGCTCGGTCTTTGAAGCTCGAAAAAAAGTAGGACCAAGATCGATAGATGCAAACAAATCCCCCCGAGGCGTTTGCGGCTATAGAGAATTTACTGTATTGTGATGTTATTATAAAAGATATTGAATTGTTCTTTACAGCAAAAGATTCTTTAGACTTTCCCGAATTAAACATGTTTAAACAATCATAATGCAGTAATATTTTATATCACTGGATTCGGGAAAGTCTAAAGAATCTTTTGCTGTAAAGAACAATTCAATATCTCTTATAATAACATCACAATATTTGTTTAAAGTTGAAAAATATGTTTTTTTTTCAAAGCCATGTTCCACAAAAACTGTGCGTATAGGAGAAAAATTAAGGACAGATTCGGAATCAGCGCAAAAAACTCTATAAGAAGGACCCAACAGTATATTGGGAACAAATTTGGTGTTGGACAGTGTAATTGATATAATCAATCATGTATAACATATATTTTCTGAATTTCTTGTTATATTTGCTCTAATAATATTGTATGAGAAATATACCACATTGCGTGCGATAGGATTAAGAAAATTCATTTAAAATTTAAATTTTCAATGAACAAATTATAGCGAGATATATTAATAATCGTTGAAGACTGTTCATCGTTGAAGAATGTGAAGATGGATATTTCGAGGAAGAAATGAACAAAAGATTGATAAATAATAAACTGGTGACTAATTACCTGGCAGGATGTGTAGGATCTAGCCAAGAGAGCGATAAAAGGGAATCAAAAACTCTTCATCCGGTCAAGAGGTATTAGTTCATAGGAAAACTGATTTCGAAGAACGCTTACTCACTCCATGGAGATTAGGCCCAGAACAAAGGATTGATAAATCTATAAATGGCATGGCTCTTCATGAAACCGAGGCCAGTCTATGTTCGATTTTCGTCACTCTCAGTTCGTTTTCTTCAATCTCAGTACTTCTGATTTATACAGGGTGTCCCAAAATTCCTTCAACAGCCGGAAATGGATGGTTCCTGAGATCACTTGAAGCAACATTTTCCTTTGCAAAAATGTTATTCGCGGCTTTGTTTAGGAGTTATTAACGAAAACTACAGACCAATCAGAGCGCGATTTAGACGCGAGTTGGCACTGTCGGCCCGGCGCGCCAACTGTCTATTGGCCGACTGTGTCAACTCGCGTCTAGGTTGCGCTCTGATTGGTCCGTGTTTTTCGTTAATAACTCCTAAACAAAGCCGCGAATAACATTTTTGCAAAGGAAAATGTTGCTTCAAGTGATCTCAGGAATCTCCCATTTCCGGCTGTTGAAGGAATTTTGGGACACCCTGTATTATGTGTGTGTCTGTATGAATGTGTGTGTGGGTGTGTTTAAGTAAAAGCGTGTATACCCTCTGGATCTTTTTTGTTAAATAAAGCGTGTACACCCGCTGGATACACCATCTAAGCGACCACATACTGCCAAACAGAAGCGATAAAATTTGCGACCTACAAAGCGATAACTACATACACGGTAATTACTAACAATTATAATAATTTCATAAATTCTGTGTATCCGAAATTTGATGCTTAGAATATACTTTTGTTAATTTCTATTCAAATTAAAATTTCAAATCATTTTTAAAGAGTTCACCCAACTTCGATTTCAACTATCCAAATCCTCAAAGAAGGTCATTTAATATTAAGAAAAATCCTCAATTTTTCCCGAACTGAAGCCGGTGAAAGCAGGTAGATTCGAAACTGCGTTTTATTCTGTATCTAAATCTTTAAATTAAATTATCTATCTTTCAAACGTCCACCTTAGGACGTAACTGAATTGAACTTTCCGTATCCGTATTCCATAATTTCGAATACAAATTCAAAATCAGCATCTCCAATAACTCGTATACGGGGTGTCCCAGTAAATCCCAAAAAATTTTTGTTTTTATATAATTTTTTTAGAGATATGAGGTCACCTTCATTTTTTTTAAATGGAATGAGGTATTTTTTAATACATCAATCGATGCAGCTGAACATTCGTTATAAAAAAGTACTAACCTATGTATGTCAAAAAGTTAGCAGTTCAGGAGATATTTCAATTTAAATAACTCTAAAATACCATTGCGGCCGTACTAACAATAAGACGTTAGCGTTTACTTACTTATGTGACGTCTTCCAATTAGTACGACGGCAATGGTATTTTAGAGTGTTATGTAAATTGAAATATCTCCTGAACTACTAACTTTTCGACATACATAGGTTAGTACTTTTTTATAACGAATGTCCAGCTGCATCGATTGATGTATTAAAAAATACTTCATTCCATTTTAAAAAATGAAGGTGACCTTCATATCTCCAAAACAAATTAAATAAAAACAAAAATTTTGTTGGTAGCATATGAGCCCCATTTTACCATTCAACTATGTCCTTCCTACATTTGACGTATCTTTAAAAACAACAAAGATATTCAAGGTGGTCAAGTTAGCTGGGACACCCTGTATATGAATTTCCAAAAAAATCCATTCAGTTTTGATTTTCCGGTCCGCCATATTGAATCGATCATTTTGAATTTGATCATTTTCATTAAGAATTTGAAATCTACGTCGAAAACAACCTAGAGATACTAATTCTAAAAATTTACTGAGTTATCGAATTTGGTCTATTTGAACTTTCAATCGGATTTCGTCCACTGTGCGCCGGCACCTGTGGAAATATTCCATGTGCCGTTTAAACTGTGGTGTCCAAGGTGGTTCGAAACCTACCTTATAAAAGCTGTAGGTCCCGTCGCGAAATAACCCGGGCAGTTAAGAAAGCGACGGGAAATAAATAAAAACTAGAGGGATATTGTTGCTCGCTCGCTTCGCTCGCTCGCGAGTAGGGTTGTTGTTGCTCACTCGCTTCGCGAGTTCGCGATTCGCGGGTACGACTACTCTTGCGAGAGGGTTATTGGTACTCATGGCTAGTAGGGTCTACAGGTATTAATGTTTTATATTTGGTGTGTGACTCTTGGAGAGTCACACAAAGAACTTCCCGATTCGTTAGCATTAGTTGCATAATTAAAAAAAAAATATTTTTTTATATTAAAAAAAAATTTTTAATGAAATATATATAATTACGTTTGTTTATTCGGTGGAAAATGTCCATCCTCTCGTATAAATTGCATTGTTGAATGAACTTCTTTCGAAAAAAAACTAAAAAAACTAACAAACTACTGGACCAAAGTGGACCAAAATCTAATCAGCTCTAAGTTACAGCGGGACACATCGATTGCATCATTCATCATTCTGATCGCGTTGTTACTGTTTCAGAAAACGTTAACGAAAAATTTGATACCATAGAAACAGCATACGCACACACACACACACGACGCACGCAAGCACGCACGCACGCACGCACGCACACACTCTAACAATTTGATAAAAATAGTCTAAAATGACTCCAATGACCATGAAACGTGAAGATCTGCTAAAAACTCGATTTTCGATTTTCGGGGTAATTCCAGTAACTTCCCTATGAATCGGGAAGTTAAAAAAATGACACTAAACGCGATATACATAATTCGAATTGTATTTAGTGGTCACAAAGAAATAGTAAATACTAGAACCACAGGATCTAAGAAACAGCACAGACCCCCGAGGATTTTTGTTAGATCAAGGCTTTACTGTAATGCCTAAGCTACGTAATATTGTATTTTAAAGTTCGATGAATAAATTGAAAATAGAAAAAAAGAATGTGATGTTCTAACGATAATGCAGGCGAGCAACGCGGATCTTCAAAAAGATTCCTATTTTCGGTTAAGACTGTGGATTAATATGGAACGAGTCTGTGCCAGTTCTGACGAAACAATCATCGTGGAAAGCCTTCGTGTTAGACGACAGTATACCAGCAAGTATACGTAATAAGATCTCTATCGAGTGGTGGTCACGCTGGTAATTTTCATCCGAGACTCGTTTAATTGCGCGGCGTGGCGCGGCGGTTCTGCGTTGCCGCGAGGGAGCTGCATTAAGAACTAATCTACTGGATTGTCGCCGAGGATAATATTCCCAGCACTTACATAGGCAGTGTAACCGTCAGAAAGTATAGAATCGTTTACGTACACGATCTTTCATTATTATTTATGTATTTCACTTTTAACGTCGCATCGGTTACAAGGGCTATTACTGGCAAAGTGGTACAAGCTTTACAAATTAGGGAATTAATTTCCTATCCCCTAACCCCCCCCCCCCCCACGGTGGACCAGTCTTTTTCGGTTGTGTACTGTATAGCAGAGTTGGGCATAGCACATTTCATTTCGAATGAATTAACATTTCAAACAATGCTGCATCCTAAATACTTTATTATTTATATTTTATTATATATACAATTGCACAGTTCGAATAAAATAATTATATAATTTCACCTCGAAAGAAGAAGAGCTTATCGAAGTAATTAAATTAATTAGTAAAAGAATTGCTGATTTTTGTAGTTTAATGATTAAACTCTCTTTAACCGGTTTCGCTTTTAAAAATGTTCTTCAGTACACGAAATAAATAGAATTCTGAAGAGTACGAATTGTTTGATCAAATTCGGATCGACTCGGCCTTTGAAGCTAAAAAAAATAGCTACCCTTCTCGGATAAACGCATACGGTATTTAACAGTTGGGAGTTAAGGTGAAGTGCCCTAAGTGTGGAGAATCCAAAAGTGATACCTAAATCTGGACAATTCAATTTTCATAGTAAAATCAATAATTAAGATTAAATAATTATATTATATATTCTGAGGCCTTAGCTACAAGTAGGTGTGAATATTATTTCGGCGGCGGTTTAGTATGGTGACAACGCCTGCGGTGATGGGCATTAGGCGCGTATGGTGGGGGGGGAGGAGGGTAATACGAAAACGAAAAAATTATTTTGCGGAAATGAACGGTTGCCGAGATATTCGCAAAAAACTATAATTATTTAAAAAAGGTACCCCTCCAATTTTAATGGGAATTTTGAAAAATACTTCAAATAAAAGTTGTAGGTCTCATCGAAATACACATTTCATATCCTATTAATTTTTGTCATAAAGTCAATAGTTTTGGAGAAAAACGATATTTAATGTTAAAAACTCCGTATAACTCTTCTGATCTATCATTTTTCTAAGAAACTATTGCCTTTATGACAAAAGTCAAAAGGATAAAACATGTGTACTTTGATGAGGTCTACAACTTTTATCTGAAGTATTTATAAAAATTTCCATTATTTACGGAAATAAATAAAAAAACTATAATTTTTATTACCTTTTCTGAAGTGGACCCTTAAATAATAAATAATAACTCAATAAATAATAAATCAATAAATAATAACTCAATAAATAATAAATCAATAAATAATAAATCAATAAATAATAAAACAATAAATAATAAATCAATAAATAATAAATCGATAAATAATAAATCAATAAATAATATATCAATAAATAATATATCAATAAATATTAAATCAATAAATAATAAATAATAAACTAAACCGTCGCCTTACTATTTATTTCCGTAAATAATGGGTATTTTTTAAAATACTTCAGATAAAAGTTGTAGACCTCATCAAAATACACATTTTATGTCCTATTGATTTTTGTCATAACGGCAATAGTTTCTTAGAAAAATGATAGATCATAAGAGTTATGTATATGGAGTTTTTAACATTAAATATCGTTTTTCTCCAAAACTATTGCCTTTATGACAAAAATTAATAGGACATGAAATGTGTATTTCGATGAGACCTACAATTTTTATTTGAAGTATTTTTCAAAATTCCCATTAAAATCGGAGGGGTACCTTTTTTAAATAATTATAGTTTTTTGCGAATATCTCGCAACCGTTCATTTCCGCAACATAATTCTTTCCGTTTCGTATTACCCCCCTCCCCCCCCCCCGCCATACGCGCCTAACACCCACCACCGCAGGCGTTGTCAACATACTAAACTCCTGCCATTAATTCAAATATTAGATGTCCAAATTTAGGACTACATACTGTGAAATATAAGTACTCCATACTGGGATGGGATTGCAGTAGCTGTCCAACTATAAGCTTACCTAAAATCTTACTTAAAATCAACTCGTAGTTTGCAAATCATTATTATTAGCTTAAACAAATTACTATTGGCTTGTATAACGTATATAGAAAATGTGTTCCGGCTGTGACGTTAACAATACTTAATTTTTATGCCATAAATCTATCAGTATTAATACCCAACCTCAAAAATTAATTATTCGTAAGTATATGCCTCTGAAGTCGTATGCTTCCGAATAATGCAAATTACGCCCCTTAATATCTCTGTCAGTTATGTATATATGAAAAAACTCTTCAAACAAAAGTTGTAGTATATAAGGAGGTGAATATAGCATCAGAGAAAAAAAAATTTTTTCAAGTTTTCAAGGTCACGGATGTTTTTTCTATTAACAACTGATTGTGCTATATATGGATTCTTACAGAGAAAAAAAAGACAAATTCAACGATATATTATAACGTATATTTATGTCAAGATTTAAAAAGAAAATTTTCAAATTCGTTGCGCGCCGGTTTCCCATGATCCAATCGGCCCCAAATTTTTTCCAGATCAGTTTCTCAACAGTTTTCACAATTCTGGGGGCCGCCTGGGACAAAATTTTGCAAAATAATTTTCATCAAGTATAGCTAAGGTCCACCCTAGTGTTTACTGTCGTGCTGCTCCCCTACTATATAATATGTGTAGCTTCCGCTGCGTCATGTCACGGGAAAGACGGGAATCCCGAACCTCTCTCTTCCTTTCGCAACGTGCCGCAGCACGCGGGGAATGCCTATCGAGGTGCGATGGTCTTCGGGGAACTTTATATCGTTAAGACGCATACGATATACCAGCTAATATTATATTATAGAATTACGCGCATACACCTGGAGTCTCTCGTGCCTCGTGTCTCGTGTCTCGTGTCTCGTGTCTCGAGTGTAGCGGAGCGTGTTATGAATAGCGTGGCGGGCAAGGAAGAAGCACGTAAAAGGATCCTCGGTGGGCACGTGCCAGGATGCAGTCTGTCTCCTCATGTACGCTACACTCGTTTTATCGATCAATTACTTTAGTATGGTATATTGACAAATGTAAACTGTTATTGTAAATACGTAAATCATGTATCCACCATTAAACAATGACAAACGTGCATAATTCTTATAATACAGGACATGTCGATTTTATGTTACGACCTGAATGAAAAGAAAGAACTATTTGAACGGTGAAAAATATTTGACTGATTATGCATTCATGATATGCGGAGAATATTATTTAATACAAGATCGCATTCGGTGGTCCATTGCTATCAACGCACACTAAACACCAGACAGAGTTGTGCAGAATTACAATTGAATTACTCCAGGAATTATAATTACAAAGGAATTGGATTACATTGTAATAGAATTATATTGTAATTTATAATTCTGATCTTCCTTCAATTAAATTACAATGTAATTCGTAATTGCAATGGATTACTATTATAAAATACTGTAACGTCGTACCGACGCGACGTTTTGATTTTGGTTTTCGCACAAACAAGCGAATTCATAACTCTATATATACAGGGTGTCCCAAAATTACCTTAGTTTAATGAAATGGGAGGTTCCCAAGATCATTTCAAGCGACATTTTCCTTTACGAAAATAGCGTACGCGGCTTCGTTAAGGAGTTATTAACGAAAAACACGGACCAATCAGAGCGCGTCCTCGCCCGCCGCGACGGCAGGCGAGTGTCGGTGGTGCGCCGTGACATCGCAACGAACAAGAGTTTCTCGATTATGTAAATCCCCTCCGATTGCGATGAGCTTTGAGTATGTTGTCAAGACCATTATTCTGAACAACATTTCTCTTTAGACTTTTTGGCGGTCGGCTTCAGTTGACGAGATAATCGTAAAAAAGAAGAAGAAGCAGAAACTTTTTGAATGAAAAACTCACGTATTCAGCCGTAAATCCATTTGCTGCTTCGAAATGTGTGTCACTGGGTCACTCGGTGACGAACTGCACAGATGTCTTCAGGTATACGACAGTACCGAAAGCTAGGGGATGTACGGCCAGGTCGACGAACTGCACAGCTGGTGATAGATTGTTGGTATACTAAAACCTAAGACCTAAGGCGTAAAGGATGCGCGGTCAAGTCGACGATCCAGAATTTCACTTTCAGTTTCGAATCGATAAATAATTCGTATGTTTATTTCACACAGATGCCTTGAAATTTTACCACACTCACGATCACTGTTCACATTTGTCAACACAACGGTTGACAAGGTTGCCTGTCCTTCTTTTAGATAGTTTCTTAAGGGAGGTATAGGACAATAGGGATACTACGCTGACCTGACATTTTTACCTCATGCTGGGTAAAAGGACTGATGACGTTTTCGAACGGTTACCCATTGACTCCGCGTACCAATCTGCAGGCAAAACTAAACATGTGATTGCTATAAATCTTACAGAGGTCCTTCTCGTATCCTGTTTTTCGTCTAACTGACCCGTCGTTTTCGTAAACGTGCTACAGCGTACATTTCGAATTTCGACACGCATAATGTCCTTTCCTAAATTCTACAGAAAAATCTTGCGGGAAATCAGTGTCGTTCGTGCCGCGATAGAGAGAAAATCTCCAAAGATGTATCATTTCAAAGCTAACGGTTGCTATTAGCTGTGTTTTTGATTACATTGTAATTCAGTTATATTGTAATTTATAATTCAGATCTTCATTCAATTAAATTACAATGTAATTCGTAATTGCTATTACAGTACAATTTCAGAATACTTCGTAATTAAATTACATTAATTACGAATTACTATGTAATTAAATTAAAATTAAAAATTAAAGAATGATAAAGTAATAGGTAAGAAGAGGTTGAATAATCCATGTGTAGGTATCAAACAGGAGGAATTTATTATTTATTTTATAATATCTGAACAGAAAAAATAACTTCTGCGTTACACATTTTTTAAATTGCAACCAATAAGCAAACAAGTATACGAAAGAGAAACATAAAAATATATCGTACTTCTTCAAAGTTCTCGGCTATAATTTGGACAGCAGTATTTTAATTATATTGTATTCCAATTATATTGTATTTCAATTATATTGTATTTCAATTATACATTGTATTTAAATTATACATTGTATTTCAATTATATTGTATTTCAATTATATTGTATTCCAATTATACATTGTATTTAAATTATACATTGTATTTCAATTATATTGTATTTCAATTATATAGTATTTCAATCATATTCTATTTCAATTATATTGTATTTCAATTATATTGTATTTCAATTATATTTTATTCCAATTATATTGTATTTCAATTGTACATTGTATTTCAATTATATTGTATTTCAATTGTACATTGTATTTCAATTAGATTGTATTTCAATTAGATTGTATTTCAATTAGATTGTATTTCAATCCCAGATAGCACAGGACGTCTTGAAGACGTCCATTTTAGGTCTGAATGTCTTACGCCCTAAAAAGATGTCCTAAAGACGTCTAAAAGAAGTCTATCTCAGGAGACGTTTTATAGACGTCTTTTTCGGGGCGTTTTAAGACGGTTTATTTCAGACGTCTTAAAAACGTCATAAAGACGTCTTTTCCGTGACGTCGGTTTAACGTCCGAAATAAGACGTTTCAAAGACGTTATTTCGGGACGTCGGTTCAACGTCTGAAATAAGACGTTTTAAGGACGTCTTTTTGCGGGCGCTTTTAAGGTTTCATTTCAGACGTCTTGAAGCCGTCTTTAAGACGTCTTATGACACACTTCAATTTTTTGGAGATGTTATGACAGGGATCAGTTTGCAATGCAATGATTAAAATGTTGGTTCTTAAGTTTCCTATTTCTTGCAATGATAATGAAAATATTTTGTCAAAATATCATTTATTATAAACACATGGATGATTACACCCTAGCAGCACAAAATATTGTATACACATTCATGTAGTATTAAATAGAGATCCAATCTGTTTTTAATATTCAAATATATGTTACGTACGGAGGCTTTGCCTACGTGACTTTTACTCCCTTCTTGGAACCACGTGTTCATGCAGGAGGTCCAGCTCGCATGCCCAAATAAACAGTTTTCCCTTATGGGAAAGTGCATACATCTAGAGAACATAGACATATCCTCCAGATTTCCATTTACCCCTACTACCATTTTCCGAGCAAGTTTACTACTATATAAAGGGCTCCAGCATGGCCACCGCGGGCTTAGTTAAAGACTGAACACGAACCTGTCCGCGTCTAGTAAGATTGGGTCTTATTCCCTCTTGATCATAATAACTTTAAAGAAGTTTCGAAACTCGGTGTGCAAGGCAAGTCATTCTATTTACCCCCGCATTTCTCAGTGCGTCAAAACCGAGAGCTCGGGAATTAGCTTCCGCGAACTATACAATACAGAACAAGTGTATTTTCATTCACTTTATTATAGAATATATTGTACTCTTGATATAAGATATTCGAGAGTCTTTAATATCATTCCTACATCCTTTAAACTCCATTAGCTAGCAATTCACCCATTCGATAAACCTTTACCGCTCGAGGTTTATCAATAATTCTTTATAAAGTTACGAGAGCTGATCTTCCAAATATCTTACCCTTTCCGAAATCCTGTGACACCCGGTGGTGAAATAGACACCGGCTAGTTCACGATCTCCTATCTATAGTGGCGACCCGGTGGTGAAACAGACATCGGCTAGTCCACGACTAGGACTAGCCCAGGGGAAGGTGGGGGCAAGTTTCTGGAATATCCGGAAACAGAATAGGGACGGGATTCAAAACTTGACACATTCGACATGAAAATATGGTGAAGAGGGGGGAGTCTGAAAGGGCAGGCGAGACACCCTGCAGGTCTGAAGGTGAGGGGGCCCGACGTTCACACCGAGTCGTAAAACAGCTCAAAAACTTACAAATTAGGTAGCATGGCCCGTCTCATCAATGATGACCGACCCGTCTAGTAAGTCGACGACTCTGAAAATGGCCCGGGTCGAATAAAACAGAGGGGACGGCTGAAAAATGAGGATAATTGCAACCCGCTAAAGGGCCGAGTGCCGGCAGCGCCAATTGTGATACTGGTGATGAAAGATCCGGTATGCCTTAAGGAAGCGAGGGGCGGCCGAGCCGCCCCTCCCCGGCAATAACACTACTACTACTACTACTACTATTAGTCCACGACTACCCCCTTCTCCTAACCTAGTGGCGACCCGGTGATGAAACAGGCACCGGCTAGTTCACGACAATCCCGTTCACACGAACAAACCTCGGCCACGTCTTTCCGTCAGCCCTCGGCTCGTAACATATACATACAATATTTATTTTACATTACGTAACAAATTCTTTTTTTAAATAAGCAGGAAATATCTATTTTATGTTACAAGAAAAATATTTTTTTCTAAATATAAAATGAATCTTTATTTAATGTTAGAAATAGAATATTTTTATTAAATATGCAGGAAATATTTTGGGTATCATGGAAAAATATTTGTTCCAGAATATGCTGGAAGACATATGTATACACCTCTCATATTACGAATGAAATATTGGTTTCGAATGTAAAATAAATCTTTATTTACATTGGAAGTAAGATGTTTACTTTTAATTTATTTGAATTCGTGTGTGTCACTTAATCGACATACATTTATATTCTAAGAACATTATTATTAATTAATTAATTAATGTTCTTATTATGTGCGACAAAGTAGTTGCACGAAAAATAAGACGTAGCTCTTACGTCTTACGCAATGTGATTGAACTGTAAGATTAAGAAGTTCGTCGTAAGTTGTGTACGAAAACTAATGAGTATCTTCTTCAATAAAGGCCGGTTTTGAAAATATCGCGGGAACTATTAATTTCTTTGCTATGGTACCCTAATAATTTTTTACGTAGAATGAACAGAGGAAACGATTAGTGTAACAAAAAATATGCATTTCTATTTAAAGAACAGTATGTTTTTCTGTGCTTACAAAAAAAGTAGTTTATTTTTATCTAAAAAAATTTTTTAACAGAAGTTTATCTCTTCTAATAATTATATGATTTGAGCCTAAAACAATAAAAAATAATGAATGTAACCATATATGTAGGTTCGCATGGCTCAGCGAGGAAGCACATCCATCAAGTAAACGGTGGTCCCGAGATTCGAATCCCGCCAACTGCATAAAAATTTCTGAATTGTAATAATGTCCTTTCGAAGATAAAATGGAATATTCCCTCAAGCAGTGCATAGAAAGTAGTAGTATTACATATAGATTATAATTTTTTTTTAACTTTTTCGTGAATTTGAACAAGACGTCCTGAATGTCCTACGGATGTCTGAAAGACGTCTTGAAGTCGTCTAAAAGACGTTTTTTAGACGTCTAATGGACATGCTTAAGACGTTTTTAGGACGTACAGTTTTATACGTTTTTAGGACGTTCGGAGGCCGTTCGGACGACGTTCGTAGGACATTCAAGACATCGGTGGGACGTCTTAAATGTCCGACACCAGACGTTTTTAAGACCTCTTTAAGACGTCTTTGTGCTATCTGGGTAATATTACGACGTAATCGAAATACAATGTAATTCAATTACGTAATTGAATTATAATGTAATTGAATTAACACAACTCTGACACTAGAAAACAATGTATTTTTCCATTTGATGATTGATATAATTTTGATATTCTCTGTATAACTCGCAGAAATTAGCGCTACAGGATTTGTTCGTTAGTCCTGTTTAATTTGGAACAGCGCGGCGCGGCGGTTTTGTGCGAACTAAACCGATAAACCAATAAAATGAAATTGTTTGCATAGATAAGTGACGATTTGCTTTGAATTTGATTGACACAGAAAATGCGATAGATATGTAGTGTACCTACGTATAGTCGTTTGTCGATAGTTGCTACACAAACTGCTTCGAATCTATGTCGTTGTTCTCGTTCTGAACACATAAGAGGCCGTATCTTATCTACTGGCACGCGACCACCCTCTGTAATTCAAGAGATTCGGCAAACGCTCGCATTCGGTGTCCCGATAATTGTATTTGATCAAAGCCGGTGGACAAAAAAAAAGGGCGACTGATTACGTGTAACTTTTAGATTAAACAACCATAATCGAAACTCGTGACTACGTTCTGGTCGCATCACGCGAGGAAGTTCAATTGGTCGCGAGCTTCGTGTACGTACGTGCATAAAAGACCGTGTGAATTCTCTAACGCAAGCTTTTAACGTTCGATAGCATTTATATCGATATCTTAAATCCATAAATAATCTACAAGTCAGTAATATTATTTTTGTCTATGTCCTCAATGAAGATTATTATTATTATCTGTATAGGGTGGGGAAAAATGAATGGTCATCCTTTTTGGAGGTGATAGAACTCGTCGAGATCGCCAACATTGCATGATAAACATAGTGCCACAAAATGAATTCTCAAGGTCATTTTCAATGTCAAATTTTTTTATTGGCTTACTCGATTCTACTCGTCGAGCTGAACGAAAGTCTCAAAGGGACCATATACCGGAAATCAATATTTCAATCTTCATTTGAAGTTTTTTTGCCTGAAATTTAAAAAAAAATCGATTTTCATGAAGTCAGAAAATAAGTCTGATTCTTATAAAGTTCTTAAAATCATGTTCTGAATATCCTGATCCTGATTAGCGAAAATCACCCCCCAAAACTGACCCTGAAAAAGGACCCCGTACTAAATCACGTGGAATGGGTCCTAGGCAAAATTGCTGAATTTGAAATATGTTGGACCTTTCGGGTCACTGAACAAATGTATGTCAGACAAAATGTCAAAAAATGGACAGTTTCATTGTTTCAACCCTTCAAAAAACTCGCTATCCGTTATGATTTTTCCCACTTTAAATCATCAATCAGTTCTTGCAAATAATGACATTTTCAAATTGTTTAAACAATACTGTCATAAACAATTATTCTTTAACTATTTTGTTCATTAAAACTCATATATTTCCTTTATAATGGTAACCGCATTGATCCGAAAGTGATATGTTTGCTTGTCTGACCTCAGGTTTTTGAAGGGTTGAAACAACGAAACTGTCCATTTTTTGACATTTTGCCCGACATACATCTGTTTAGTGACCCGAAAGGTCCAACATATTTCAGATTCAGCCATTTTCGCCGAGGACCCATTTCACGTAGTTATTAGTGCGGGGTCCTTTATCAGGGTCAGTTTTGGGGGGGTGATTTTCGCTAATCATGATCAGGATATTCAGAACATGATTTTAATAACTTTATAAGAATCAGATTCATTTTCTGACTTCATGAAAATCATTTTTTTTGAAATTTCAGGCAAAAAAACTTCAAACGAAGATTGCTCTATGAAATATTGATTTCCGGCATATGGTCCCTTTGAGACTTTTGTTCAGCTCGACGAGTAGAATCGACTAAGCCAATAAAAAAATTTGACACTGATAATGACCTTGAAAATTCATTTTGTGGCACTATGTTTATCATGCAATGTTGGCGATCTCGACGAGTTCTATCACCTCCTAAAAGGATGACCATTCTTTTTTCCCCACCCTGTACACGTGAATACTGACGAGATGTAGATCGAGAAAGAACTACTATACCATGCTTTAAATCTTTTAAATTTATTCAAAACAGAAACGATTATATTTATTATTCCTTATGAATAAATATGTATAATATAAACAATTATATTCAATTTTCAATTAAGAGACTTTAATATCAAATAATACTAAAGTGTTCTAAATTATGTATACTATTATTATTCAATTAATTGTGTATTATTACTACTGTCCAACTCAAGAAATATAAAATAAAAACTAATGTGAAATCATTAATATTTCTCAATATAATATTCGTATATTTGTTTATAAATTATTTCAAAATTTTACGATTATCTTACTATTCTCAATATTTAACATTCCATTTCAAGCTATTCAAATGAAAAATAATGAAAGAATAATTTCATATAATTATATAAATCTATAGGTATTTAATTACAATTACATTATGTGAATATTTTTACTTCTCTTCACTTTTCTTTTATCCCCTTTCTTATACATATTAGTCTAGTCAACTTTATCAGTTCAACTTTATTTTATATAGTACCTATCTTTACAGATTTATAGTACCTTTACAAATCAAACATATTTATTTACTTATATGTAGATTTATTACGAAAGAGCCCCAGACCTAGCGTCAATTACAAGGTGGTCCAATAACTTTGACCACCCCTTCCCAGATAGAACAAAGACGTCTTAAAGAGGTCTTAAAAAGTCTGGTGTCGGACATTTAAGACGTCCCATCGATTATTTGATATTCCCGTTATTTGTAATGATATGGATTAATGATATATACAAAAATTGCATGGTACAAACATTTTTCGTATGGCTGAAGGCATGCCGGAGATTTCAAAGTCACCTTGATATCTCTTTAAATGGGATTGCCTACCTTTCTCATCCTGAATCACAGTGTCAATTTCTACGTAAGAATGTATATTAACCTTCTTGTATGTGCTAAACTTAACTACATATTAAATTAACGAGATATTATCGAAATCATTATTGTCTCGACTTTCGATCAAGTTTACTACTTCGCGGGTGTACAAATAGAAAAAAACAATATTAAAGCCTTATTCTTCAGACCTTTTACTACGACGGACATAAAAAATTTTATGACAAACGCAAAAAAATTTAGAAATCGACATTTTTCCACGTTTTCAAAGACGTCTTAAAGAGGTCTTAAAAATGTCTGGTGTCGGACATTCAAGACGTCCTACCGATATCTTGAATGTCCTACGAACGTCTTCCGAACATCTTCCAAACGGCTCATGTTACAAAACTGTACGTCTTAAAAACGTCTTTTAGATGACTTTAAGACGTCTTTTAGTCGACTTTTAGACGTACAGTTTTGTAACAAAAGCCGTTCAATCTTAAAAATGCCCTCAAAAAGACGTCTTTAAAACGTCGTATTTCAGATGTTATGCCGACGTCTTGAGATAGACGTCTTTTAGATGTCTTTAGGGCGTCTTTTTAGGACGAAAGACATTCAGACCTAAAATAGACGTAAAATGGACGTAAAATGGACGTCTTCAAGACGTCATGTGCTATCTGGTGTAGCACTTTTGAAGTAAAACTTCTTTGCTGAGGGTAACGATTTTTTGATGTTACGGAGCGATGTTGCGGAGCGATGTTGCGGAAATCGAAAGTCGAGTGGCGCGAAAATTTAAACGGAGAATAAACGGAGAGAAAAACAATTTCTTACCCCGACGGGATTCGAACCCCGGTCTACCGCTTGGTAGTCCAACTCCTTAACAGTTTTTTTTTATAACGAGCGTTTATTGTGCCAATAAAATACATTTATACACAGGGTGGAACAATAAACTTAGACGCTCAACAAGTATAACAGGTAATATAAATTTAGGGTAAATACTAAACTAAAGGCCCGGGGAGCCGGACACACACGGTTCATCGGGGTAACATTTACATTGCACTTATTGCGGGCGTGTATTTCTTAACTAATGCGGGTTTGCTTAAAATTTAATTGATCGTTTTGTACAGAAAGGCACGCGTAAAAACTGTACATTAACTTTGGCTTTTTTATTGCAGAAGGTTTGGTAATAATATCACAATTTTTGTGTATTAATTATATATGATTTTTTCCTTAGCGCTAATCTGGGTGAGGCAAAATAAAGCTAATGTGGGTTTTTTTATTGCTGTTGTTCTTTGGCGTAGTTTATATATAGGATTATAATTTGGATTTATAATTTATTGTGTCGATTATAGTGTAAGGGCAGTGAGTTGTGAAAATTTCGGTATCTACAGGATTTGTGTATACTCATGTACTACTTATTTTAACGCTAGTTTGTTGTGTCTAGCCACCAGTATTTTTTTGTGTTGCTTCTGTGTTTGTCTTCTGTGTGGTACTTTGCGAGTTTGTAGCTGAATCTCATGTCAGGATCGTCTATTCTTATGTTACTGTTGTATGTTATTGTTTTGTTGTAGTTTTTTTCTGTTGTAATGGTACATTATTGGGTGTCCGTGTTTTTTTGTACGAGTCCTGCGCTGTCTAAGTGAATGAATGATTCCGGTGATGTGTAGCCTGTATGTCTTGTTTTTTCTAGGTAAGACGGGTTGGGGTATGTTGAACTGTATATGAGACTTATTGTTTTGTATGTTTCGTATGTTTGCCCTGTGGTTCCTGATTACTGTAATCGCTCCTTCGTTGTCCTGAATCGTGGGCACGATCGTTGTCCAGTGTGATTAGGCCTGCGTGGATCTGGTCGCCAGATGTGTCCTAGGGTTGCCATATTTTATCCCCTCCGGCCCCTTACCCTTCCGTCCCTCGCCTAGATGCTGCCTCCGCTATCCCCACTCTTACCACTACCGCTGGCGCGACCGAGTCGGTAGCATGCTACCGCTCTCATGCTAGCACTCGGTCGCGGCAGCGTTAGTGGTAAGAGTGGGGATAGCGGAGGCAGCATCTTGGCGAGGGACGGAAGGGTAAGGGGCCGGAGGGGATAAAATATGGCAACCCTGCCCAGGACTGTCTAAACCCGCGCAGAACGGAGAACAATAGGAAAGGAATGTGGCAAGGAATTAAGGAGTTTTTAAAAGCCAGACAGTTGACTGCTTTTGACTGCGAATGCTTTTCTTTGTCATTTAACTAGCCGTTTCACTAAAGACGCAGTCATAAATCAAAAATAGTGTCCGGGCACGGTCGTTGTCCGTTCAAACCCCTGGCCTTTGGACAACGAAGGAGCTTTTACTGTAGTTTCAACATGAAAATGTTAATTCTGATTATTTTTGCTTTCGACAGCAGGTTGAAGTTGCTAATGTATTTTGTGTAGTTGGATTCCGGTGTTCTGTATGCGCTTAGACAGGCTCTAAGGCATCTGCGTTCGAGCAAGCGAATCTTCTCGAATCGTATTGGTCTTATTAATAACTTGTAGCAAAGAAGTTTCACTTCTGAGTCAAGGTCTTTTGCGTAGAAGATTTGCTTGTTCGCCGCAAACGCCTTTTGCGCTTTGTCTAATTGTATGTCGATATGTTCGTTGTAGTTTAGCTTAAAGTCTAGGTGTACGCCTAAATAACGAACAACCCTTTTGTGCGGGATTTTTGAGTTTCTGTCTCTGTTATTCTGTAGGTGAAAGTGTTTAGCGTTTGTTCGAACGTCCGTGTTTGCGCCTGATCTCTTTGATATGTATGGTCTGAATAGAATTGTCTCGCATTTTGTTAATGTTAATTTTTAATTTCCATGTAAAGAAGTAGTCTTGTAGTTTCTCGAATAGATCTTGTAATTTGGTTTTTATTATTGACGGTCTGTAGTCGCTGATATAAATGAGGAGGTCGTCCGCGTAGGCTATTGCACTTTTTTGGTTGTCATCGTTCAGGTCGTACAATGACAATAGATCGCTTATGTATAAGCTAAACAGGATGGGGGAATTGACAGCCCCCTGTTGTAAACGGTTTTGAACTGTAAAAGTTAATGACGAGGTGTTTACTTCTTCGGTTACCTGGGATTGTTTATTATGTACCATGCACCAGAGCATTTTGGTGAGCTGTGAGGGGCAGTTCTTTTTCATTAGCTTGAAAAATAGACCATCCAGTCAAACTGTATCGAAAGCCATTTTCCAGGTCTATGAATAAGGCACCGACGTAGTCACCTGCGTTTCTTGCCCAACAAATGTCTGCGGTCAATTTGGAGATCGTGTGTACTGTGGAGTGTCTGTGTCTGAATTCGAATTGGGTTTCGGGTATGTAATTGTTAAATGAACAAAAAGAATCTATTGCGTTATATATGAATATTTCGAAAACTTTGCTGATGTTTGGTAGAAGACTAATTGGACGATTGGATCACTGCTATATTTTCCTTTCTTTTTGAGGGCTATAAGTTTGGCCGTTTTCCATGCTGTTGGAAAATATGTTCTATTTAGGCAGTTGTTAAATATTATAGAGTAACTAGCTTTCCCCCGCCACGCGTTGCTGTGGCACAGTATTTTTTAAAGGCATGTACGTGCTGAACGTGTTTGTGATAATCTGTTTCGTTCAATTCCATTTCGCTTTTCGCGTTGCTCTGTAGTTCTCTCTCTCTCTCTCTCTCTCTCTCTCTCTCTCTCTCTGTGTCCCTTTCCCTGTGTCCCCCCTCTCTCTCCCCTGTCTCTCCCCTCCCTCTTTCAAATTGAACATAGGTGCTACCAGTGAAAAGTTATAAGGTCCTTGCCCACTAGACCGTAATCTCGGCGCGGCGCGGCGGAGCGGCGCGCTGTTTTGGATTGCTTCGTGTGTATTTCAATGGGAGTGCGCCCACTATACCTGATCAGAGTACAAATAAACAGCGCGCCGCTCCGCCGCGCCGCGCCGAGGTTACGGTCTAGTGGGCAAGGACCCATAAGCAGAAACGTGACCGAAAGAGGCCGAGAAAGTCGTATTTTATCTTTTTGTGACGACATCAATTGCGAACGGCAGAACGTTGAAAGTTGCGGCTTGAACCGTTAGACGCGGCGTTTCTTCAAGTAGGTTTTGGAGCAAACCGCATTCGAAAAAGTCCAATTATTCAAAAGTTAAAAACGTGCCAAAAGAGAGCGAAAAAGTCGTTTTTGGTCTGTTTGTGACGGCATCAATTGAGGACAGCAGAACGTAGAAAGCTGGTCTCTGAGCCAATAGACGCGGCATATCATTGGGAAGGTTTTTAAGCAAACCACATTCGAAAAAGTCCATTAGTTGAAAAGTTGTAAGCAGAAACGTGCCCAAAAAGTTGCCTTTGTTCACTAATGACGTCACAACTTTTGAACGAATGGACTTTTTCGAATGCGGTTTTCTCCTATACCTTTCCGAAGGAACGCCGCGTCTAATGGTTCAAACCCCAGCTTTCTATGTTTAGCCGTTCTCAATTGCTGCCGTCACAAACAGACAGACAAACACAATTTTATTATATGTATAGACTAGCTGCTCGTGGCGTACCTGTGGCACGCCCTCGCACCCAGGCCCTCCGGGCGGGAGGCGCACTGTGGGCAATTTCGATAAAATCTCGCTTGAACGCAATTCTCCCCCAATTTCCGTGATGTGCAGGAAATTTGGGACACCCTGTATAGAGAAGAGATAGAGATAAAGTATAGTCTCTCTTTCTCTCTCTCTCACACACACTCTCTCCTCCTCTCACCCACTCTCTCCACCCCTCTCTCCCTCCCTCTCCCTCTCACAAAGAGTAACTCTAATTGAATATAGGTGCTACCAGTAAAAAGTTATAAGCAGAAACGTGCCCAAAAGAGAGCGTCTTTGATCACTAATGACGTCACAACTTTTGAACCAATGGACTTTTTCGAATGATCTTTGCTCTTAAACCTTGTCGAAGAAACGCCGCTTCCAACGGTCCAAACCACAGCTTTCTACGTTGAGCCGTTCTCAAGCGATGCCGTTACAAACAGACATACATACAGACAGACACGATTTGATTACATATAGAGATAGAGATAGAGAAAGAGAATAGAGATAGAGATAGAGATAGAGATGTATTGCAGCGCCATTTACAGCGGCGAGTTACAACAAATTGAATAGCGTAAAAACCTTCTCCATGAAAAAATACATATATGTGGCAAGTTTCATGTTGATCGGTCAAACAGTTTCGAAGTCTCCATTTTTATTGTATATAGATAGATTGAATGTGTATAGTCGGGGTAGATGTTTAAGGATGATGTTGGGTATGTTGTCAAAGCTGGACGATTTTTTGTTATTTAAATATTTTAGAATTAATCCTAGTTGGAATCTTGATGTAAAATAATTCGATGGAGTTGAGGAGGAGTTTGGATTGTCAGCTCTGTTCTCGTCGGGAAACGTACATACTGTTTTGTCGTTGCGTCTGTCTTCGTCAGTGTCGCCAGATCGAGAAAATCGAGGGGAATACAAGTACCCCCTCTCTGATGACCAGTCCAGTCTACGGCACGGGCACCGTGGTCTACGGCAGTGTAGCCAGACGGTGCGGCTCAACGGCTCAAGTGGCCCCTTACGTCTCCGTCCCTCGCCTAGATGCATGCCTCCGCTATCCCCACTCTTACCCACTACCGCTGGCGCGACCGAGTCGGTAGCATGCTACCGCTCTCATTCTAGCACTCGGTCGCGCCAGCGGTAGCGGTAAGAGTGGGGATAGCGGAGGCATGCATCTAGGCGAGGGACGGAGACGTAAGGGGCCGCTTGAGCCGTTGAGCCGTACCGTCTGGCTACACTGGTCTACGGTCTTAGTGGGGTACGTTGGAGTGTGGGCATGGTGCTGGAATGGGATAGTGGAAGGGGAAAAAGAGGGGAATGTGTGAGCTCCGTTTGGAGCTCATCTGGCGACACTGGTCTTCGTCTATTTCGTCTGTTAGTGATTTTATTTTATGGTTAATTACGTTTGATAGTTGGGGTTTACCCATGTGGCTGTTTTGTGTATGGGCTTTTTCGAAGTGTGCTCCTAAGACGATCAGTTTGTCGTTAATGTCTGTTATTAGTAGGTTTTATGTTGGCGTTTGTACTCCTTAACCGCTTGAACAACCAACGATCTTATGCCTCGTACAGACTTGCGCCGCGCGCCGAACCGCGCGGCGAACCGCGCGACGAACCGCGCGGCGAACGCGCGCATTTCGGCAAACATTTCGGCGAACCGCGCGACGAACACGCGCATTTCGGCAAACGGAACGGATTTGTGGTATTACCAGAATTTCTTGCAAACAACTATGGGAGCTGCAACGGCGTATACTACACAAAGAAATACAGAAAATGTTGGCAGTTTATTGAGTGAATTAAAGTTTCAAAGTGAAATGTTCAGGTCTGTACGAAGCATTGAAGATTCAGATTCGAGATTAAATGACTTGCGATGTTATGACAGTTCGACGAACATTTCGACGAACGGCGCGCATTTCGGCGCGCACGAACGCGAATGGGTGGCACTTGCAAATCTGTTTGCAGGATAGATATCATATCCTAAACAGTCATAATATAAAGAATAAATGTCAAGAAATAGAAAGAAATTTATAAACAGACATCGGTGATTTAAATTATCTGAAAAAATTATATCTCTACTTCCTAATTTGTTTCAAATTATTAAACAGGCTAATTAATAATCCCAACCTTGTTGACCAACCTTGTTGTTGTTTACGGAACGCGCTCTCGGAACCTAACCCTTCCGTTTTTATTCAGAATATGTATCGTAGAATCATATAAAGACGAAAATTCATCATGTTGCAACATCGGAATAAAAACGGAAGGGTTAGGTTCCGAGAGCGCGTTCCGTAAACAACAACAAGGTTGGTCACACATCGAGCCCTTTTCGGTTTGGCTGAGCGTTCTAATTGTAAGTTGTGAAAATTGCACACGTCTTTTTGATATGTAAATACTAGAGGTGTCCGGGAACCCGGGAATTCCCGAATTCCGATGCCGGGAACGGGATGGGAAGCCTCGTATCATGTCGGGACAGGATCCAAAAAATCCAGGGTTTTCCGAAATTCTCGGGATTCTGTCCCGATCCCAAAACTGCAAAGTTTTCATAGCATTTAAAATTATTAATTAGCCTGTTTAATAATTTGAAACAAATTAGGAAGTAAAGATATAATTTTTTCAGATAATTTAAATCACCGATGTCTGTTTATAAATTTCTTTCTATTTCTTGACATTTATTCTTTATATTATGACTGTTTAGGATATGATATCTATCCTGCAAACAGATTTGCAAGTGCCACCCATTCGCGTTCGTGCGCGCCGAAATGCGCGCCGTGTTTCCCATAGCTGATGGATACGCCGCGCGCACGAATGCGCGCCGAAATGCACGCCGAAATGCGCGCGGCAGCGTTCGTGGCACCGTCCGCGCGCCGAAATGCGCGCCGTTCGTCGAACTGTCATAACATCGCAAGTCATTTAATCTCGAATCTGAATCTTCAATGCTTCGTACAGACCTGAACATTTCACTTTGAAACTTTAATTCACTCAATAAACTGCCAACATTTTCTGTATTTCTTTGTGTAGTATACGCCGTTGCAGCTCCCATAGTTGTTTGCAAGAAATTCTGGTAATACCACAAATCCGTTCCGTTTGCCGAAATGCGCGTGTTCGTCGCGCGGTTCGGCGCGCGGCGCAAGTCTGTACGAGGCATTAGAATGATAGGGAACATTTTGTTTCTATTGCACTGATAATAAATGCGTACCATATCCCTCTTCTCGTCTACCGAATAACGATACATTGCTATACGATATTACTGATCGGTGTAGGAAGTAGTACTGAAACTGTCTCCTTATGGTGGAAATTAGAAGTAAACACTCTGACAGTGAATGACAACATCATTCGATTTGTATCAATAAAGGATACTTGTAAACACATTGGTACGCAATAGTCAAATTGTTTCTTCCATTTCTGACCTTGCATGACCTTGAAGGTCATTGTGTAGTAGACGAATGAATTCGTCTTGACACACGCTTTCATACGACATAAAAAAATATATAGCATTCCATTTAAAAAATTGAAGGTCACCTTCATTTCTATCAAAATAATGTAAATAAAACAAAAATGCATATGTCATTGTGTTGCGCATAAAAAACGGTACTACTTTTTCCTCTATCATTTTTTTCTAATATTTACTATTTACAAAAAAAATGCTGGCTAGTAATAGCCTGAACACCCTGTATATGGCAATGAATAAAATGGCTGTATCTCGGGAACGGTGCGTCCTATCGCAAAATAACGAAATTTTCGAAAGGCTTATCCCAGAGCATATAGGATATGCCCAACCACATGACGTATGTAGTCTTTTGATTTTTTCGAAAAAAAAAGAAAGATAAAACGTCAAGGTGAGCAGAATCAGTGAAACATTTTGGGACACCCTAACGAACTTGTCGTCCCACTATAAATGCTATAGATCTGTTTGAGCAGTTTCGAATAGCCCGCAGAACGATGTTCGCAGCGGGGTTTCTCGAACCACGATCCTCGCGTTGCATCGCGTCGACTGTTCTTTTCAGAAAGTGCATTCAATCGTCCCGAGCGCTGGCCACGATAGTAGAATTGCTCGCTTGCATCGCAACTCGAAATATGTATGTGCGTGCATTGATCGCGTACGGGTAAATGTGTCCAAGACATTTTCGAAGCGACACGAGTTTTCTGGAGATTAGTGGCGGCTACATTATTGCCCACCGAATAAGTACGTAAGTATGCGGGCACGGTTTCGATGCTGCCAACCGGGACGTTTCGGGAACGTCTTTTCAATTACGAAAACTACAACGGATCTACATCTCGTTCCAGTACCAGCATTGCTTCGAAATAAATTCTGTGTGTGTGTGTGTGTGTGAGAGAGAGAGAGAGAGAGAGAGAGAGAGAGAGAGAGAGAGAGAGAGAGCTGTGCTAGCAGTTTTTACAAATTGCTATTAAAACGATTGTACGCATACACGCTTTCTATTGGGATATCAATGAAATATTACATCCATAAACCATTCTCCATTTTAATTTGTATCGATTCATATCGCTTTACCACCGATGTTCATTCAATTATACAGGATGATTCAAGTAACAAAGGACATTAGCCAAGTGTAACACGCCGATTTTAATGAAGTTTATACAGGATATAGTGTGTTTAAATGAGACGTGGGCATTATTTGGCGAAAAAAATATTTAAAATCCTATTTAATATTTTAGATTTTATTTTGCTTAAAGGAAATAGGGTACTTTGGGATTATCCCGTCGACCATTTTCGCCAAACACGAAATATTATCGAAGTACCTATATATTACCTATATATTATATATTATATATTCTATATATCGACGGGATAATCCCAAAGTACCGAAAAATCATACATTGACAATTTTGAAACCCGTCGCGTCGTTTCGATAGGTCTCCCGCAGTTCTGACATTAGTAAATGCTGTTAGAAAAGACGTTTTGTAAAAATGTGAAGCATCGGTGAACGAGTATAAATATTATTTCGATGAAAAGAAATCAAACTCACGACTCGAAAGACAGTTGAAACCGTAAAGAAATTGTTACAGTTATTACGTACTAGACGAAGGGAAGAAGATTGATCGACGGCCAGTCTGGTACCCTACTCCAACGTGATAATAATTTGCCATTAAAAGTTAATTTCAGCTGGAATTTTAATTGCAATTAGGTCGGCATGCCTGCCACTTATCTCGTTACAAATTAAGTCGAAGATCACATTGAAAGTAGCGTACCGGATGTAAGGTTCCATCGACTTTTCCACGGCCGAGCGGACGAACGGAAGAATAGACGAACGAAAGGTTAGTATGTAATATTCTTCTGGAAACACTTTAAGATTTGATGAGAAGGCTGCCGCCGCGCCGCGCCGCGCCGCGCCGCGCCGTCCCGGTAACGTTCAATTTTGGAAGAAGGAACGAGAGAATATGAAAAAAGAACGACGAAGGGAGGAGGCGCGGTAATTTTTAATACTTGCATATCGGTATATAACTTGATACTAATAACCGGTTATTAGTTATTCCCAACATCATCCTCGACACTTTTGCTCTTTGTCACGTAATTACGAAATATTAGCTTCCCGACATTCTTCGCAGTTCTGTTCTCATGATCGAAATGTTTGCTCTATGCGGGAAATGCAGCTGCTTCAAATGTAATCAACTCGTCTCGTTTCAGTTTCCTTTCACGATATCAACGAGAAAAACGGGCATATGGTGATTCGCGCCGTTTTAGCTTGTCCTCGATTAACAGTCGATCGTTAGTACTACGTGCGCACACGCAATTAATTTTTAATTTTAATTTAATTACATCGTAATTCGTAATTAATGTAATTTAATTACAAAGTATTTTAAAGTTGTTCTATAATTGCAATTACGAATTACATTATGAAATCTACTTGAATGAAGATCTTAATTATAAATTACAATGTAATTGTACTCCATTGCAATTACGAATTACATTATGAAATCTACTTGAATGAAGATCTTAATTATAAATTACGATATAACTGAATTACAATGAAATTCAATTACAATTAATGTATTTTATAATTGTACTCCATTTCAATTACGAATTACATTGTAATTTAATTGAATGAAGATATCTGAATGATAAATTATAATATAACTGAATTACAATGTAATTCAATTACTTTGTAATCATAATTCCTGGAGTAATTCAATTGTAATTCTGCACAACTCTGAATGCAATATCCATTAATAATGATATGTTAAAAAATATCAGTCGTGGTGTTATTATAAATAGACAGAGATGTTGCCGAAACTATTGAGTTATCGAACTGCCGAAAATTGCCATAGGCTAAGCGCGCATACTTCACTGCAACGAACACTAGGACGAAATAAGCGTACGTCTACATTGTTAATTTGTGCAGCAAGTGTCTGATCGCAGGGTTGCCATATTTTATCCCCTCCGGCCCCTTACCCTTCCGTCCCTCGCCTAGATGCTGCCTCCGCTATCCCCACTCTTACCACTACCGCTGCCGCGACCGAGTGCTAGCATGAGAGCGGTAGCATGCTACCGACTCTGATGTTAGGTGAACACAGTACATATGTAACAAGAATCTATCTGCAAGCGTTGGCATTTCATGGAGTCATATCGTAAGGATAATATTGTTTACAATAAATTGAATGTATGTACAAATACGTTTCTAATCCATTGTAAATAATATTTACAAAGTTCTTTTACAAAAGAACATCATTCCCTTCTGTCCCTTTAACGACCACTTTGAGAAAATCCGTAGCACACCAAATTGTACACAGTCAACCTTTTTATTTTGAACAAATTAAATCGGCACTGGTTACAGTTTTAGAGAAAATAATTCACGTCAGTTTGTTTGGGCCAGCCGCCCTGTATACATACAAGTTTTAATGGAATTCCATATGGTTCCAGCTTTGCTACAGCTTATTCGAAACAATCGTCCAAATAAATAATTAAATAAAATAGTTCGTAGGAAAAAGTACACAACAGATTCGTATTTCACGTGTTGTTAAGCATTTTGATGTATGAAAGATTAAAGAAAAATATGCACGGGATATCGGGTAGGTGTGGCGATGTCGATATTTCATGCGTACCGAGATGTAATAGACAAAACAATTTTAAAGGAAGACTGGAGAAACCGGCGCGACGCTACGGTAAAAAAAAGAAGATGGAGAAAGAGAGAAAAAAAACTGTAAACGTAATATTTAATATCCAGATCCTAATTATGAACTACGAGGAGGTATTAAATGAAGCCCTTGATGCCCCCCGGTAGTAATATGGCACTTGTACGGTGTCCTATAGTGGATTACTTTACCATAGTACCTATATGCCGATATACGGAGCAGCTGCCCGGAAGAGCGACCACGACACTTCCTTCCTGGACGCCTCCTGTCTAACTAAACATGTATACTTTCTACGGTGTCCCAGCCCCATGCTCTGGAACCCGCACGAATGCTGCGAACGACGATATTCGTCACCGATATTCGTCACCGATATTCTTCTCGGATACTGTCTTCCCAGATAGCACAGGACGTCTTGAAGGCGTCCATTTTACGTCCATTTTAGGTCTGAATGTCTTACGTCTTACAAAGACGTCCTAAAGACCTGATCTATCTCAGGACGTCGGTTCAACGTCTGAAATAAGACGTCTAAAAGACGTCTATCTCTGGACGTCAGTATAACGTATGAAATAAGACGTTTTAAAGACGTTATTTTGGGACGTCGATTCAACGTCTGAAATAAGACGTTTTAAAGACGTCTTTTTGAGGGCGTTTTTAAGGCTGAACGGCTTTTGTTACAAAACTGTACGTCTAAAAGTCAACGAAAAGATGTCTTGAAGTCGTCTAAGAGATGTTTTTAAGACGTCTAATGGACATGCTTAAGACGTTTTTAGGACGTACAGTTTTGTAACATAAGCCGTTCAGAAGACGTTCGGAAGACGTTCGTAGGACGTCTTGAATGCCCGACACCAGACGTTTTTAAGACCTCTTTAAGACGTCTTTGTGCTATCTGGGTTGTGTCTTGTTCTACCATTCCTCTGCTCCTGCTCCCGCTACCTATCAGTTTTTTCTTATCCAAGCTGAAACAGAATCAAGAGGCGACCGATCGCTAACGCGTTCACTGCATACTACACGCGTAACAAAAAACAATATTTTTTTCGAATATGTTTTTTTAACTTTTAACTCTACCACAGAATACTCTAGTTTTAGCCGTGTAGAATAGTCCAATCACCGAAAAGTTGTAGAAGGGAAATGGAAGGAACACGATTTTTAACTTTGGGACTTTGTTTGGACTAGTTAGAAGGTGAACATACTAAAAGTCCCCTTTTTCGATTTTCCGCTTATATCCCGGAAACTGTGCGTCCTAGCGATAAGACCATTCTATACAAAATTAAAGCTGACAAAATGTGCCATAAGATTGACTGCATTCAGTTTTCCGCTATCTCGCATAGTTTCCGAGATATCAGCGCTCAAAGTTCACTAATTGTTAAAAACAAAGGGTACAGCCGGATAAGATAGTCAAAAATGTCCTTGAACCGAATTGTATCGACGATGTGTTATTTGGTAGGGCACCAAGAAAAAACAGACTGTGGAAAATTTCAACTCTGTATCTCGATCGGGAGGGTAGTTATGGAGTAAAATCGAAAAATCAGTTTTTCGCCTATTTTCCCTAGTTAATGATGTTTAGAAATTCTGAGAAAAATCTGACACACGTCAAGAACCCAAATACATACTTTGCAATTGGTTTCAGATTTTTGAAGTGAAAATCCTGCTTGTAAAAAATCAAAAACCTGAAAAAAATCGAAAAAATGCAAATTTCACATGGAAGTTCTAGAGTGACAACATTTATATTTTTACAGTAGCAATATATTGTTGTAGGTATTGTTCATGAATTTTTTCAGATTTTTTGGTTTGGTGCGCCGTTGTTAGAAAGAATAACTAGGGAGAATAGGTCATATGAAGGTCATCACTTTTATACTCGGAATTTCATACTCTATTGATCTATGGTATAAACAATTGGACATTCCATTTAAAATTAGAAAGTTGACCTTCACCACACCTTGGAGTGTCCACCGGGAAAAATAAAAGTCACACCACATGATGTCCCCCCTCTCGGTACTGAACACATTTCATCTGAAACATTTTTGCGTATTATCAATATTTTTGACCTATTCGTCTGTAACGCTTTATAATTTCCACCCTGTATATGTATAGGAAAAAGTTGTTTAGAATGTTGACCTTGACAACATATTTTAAGAGCAACGCGATCGGATCTGGGTCCCCTTTTGTCAATATTCAGCACAACCTATTCGGGTCCTTCTTCAAATTCGTTTGAATTGAGAAAGAGACATTTGAAAATTCAGTGGAAATAGGAGAAGGAACGAAGAACTGGTTTGCATTGAAATGAAATTAGGATTCTTTTGAAGCAAATAGATACTGTGGTGTAGGCGTGGTTCATCAAATAGCACACTCAACGATACAACAACACAAGAAAATGTTTGGTAGGACCAGAGATGTACTAATTCAATTACATTGTAATTCAATTACAATGTTTTTTATAATCGTACTCCATTGCAATTACGAATTACATTGTAATTTAATTGAATGAAGATCTGAATTATAAATTACAATATGTACACTGAATTACGATGTAATTCAATTACAATGTATTTTATAATCGTACTCTATTGCAATTACGAATTACATTGTAATCTAATAGAATGAAGATCTGAATTATAAATTGCAATATAACTGAATTACGATGTAATTCAATTACAATGTATTTTATAATCGTACTCCATTGCAATTACGAATTACATTGTAATTTAATTGAATGAGATCTGAATTATAAATTACAATATAATTCAATTACAATGTATTTTATAATCGTACTCCATTGCAATTACGAATTACATTGTAATTTAATTGAATGAAAATCTGAATTATAAATTACAATATAATTGAATTACAATGTATTTTATAATCATACTCCATTGCAATTACGAATTACATTGTAATCTAATTGAATGAAAATTTGAATTATAAATTGCAATATAACTGAATTACAATGTAATTCAATTACAATGTATTTTATAATCGTACTCCATTGCAATTACGAATTACATTGTAATTTAATTGAATGAGATCTGAATTATAAATTACAATATAATTCAATTACAATGTATTTTATAATCGTACTCTATTGCAATTACGAATTACATTGTAATCTAATAGAATGAAGATCTGAATTATAAATTGCAATATAACTGAATTACGATGTAATTCAATTACAATGTATTTTATAATCGTACTCCATTGCAATTACGAATTACATTGTAATTTAATTGAATGAGATCTGAATTATAAATTACAATATAATTCAATTACAATGTATTTTATAATCGTACTCCATTGCAATTACGAATTACATTGTAATTTAATTGAATGAAGATCTGAATTATAAATTACAATATAATTGAATTACAATGTATTTTATAATCATACTCCATTGCAATTACGAATTACATGGTAATCTAATTGAATGAAAATCTGAATTATAAATTGCAATATAACTGAATTACAATGTAATTCAATTACAATGTATTTTATAATCGTACTCCATTACAATTACGAATTACATTGTAATTGAATTAAATGAGTTCCCATTGAATTGAATTGAGCAAGTTCCCATCATTGTGTCAATGGAAACCGTGAACTCATCCATTTGTCCCACCTGTGCAAGGAAATTATACCCCCTCATGTTAAACTGTGAATCGCGTACCATTGCGATCCCCTTTTTCAACGAGCAATACCGTGGGAAGAGTTTGCGCTCGCTCATCGATTCTTTTCTCAAAGGTTCACGAGCCACCTCGTGCAAAACATTCGAATTTGAAAGCGTGTGGTCACATTTCACAAAGACTATGCATTACCACCGAACACTTTTTCAAAAATTCGACTTTCGGTAACATGCAGTCATTTTCTCATTACTATTCTTAACAGAGTCGAATGGTTATTCGACTAGCTACATTTTATTTCTGTGTCATTACTAGACTGCGGATTTTATCTCATTTCAAAGTTGGAGTCGGATAATATGTAACATATGCTTTTTGTTTGTTCTTTTTAGACATTTCCATTCAGTAGGTATCTAATTACTTTTTTGGTGACATTTTGGCGTTAAGTAATTGCAACTACCAATTACAATTACTTGTAATGGCTTTAAAATTTAAAATTACTTGAAATTTCAGAAATAAAATTACAATTACATGTAATTGTAATTGGTAATTGCAATTACTTTGGCTCAACCAGTAATTGTAAAAGGAGTAATTGCAATTACTTAACACGATTACAGTAATTGTAATTGCGTCTAACAATTACTTCAGTGTAATTGTTCTTTCAAACCACTAATTTTTATGTTTTTGACCATTTAACCGTTTTCATATTGTAACTATAGTCCACTTTTGCACATATGTAATTGAAGGTGAAATTAAATACTCATGTAATGAATTACTGCCCAACTCTGACCCACGCTAAACGACCCGTGAATTTGCAGAAATGTTATAAAAATATCAAAGTCCACCATCCACGAGCATTTTGTAAAGCTTGGCTACACAAACAGTTTTTATATATGGATTCCCCACGATTTAACAGAGAAAAACCTGATGAATCGGGGCCTCGTGTGTCCTTGACAACTCGGCAACAGTTGTTGGACCTCGGTGGGATGTTCTACCACATCCACTATATTCACCAGACCTCGCGCAATCAGATGTACACCTATTTCGATCATTACAAAATGCCCTTAATGGGAAAAACTCTTTGGTCGAGATAAAAAATTATATAGAAAAGTTTATCGCCGAAAAACATGAGGTTCTGCAAGGACAATCCAGATAGCACAGGACGTCTGGAAGACGTCCACTTTACGTCCATTTTCGGTCTGAATGTCTTACGTCCTAAAAAGACGTCCTAAAGGCATCTAAAACACGTCTATCTCAGGACGTCGCGTCGGTATAACGTCTGAAATAAGACGTTTTAAAGACGTCTTTTCCGGGGCGTTTTACGACGGTTTATTTCAGACGTCTTAAAAACGTCTTAAAGACGTCTTTTCCGGGACGTTGGTTTAACGTCTGAAATAAGCACAATATTTGATCAAAGTTGAAAAATATGTCATTTTTTCAAACTCAAATTTCTCAAAAACTGTGCGTCTAGGAGAAAAATTAAAAACAGATTCGGAATCAGCGCAAAAAACCCTACAAGAATTTCATAGTGAGAATCGAAACCCCAGAAAAGAGTTGAAATTTGTTGGAACGTGTCATTATTACCTAATCTTCATCATTCAATTGAAAAATAACTTGTATTATCACATTTTATGTAAAGCAAACGAAGTGTGTTTACAGTTTTGCTCGTCACTGTATGTAGGAAACGAAGAATGGTAACGAGAGTGACGAGCGAGCGAATGGAAGAAGAAAGGTCAAGCTAGAATAACAGTACGCTATTGTTTTGTCGAAGAGTGTAGGAACTAGCTGGAACGATGCCGACGATCAGGCGTAAAAATCACGGGTCGTTTACGCATTGGTGTGCCAAAACAAATCCTTCCGAAACGCGTCGGTGCATTGTGAGTGTCTCGTGCTTGGGCGACGCGTGCTCGTTACGCTCACGTACGCCGGGCGCTGTCGTGTGTGAAAATGCACACGTGCCGGCGGCACAGAGCGGCGAGCGCAGCGCGTGCACGGCCAGCAGTACACCACGAGGCACGAGCACACCGATGCGATGATGCGATGGAAACAGGACGATATACCAATACCGTACACACGCCGTGCAATGTGCAGCGTGCTCCTCAGTTCTGGCAGGAGACACGCGCGCATGTATAGGTACACACGCAGTGTACAGTGCACGGCGTTATGCGCGCCACACGCACTGTACACATAGAGGAGCGGCGCGGCGGCGCGCACAGTGGGCGAAATCCGGTTGAAATAGACAAAATTCGATAACTCAGTGAATTCTGCAGTAAATATTTCGAAAATTGGTATCTCTAGGTTGTTTTGGACGCAGATTTCACATTTTTAATCAAAATGATCAAATTCAAAATGGTCGATTCAATATGGCAGACCGAAAAATCAAAACTGAATGGATTTTTTTGAAAATCGGTGTGTCTAGGTCGTTTAATAACCATAGCAGTTGAAAAAGCGACATAAAACAATCAAACGAGGTGTCTCTAGGTTGTTTTAGACGTAGATTTCAAATTTTTAATCGAAACGATCAAATTCAAAATGGTTGATTCAATATGGCGGACCGAAAAATCAGAACTGAATGGATTTTTTTGAAAATTGGTATCTCTAGGTTGTTCTGGACGCAGATTTCAAATTTTTAATCAAAATGATCAAATTCAAAATGGTCGATTCAATATGGCGGACCGAAAAATCAAAATTAAATGGATTTTTTTGAAAATTGATATGTATGAGTTAGGGTCGATTCATATCTCAGCGGAACGATTATCGGATCGGTCTTGCGTGTTCATAGTTTATCGTTCCGATTCTACAACGAACAAAGGCCAAGTGCCGAAGATCGTGTCATTTGCTACCCTAACCCCATGGGTTCCCACCTTAGCTCTAGGGGTTCCTAGAATCTCACCGACTCGAAGAAAAGTATCGTAGCCGAATCGTCGTTACCGCTCAGATATGAACTGTTTCACTTAAAACCTGGGTAAGAATCTCGGTCCGTTTATCGTTACTGATGAGATATGAATCGACCCTTATTGGGGATGCTGATTTTTAATTTGTATTTGAAATCGCTGATGCAACCTGGCGGAATCCGGAAAATGTGTACAAAAATCGATAATTCATTGAATACTGAATGAAATTATTTGAATATTGCTAGTCTAATGTGCGTATTTGGGGTCGCTTATTTCGAATATCAAATTAAAATTGTAAAATTAACAATGGTGTATCCAGTATGGAAGACATTTCTTGTAGACAATATTTATATATACATATATACAATATATATACAATATCATATTGTATATTAATAATATATATTAATTATAATATACATAATTGTATAATATATATAGTATATATGTGTAATATACATAATATATATTAATTAATATAATTAATTATTTTTAAATATATTTATTTGTTAATAACATTTTGTTATTAACTTTAAAATGTTATTAAGACATGAAATAAACTTAATTCAAGATATTTTTTTACAACAGATTCACATAAATAGCCTTTCTTGATTCTGGGTATTCGCACTTTTGACTGTCTGCATGAAATTACATACAGTATTATATTATTAATATCTTTTCAATCGGCAAAAATTGGCAAACGGGGTTTGTTTCATAACTTTAAGGATACTTTAAGAAAAAGATTTATCCTAGTCTTGTTCAGGCATATATAATGTGGCCGTCATATTAAATTGTGCATCGGAAATTTACTTTTTTTTATTGAAAATCGAGTTAATACGCTGGTCAATTAATAGACTTGAAAATAATTATTAAACATATTCAAAAAGATACTAAAAATTTTTTATCGATACAATGTATAAAGAGTACAATGTATAAGGAAATTTTTTTATAATTTTACATGCAACTCCAGCTGTGTACGGGGAGTTTGAACAGACAAAAATATTATGAAATTAAAGGGATGAGCGTTAACGACAATACTTAAATATAAATGTCAACTTATACTTAATAACTTTTAACTCATTTTACTTGTTTTTCATAAACTTTAGGGTATTGTTAAAGACGTAAAATAATTGATTTCGGACATTTAAACAAAAGTTAAAAATCGATTTTTGTCAGGATTTCGCCCACTGTGCGGCGCGGCAGTCCGCCGCAAGCGTCCCGAGTCCCGAGCCCGGTGTGTACCTAAAGTTGGGAGGGTGCACGACCCCCTCTCGAGTACACACATGCAGATAAGGCCAGGTGGTATGACGTGGCTCTCTTATGGGGGCGCGTATGGGGGTTCTTCCATGGGCAGCTGCAGCTTGATTCCGACAATGCACCAGCACAAAAAGCCTAGTGAAAAGACCACCGTGGTGTCGTAGCGTGCTTGGCACCGCGATTAGGGGGCTGGGGGTGCAACCATAGGCATAGGTATTATAGTTTTCAATTCGAATATCTTTCCTTGGCATCCGAATTCCCGTCGGATAACTGTCCACGCTGCTAATCGTCAATTATTTCCTGGCGAAACAACCACGGAAAAATATTCGTGTCATCCTTCCGATTCGTTCGGATTCTGCCGCAAGTGGAATTTCACGCGTCTTTTGTCAGATTTTTTTTCAGGCAAACTGGAATTTTGTTTTTTTTCCTTCCTATTAACATCATAATAAAAGTTTGGTGGTTTTCCACAATAGCGTGTGTGTACGCATTTACGACTAAAAGACGCGTCTTAAAGTCGTCTGGAAGACGTTTTTAAGACGTCTAATGGACATGCTTAAGATGTTTTTAGGACGTACAGTTTTGTAACATAAGCCGTTCAGAGGACGTTCGTAGGACATTCAAGACATCGGTAGGACGTCTTGAATGTCCGACACCAGACGTTTTTAAGACCTCGTTAAGACGTCTTTGTGCTATCTGGGTTACATGTACAGGAAATAATCATTCAAATAAGTTTGTTGAAACTTACGATTTCATTAGCTAATGTTAACAGAAGATATTTACTTACTTTCACTTTCCTACCGTTAAGGATATTTTCAAGGATTTTACGAGGTCAATCCAAGGTATACCGTTATATTCAGTTTTCTCAGATGATACTTAGTAGTGTTTCATTAGGTATATTATTATTTTGTTATAAATAAAATCGAGATTTCACTCCGTACGTTTCGAGTGGCTGCGATTAATGTTGAAGATACCGTTCAAAGTAAAGTTTGATTGAATTTGGTAGAATCGGAGGCAGAGTTGGGCAGTAATTAATTACATGAGCATTTAATTACATCTTCAATTACATATGTTCCAAAGTGGAGTATAATTACAATAAGAAAACGGTTAAATGGTCCAAAACATAAAAATTAGTGGTTTAAAAGAACAATTACACTGAAGTAATTGTTAGACCCAGTTACAATTACTGTAATCGTGTTAAGTAATTGCAATTACTCCTTTCACAATTACTGTAATAGCAATTATTTTGGTTCAACCAGTAATTGTAATTGCGGACCACAATTACAATTACAATGATTCGTCAAGTAATTGCAATTACCAATTACAATGACATGTAATTGTAATTTTATTTCTGCAATTTCAAATTACAGTAATTGGTAAGTGATTGTAATTTTAATTGAAAATACAATTTGCCCAGCTCTGGTCGGAGGCGAGAACTGTCGGGTTCGTCGTTACGCCAATGGCGTTGTCGAAGACGTCACGCGCATGCACCTTTAGATCGGGGTCTCGAAGATGCGTGTGTTCGTAAGACCGGTGACGTCATCGTACAAACGTCAGAAGGAAACAGGTTGCATTGATATCGCGGCTGGGTCGTAGCCTCGGCCCTCGGTTGAGGTCGGCTCGTAGTAAGGGGCAAGGTCCATTCACCGAGATGTATCTTCAGGTTCAGACGCGTGCCACCGAACAATGCTCGTTTCTTAGAGGGGGCACAAAGAAACCATGGAAAAGCAAACACAAAGATGATTATGTGCCCCGATCTCTGCACTTGCTCCCGGACAGGAGCCGGTGTTTACAGCCAATCAGGTACAAAAAGCATTCCAGAAATCGTATCAGCAAATCAGCTATCGTATCCGATTATTAAGTCATTAGAAAACTGTGTGGACTTGGCTACTGGTTTATTCTTTACTTTATACTTTATATACATAAAGATGGCGTTAGCCTCAGCTCTAATTGCCCAATTACAAACTTGTACTTATATACTAATACATATTCTGGTTATGGTCTTTGACTTCTAATTTGTACATTTTTCCACGTCTCTCTTTCCTTATATCTCTTGTTATCAGTTAACAGTTATTTCTAACCTTACATACTATTATTATATGTACCTGTAGTACATCCACACCGCTTTCATATAACTGTTTTTATACATTCAATAATACACAATGCAATAATACAATAATATATACAGTAGGCCGGGCCGAAAAACACGAAAGTAAGCGTGGCGTTTGACCCTAGTGCGGGAAAGTTGTATTTTGGGGTCAATATGAACTGTGCAAAAGTTGGGCCCTGTGAGTTGATATCTTCTGTTCCGGCAAGAGCTTTGAATTTTCGAAAATTAGTGAAACGGTATAAAGTGACTTATAAGTGAATGTTCGAGGATATTCTCAACCAAATTCGATGGTCTTTGGATATTTTATGGAGTATAAAAAACTATTAGACCCGTATTTTTTATTATCGGCTTATCTCGAAGTTTAGGGGTTGAACTTACCCCTGGTATATGAGGTATATTAAAAATGTTTCATACAAAAGTCTTCTAGTATTTTATACTCTTAGCAATAATGTATTCATTTTTTTAAAAAATGTCAAATTTGTTCAACCCGCCCCCCGCTCCACTCGTTACTTTCGCAAATTTTTAAGTTTTTGTAAAGACAAAAATCCTGGAGCGTTTAATGTTAAATCCAATCATATATAATATAGGGTGATTACCAGTCAGCAAAAATCCTTGATTCTGACCAGGTCACAACAGATCGTGTGGGCTCGTAGTTTTCCCTCGACACGATCCCGGCCCAAGTCGTCATTGTCACAATCCTGGCCGGTCGGGCCATTTCAAGAGGGGAACCCAGTCGCACTAATGTGGCGAATGCCGTTATTTATACGGGGCACTCTCTTCCTTTTTACTTATTTTGTACACACGCAAGGTGGGAAAACGAAATAATAAACCTCATTAAATGATAGATTTTATTTATTGTAGTATTTGTAGTGGGCCCTGAAAATTACAGCGAAGCTTGTCCGTCTACACTCGTCGCGCAGCATAAAGGACGGTACAGCTTGGCACGAACGATCAAGCCCGGAAAATGGACACCATTCAGCTTGGGCCTGAGCCTTCCTGCGCTTTCCTGACAGTAATTTGAGCCGTTTCCCGAGGCTCGCACAAAGGCCAAGCACCTAAAATCGTGTCTAACCGCAGGGGTTCGCCGGCTCACCCCAGGGGTCCCCCAGAATCTTCCACTCCCCTCTAAACCCCAGGAGATGCCTATGCTAGATGCCGTCCGGTCAACGGGAAAATTCCGTTCTCTTCAGAATTTTTCTGGTGACCGGTGACAGGCAGGCCCGACTCTACCATCAAGAAGAATATAACATGCTGTAATTATTTAAAAAGCTGTCAAATAGAAGTTTTCAGAGTTCGTCGTGCCAATGGCGAATACGTTGTTAAGGAATTTAAACGTTATAACAAAAAAATAAGAATAGGTTTTTGATTTCGTAATGTTACAGCTGACGATAATAAGCGAATTCAACGACCTACTACATTATTACGTTGAGCCTTTAAATAACGCCAAAATGCGGTACGGAATCGCAATACATACTACATAAATATGTAGAACACGCGTAACTGTGCAATAAGTCAATAAGTAAATAATATTATTTCACAGTAACAATAAGTAATAATTAGACTGCGGGAAGTGTATGAAAATTTTATGTCAGAATATGCAAATATTTCCTTCGTACCGTTGATATTATTAAGTTTAAACAATATTTCAATGAAAATATTTTTTCACTACGTGAAAGGTGTAATATTAGGACAAACGCTGTCGACCCTTATTTCACAATGTCTAAAGAATATTCAGCAATTGTATGGACCCGAAATAACAAACAATTCAAACCTAACAGCTGTTTGTAGTTACTGGAGTGTTTCACATCTCATGTGCGCCGATATGATAAATGATGCGTACAGTTGCAAAGTATCGTAATGGGCGAAATGACACTATTGGTTTCCCTAATATGAACATTTTATTATTTACCGGTGTAACTGAAATAATTTTTGATATCATTTATTAGGTTGTGAAAGGAAAGTTCTGTCGCGTTTTGAATAAGCAAGTAATTTTGCTTGTTACCTGAATGATGGCAACAAGTTGTTACAAATAATTTAAAAAAAAACGGCATTCCAAAGAGCAAGAATCGTAGAATACGACCATATATTTATACATTTTTTTCACAGTAGATCCGGTGGAAAAATTTGCAGAACAGAGATATGTGTCACTAATATATTTTCTAGTAATTATTTAAAATCCTTATTTAAGAAGAATTCACCAAGCGGCAGGAACGTTTCCTACATGATGTTGAAAAGGAGAGCTACCGACAGTTTACCTAAGGAGTTGTGAAGCCCATAAAAACCTTTTTTTTTGTACCGCGCACAGCAGGCAGCCCTGACCCCCGTCGAGAGAGACGTCGTTGCCAGGAAAGGCCAGGCGAAAAATAAATTCCGTTGAGAAATCCGGCCCGAATTTCCGTGACCGGGCTCCCTATCCTTAAGCATTGGTTACCGGTGCTTTCCTGAGCAAGCTGTACCGTCCTTTATCCGCTCTTGCAGTGTGCCCAGATGAGAGGAGTTACGAAAAAATGTGTACCCCCTCTTAGATGACCGAACACGTTGCGCGTGCGTGACGAGGATTGAGTGGGGCGAAGGGGAGATCCGCAGTCTAGGAAAACTACTACAAATACTACAATAAATAAAATCTATCAGGTTTATTATTTCGTTTTCTCTCCTTGCGTGTGTACAAAATAAGTAAAAAGGAAAAGAGTGCCCTGTATAAATAACGGCATTCGCCACATTACTGCGACTAGGGTACCCCTCTTGAAACGGCCCGACCGGCCAGGATTGTGACGAGGACGACTTGGGCCAGGATCGTGTCGAGGGAAAACTACGAGCCCACACGATCTTTTGTGACCTGGTCACAATCTTGTCATCGTGTGCTTAGGTTAGCTTCAACCAACGTTCGGCCACTGTTCGGCCCGCTTTGTGGCCTCCGCGCGCTGGACTCGTGATGTGACTTGGAACGACCTGGTTGACTGGGTACGATTAAATTTTCGAAAAAGTTTGTGTGCAGCCCTTTTCCCACCCCTTTAGTATAAGGTGACTCAAAACTCACCACGTGAAGGTAGCTGCACGAAGAGTTCCTCCCAAGCCCATCCCAACCAACCCTACCTTGTGCACTTTAAAAACAAAATTAGGGAAAAAAATTATAAAAGGAAAAATATATTTTTAATAATGGGATTTGTTCTCAAATAGAGGCATTTTTTGACGAGACTCAAGAGTGGCACGAATGATGCCGTCTCTTGCTTCATGGCCGATAACTCGGCTTGACGCCTCCGCCACAAGCTTCACCATGCGTTCTAATGCTTGAGTGTGTCATGGAAAAACCTCAAAGTCCCAAGACTTGGGCATAACTTCGTCCCGCATCATTTGGCTGAAGGACTCATTGTTGATATAATCAAGTGCCGGTGGTGAAGACACGACACAATTATCCCAGACAATCATGTCAATATAATCAGATGCTTCAAAATGTATTATTGGCATGTTATACTTGATTGACATGATTGACTGGGATAATTGCGTCTTGCCTTCACCACCGGCACTTGATTATATCAACAATGAGTCCTTCAGCCAAATGATGCGGGACGAAGTTATTCCCAAGTCTTGGGACTTTGAGGTTTTTCCATGCCACACTCAAGCAGTAGAACGCATGGTGAAGCTTGTGGCGGAGGCGTCAAGCCGAGTTATCGGCCATGAAGCAAGAGACGGCATCATTCGTGCCACTCTTGAGTCTCGTCAAAAAATGCCTCTATTTGAGAACAAATCGCATTATTAAAAATATATTTTTCCATTTATAATTTTTTTCCCTAATTTTGTTTTTAAAGTGCACAAGGTAGGGTTGGTTGGGATGGGCTTGGGAGGAACTCTTCGTGCAGCCACCTTCACGTGGTGAGTTTTGAGTCACCTTATACTAAAGGGGTGGGCAAAGGGCTGCACACAAACTTTTTCGAAAATTTAATCGTAATTATTTCGTTTTCCCACCTTGCGTGTGTACAAAATAAGTAAAAAGGAAGAGAGTGCCCTGTATAAATAACGGCATTCGCCACATTAGTGCGACGGGGTTCCCCTCTTGAAATGGCCCGACCGGCCAGGATTGTGACAAGGACGACTTGGGCCGGGATCGTGTCGAGGGAAAACTACGAGCCCACACGATCTGTTGTGACCTGGTCAGAATCAAGGATTTTTGCTGACTGGTAATCACCCTATATTATATATGATTGGATTTAACATTAAACGCTCCAGGATTTTGTCTTTACAAAAACTTAAAAATTTGCGAAAGTAACGAGTGGAGCGGGGGCGGGGTGAACAAATTTGACATTTTTTAAAAAAATGAATACATTATTGCTAAGAGTATAAAATACTAGAAGACTTTTGTATGAAACATTTTTTCATATACCTCATATACCAGGGGTAATTTCAACCCCTAAACTTCGAGATAAGCCGATAATAAAAAATACGGGTCTAATAGTTTTTTATACTCCATAAAATATCCAAAGCCCATCGAATTTGGTTGAGAATATCCTCGAACATTCACTTATAAGTCACTTTATACCGTTTCACTAAATTGTCGAAAATCCAAAGCTCCTGCCGGAACAGAAGATATCAACTCACAGGGCCCAACTTTTGCACAGTTCATATTGACCCCAAAACACAACTTTCCCGCACTAGGGCCAAACGCCACGCTTACTTTCGTGTTTTTCGGCCCGGCCTAATATACAGTATTTAACTTCCCCCTTTATAATGAAGTTTGTATTAGACAGACTGCTATTGATCTCAGGATAGCAGCATCTTCCTTTCTTAACCTTCGCAAGGTAATGTGGGGTTTCAGAGACCCCAACTTCAGATTTTTGAAAAGAATTTTCATATCAATAAAATTGAATCTGTTTCTTTACTTTCTATCCTGTGTTATTCTCAGAGTTGTGCTAATTCAATTACATTGTCATTCAATTACTAAGTATTTTAATCAGATGTGTAATTGAAATACAATATGTATGTGTTTATTTATTTGTTCCCTTACGGGTTACAAAGAGATCCCGTTCCCTTTACAACATAATTCTTTTCATTTAAATTTCTGTTTTTGCATTTTAAATTCTACACTCATACTATCATTCTTTTCTTTTCTCATTCTCTCTCTCTCACTCTCATTCTTCCATTGATCCCTCTCTTCTCAATTCACTCCTTCTCCTTCGCCTTTTCTATCCTGTATGTATATTTATTTTTGTTTCCTTTCGTGATACTACGCGACCCCGTTCCCTTTACATTATCCTACGGTCTACATTCGCTCTTACTTTCTGCCGCTGTCTTTGCCTAAATTATCTATAATATTTTCCTTTTTTTTCACGCACGCATCCTCTCTCTCTCTCTCTCTCTCTCTCTCTCACTCATTCTCCATCTTCCTTTCCTTTCTTTGATTTCCTTTTCCGACTCTCTCTCCTTCATAACTTCCTTCCTGGATTTCTTTTCTTTCCCTATCCAATTCTTCCATCCACTTCTCTCCCCTCCCGTCCTCGGCTAATATTTCTTTCACCTTCTCTTGCATACTGATTTCCATTCCTTCTTCTCTTCTGCACCTTTCCTCTTCTTCTTCATGGCCGCACCTTCTGCACCGTCTTTCCTCTTATTCTTCCCAATATCTCCCTCCCCTCATTTCATTCCCTAGTCTGTATCTTGCAATTCTTCTCCATTTTTCTTCCTACGTTCCTTTTTCTAGGTATTCCGGCACTTCATTCACTCTTATTTCTCTGAACCATTTGTTGTATCTCGATTCCCTCGCCATTTTCCAATTCTCTTCTTTCTCTATCTCCTTCTCTCTGTGTTCTATCCTTTCCCACTCCTCGTCTCTCCTTTCCCTATCTCCGATCTCTAACATTATTCTATTCCCTCTCTCTTCTATATATTTTTTTCTTCCTTTCTCCCACTTGGATAATTTCTCTCCTCCTCTGCTCGCTCTCTCTTCTATCTCCTTCAGACATTGTCTTGCCCATTCGCTCTCCCTTCCTCCTCTTAGTCTTTCTTCAAATTTCCATGCTCTTCTCGCACCCCTTGCTCTCATCCTCTCTCTCTTTGTTTCCTCCCTTACCATATATCCTGGGGTCACCCACTCTAGCCCCAGCACCCACATCTAATATAATCTTTCGTGCATCGCTTTCACTTTTCTTTTCCTCCCAGCACCATATCTCCGCCCCGTATGCCATCACTGGCCATACCAGGGTGTCGAAAAATCATTCCCTCCTCTTGTACTTGTTTTTAAAATATCTTTTGCCTATCCCCCACGCACTTCTCATTACCCCTCCTCCCTTCCTTGTTCTTTCTTCTAAATGTCTTTCTTGTCATCCGTTCTTCTTGAGGATGTATCCTAAGTATTTTATCTCCTCTACCTCTTCCACCGTTTCATCTCCCCATCTCCGCGTCTTTTTCTCTTGCCTTCTTCTTTCAAACATAATAACCTTCGTATTTTCTCTGTTCACCTCTAGACCTTTCTCCCTTATATAATTCCTAAATTCCTCAATCATGAACTTCATACCACTTTCTTTCTTCGCCAGCAGCACAAGGTCGTCCGCGTATTGCAATGTATACAGTATTTTTCCTTTAATTTCTACTCCCCTTTCCCCCTCTTCCGCATCCTTTCTTCTAAATCCGCCATAAGCAATAATATAAATAGCTTCGCGCTTAGCGGGCATCCTTGTCTTACTCCTCTTCCTACCCAGAACTTCTCTCCTATTTCTCCTCCCACTTTCACTTTCACCGTTGTCTCTCTGTATACCTCTTCTATTCTTTCTCTTATTTCTTCGCTCACCCCTTTATCTTTTAGAGCTTTCCACAAGTTCCTTCTGTTGACGCTGTCGAACGCTGCCTTCAGATCTATAAAACAGCCTATCATTCTTCCTTTCTTCTTCGCGAGTTCTCTGTTAATTATATAGTTCAGTACGTATATGTTGTCTATTGTCCCGTTTTCTTTTCTGAACCCCGTCTGATTCTCTGGTATCATCTTCTTTTCTTTTACCTCTCTTTCCAACCTCTCCTCTAGTATAATGGTGTATATTTTATACAAGGTGTTTAGTAGTGTCACTCCTCTATAACATTCAACAGTTTTTCCATCTCCCTTCTTTTTTATAGGCGCTACTATACCTGTTTTCCACTCTTCTGGCCATCCTTCTCCCTTCCATACTCTATTACATATTTTCCACACCTCATTCCTTATATTCTCTCCTCCATATTTCCATACCTCGTTGCCCATCTCATCCTCCCCAGCTGCTTTCCCCACTTTCATTTTTCTTATTACTCTTACAATCTCTTCCATTCCTATCTCTTCGTTACTCCTCTCACTTCTTCTTCTCCTGCTGCCTCCTTCAACCTTTGTTTCAACTCCTCCTAACAAACTCATAAATACCATTATCCTCTTTCTATTCTGCTCCTAACCTCACTTTCTTCACTTATTCCTTTTCTCAGGGCTCCTTTCACCTTGCGTACCTCCCTTTTTGCTTCCAGCTGATCCCCTTCTTCTCCTCCACCCACGGAACTCACTCACTCCACCTTTCCTTCAATCTCACTCTCTACTAACACCTTTTTATCTGCTACTCTCACTGTCGCACGTTTTCTCTATGTACTCGGAAACGGAACTCAATTGAAATACAATATAATTGAAATACAATATAATTGAAATAGAATATAATTGAAATACAATATATAATTGAAATACAATATAATTGAAATACAATATAATTGAAATAGAATATAATTGAAATAAACTATAATTGAAATAGAATATAATTGAAATACAATATAACTAAAATACAGCACTCCAAATTATGGCGCACAACTTTGAAGAAGTACGATACATTTTTATGTTTTTCTTTCATATACTTGTTTGCTTTATTGTTGAAATTTAAAAAATGTGTAACGCAGACGTTATTTCTGTTCAGATATTATAAATTTATAAATAATAAATTCCTTCTGTTAGAACCTACACATGGATTATTCAACCTCTTCTTACCTATTACTTTATCATTCTTTAATTTTCAATTTTAATTTAATTACATCGTAATTCGTAATTAATGTAATTTAATTACGAAGTATTTTGAAATTGTACTGTAATTGCAATTACGAATTACATTGTAATTTAATTACAATGTATTTTATAATTGTACGCAGTTGCAATTACGAATTACATTGTAATTTGATTGAATGAAGTACCTACCGAATTATAAATTACAATGTAATTCAATTACTTTGTAATTATAATTCCTGGAGTAATTCAATTGTAATTCTGCACAACTCTGCATTGTTCATACCAAACTGGAGTTATTAAAAGAAGAAATCAATTCGTATGCAACTATTTTTTTCTGATAAATAATTGATGTAGCCAATTTGTTATTTTGCACAAAGATCCGCAGTCTAGTAATAACAAGGATATGGCGACTAGTCTTCGCGCCGGTGATCGTAAAAGCCCTTAAACAACTTTGGTTAATTGCACTGGTACTGTGTAATTATATTGATGGACTCCCGTGAATAGGCATTAAACATTTCCCTTCGATAACATATTCGATCGTAGCGAGCCCCAACGCGGGAGTAAATATTGACTGACTAGTAAAGATTATTCTCGATCTATGTAAATACATCACGAACACTGGACGGGAATCTCAATTTATTACCGCATAATGTTACGAATCGGCTAATATCGAGCTTTATGTGTGTGTGTGCGCGCCCGCGTGTTTGTCCCAGCTAGCACACGGACGTCCGACGAATGTCCAAAGTACGTCCGTATCGGACCTCTGTATGTCCCACGGACGTCCGATTTTTCGTCCAATTTAGAAAGTGGGACGTACGTAGGACGTCCCGTTCGGACCTATCTGGGACGTCCCTCGGACATACGTGAAAATAATCTGGGACATACGGACGTTATTCGGACGTCCCTTGTACGTATCTGGGACATACGGACGTTATTCGGACGTCCCTTGTACGTATCTGGGACATATTCTGAACGTTATTCGGACGTCCCTTGTACGTATCTGGGACATATTCTGAACGTTATTCGGACGTCCCTTGTACGTATCTGGGACATATTCTGAACGTTAACGGACATTTATAGGACGTTTATATAGGATATGGTTTCTGCATATTAAAAACTACTAAACAATATTCTATGTATGTATAAGGTTAAAAAGTGAAACAAAATTTCATTTATTATTCCTATTAAGGACATAGTACAATACAATCGCATATACGTACAATACAAATATATATTTATTCAAACATATAAAAATTTTATATAACTATATAACTAAATATATATATATATTTATAATTAACTATAATATAAAATTTATTACTAAATCTCTATATATAACGTAGAAACGTAGAAAGAAACGTGAAAGCTGGGGATTGAGCCATTATATAGACGCAGCGTTTCTTCGGGAAGGTTTTGGAAAAATCCGCATTCGAAAAAATACATTCGTTGAAAAGTTGTGACATCATTAGTGCGCCCACTGTGCGCCGTCAGCGAGGACAACCCGCCCGTAGGGCCTGGTTGCGAGAGCGTGCAGTAGGCACGCCACGAGCAGCTGGAATAATATAATATTTATAACTAAATATAAAATAAAATATACAGGGTGTCCCAAAATTCCTTCAACAGCCGGAAATGGGAGGTTAGTGAGATCATTTGAAGCAACAGGAACTTCCCATTTCCGGCTGTTGAAGCAATTTTGAGACAGCCTGTATAACTAAAAATAAAATAAAAATATATATACAGGGTGTCCCAGCTAACTTGACCACCTTGAATATCTTTGTTGTTTTTCAAGATACGTCAAATGTCTGAAGGACAAAGTTGAATGGTAAAATGGGGTTTGTACGATACCAACAAAATTTTTGTTTTCATGTAATTTTTTTTAGAGATATGAAGGTCACCTTTATTTTTTTTAAATACCTCATTCCATTTAAAAAAATGAAGGTGACCTTCATATCTCCAAAAGAAATTGCATAAAAGCAAAAATTTTGTTGGTATCGTATGAGCCCCATTTTGCCATTCAACTATGTCCTTCATACATTTGACGTATCTCTAAAAACAACAAAGATATTCAAGGTGGTCAAGTTAGCTGGGACACCCTGTATAATACTTAATGAGACCTTTTTTTTTTTTTATTTTTTAAAGTATGGGGTGTAAAATACTTTACGTACGTGCCCCGGGATCATCGCAACCCCGGGGTGTGTGGGAGTCCCCCAGCTGTGACCTCGAAAATATCGAGGAGCACGTGCCATGCCCTAGGTGAACTTGTGCATAGGGTGCAAGACACAGGATTCACGGGGTATACGCCACTAAACTTCACCCTACACTGCTATTCCGGGATCTGGTGGGAGGAATCTGGCCGGGACTGTCCATGAGACCCTTGTTGGTAAAAAAATTGCCATGCCTCATTATTAATACACTTTGTTTATAACTCTGGTTCGTTCCGCAGCCCTCCTAAGCCATTTCTGCATGCAGACTTCGGTATCGTTTACCGAAGTAGATACCTTTGAGATTTTTGCTGCGTCTAAAATTAAAATTTCAATTCAATAATATATATTGTATACAACTAAATATCAAAAATAACAAAATGCACGTGAATAATTACCAATTATTATTTACGTACCTAGCTCGTTGCAATGTTTTAACGCCGGAGGCGTTGGCATCATCGATTCCGACTCTTCATCGGTATCACTGACCATACGTACAATTTTGCGTCTCCTTTTTGGACCAAGTTCAACTTCTGATTGTAGGTCAGAAATTTCCTCGGCCACTTTCGCCTTGGCCCTTGCTTTTGCATAATCATCTAAAAGCATTTTTAAATTATACATATGTAATTATTTTAGTTTCATCATATTATAAAATCTTTAACTCACCAAAAGTGCCGTTTTTAAAATGTTTAATGGCGTGTTTTGGCCAACATTTGTTCACGCCCTCGCATGCTTTCATGGCCTTCATCATTCGGCTCTTGGATAACAAAGGCCAATGGCAATAATCGCCTATTACCCACAAAGAGGGCACTGCCTCCACCGTACCATCTTGCAGAAATTCGACAATCGTCCACGATTTCATTGTTCCGCAGGTTCTGCAAAATTGATATTGTATTAATGTATAAAGAAATATGTTTGCACTTTATGCCGCGGGGTTCATCACACACATATTAAATCAGAATAACTTTTTATGAATGGAACAAACGACTTCAATTTCTCTGTAATGCTAGAAGGATTAGTTTAGTAAATGACGTCTTAAATATGTTGAAAAAATACATTTCCTCGGAATTGTGACACACCATAGTAAAAATTGATTTCTACAACTTTTTCAGCTGGGCCAATAACGAAAATTTAAAAGTTGTGTTTTGTAAACTCGTATAAATTATATAAATTCTGAAAATTTTATTGAAATTGGTTGATTGGTTCACGAATTATGAACGATCAAAAGTGGTAAAGATTGCAATTTTTCATGATTTTCGGCCTGTGAGTACTATTTTTACTACTTTTGATCGTTTATAATTAGCAAACTAATTAACCAATTTCAATGAAATTTTTAGAATGCATATAATAGACGGTGATTCCTACGCGTTCATCAAGTTCGCTCTACAAGTACACCTCTCCGTCTCGATAACGTCTTGTCGTTTCGAGTAATATCGGTATTCGTTGTAACCGCGCATATCGCGTAAGAATCACCGTCGGAAAGCATTCATCAAAGTGACAATAAACGAAGTTCCGTTAAGTAAAGTGTTCAAAACGAAGTCGTACTGTTTTATTCTCTTGTCGATCACTGTACATCCTCGCCAGGTTGCTCCCGGCTATCTTGCTTACATCCTCTAACACTCAACAATTTTGGTCGTTTTGAACACTTTACTTAACGGAACTTCGTTTATTGTCACTTTGATGAACGCTTTCCGACGGCGATTCTTACGCGATAGGCGCGGTTACAACGAATACCGATATTATTCGAAACAACAAGACGTTATCGAGACGGAGAGATGTACTTGTAGAGCGAACGTGATGAACGCGTGTGACGTGTATGATGTCTAACGATACAGTGTCGTCCTTCGTGGCAATGAGAAGGAGCTGTTGTTGTCAAGTTTGTCGGTCGACTTGTAATTTTCGGCATCGCGTCGCGTAGCGCTCTCGCGACGTCGAATCGTGTAAATGATATTAGCGGAAGTACAATTCGCGCGAGTTCGAATCCTAAACAATAAAAAAGATATTCTAATTTAAGGTGCGTGTGGCCAATTACACTGTCCAACAAATTTCAACTTTATTTTTGTATTTCGATTCCCATTATGCGATTCTTATAGAGTTTTTCGCACTGATTCCGAATCTGTTTTTAATTTTTCTCCTATACGTACAGTTTTTGAGAAAATGTAGTTTAAAAAAAAGATATATTTTTCAACTTTGAACAAATATTGTGATGTTATTATAAAAGATATTGAGTTGATCTTTACAGCAAAAGATTCCTTAAACTTTCCCGAATACAATGATATATAATATTAATGCATTATGATTGTTTAAACATGTTTAAACGATCATTAAAGACGGAGAGACACCACTTTTGCACCAATTTTTCACGATATTTTTGAATGTATCTCAAAAAATAAGCGTCCAGCGGAAAATCGAACTACACCACGCGATAGAGCAGACTTTTATCTTGAGAAACCACCCTTTCAAGTTTCGAACGTCGACGTTTTTTCGAACCAGAAAGCAAAATATCTTCGCCCGACATGAGTTGCGGCCAGTGGCGCTCGGGACGGTATACGGCGCGGCGAAGCGACGGGATACCGAGCGGCGAACGACCGTTCTAGTGGTGAGCGCCACTGGCCGCAACTCATGTCGGGCGAAGATATTTTGCTTTCTGGTTCGAAAAAAACGTCGACGTTCGAAACTTGAAAGGGTGGTTTCTCAAGATAAAAGTCTGCTCTATCGCGTGGTATAGTTCGATTTTCCGCTGGACGCTTATTTTTTGAGATAAATTCAAAAATATCGTCAAAAATTGGTGCGAAGGTGGCGTCTCTCCGTCTTTAATGATCGTTTAAACATGTTTAAACAATCATAATCTATTAATATTGGATATCACTGTCTTCGGGAAAGTCTAAGGAATCTTTTGATATAAAGAACAATTCAATATCTTTTATAATAACATCACAATACTTGATCAAAGTTGAAAAATATGTCTTTTTTTTAACTTCATTTTCTCAAAAACTATACGTATAGGAGAAAAATTAAAAACAGATTCGGAATCAGCGCGAAAAACTCTATAAGAATCGCATAGTGGGAATCGAAATACTTTTTGGCTGTTGGACAGTGTTATGTGCGCAACTGTGTAAAATAATTGTATAACAGAATGGCGTAAGCCGGTAACTGACGGTAACAAATAGTAACAATGAATATACTTACTTGTCTAGGTATGAAAAAAATCCAATAATATGTATGTATCACTGATTTCACTGACTTCACTGACTTCACTGATTTCACTGGATTTTTCAAGCACGTTCTCAAAGCTCTCGCACAAGACTGTGTTTGTCACGCAGCAACGGCGCGTTCTTCTCCAACATTCGATCGTCGCTTGTTTTATCGATCGTCGCTTGTTTTATCAACCGTCTCTTTCCTTGCCGATCATCGCGAAAGTGGCCGAAGAAACTACGGATTTTCAGTACAGATGGCTAGGTAAAAAGCAAAAGAAAAGATTCGATGCTATGAAATTCGCCAAAGTAATGATAGGTAATTATTCACATTTAATTTATTATTTTTGAAATTCAGTTGTATACAATTGAATATATTATTAAATTGAAATTCTAATTTTCAGATGCAGCAAATAGATGAAGACATTTCTATTCATCCAAAAGGAACAGAAGTCTCCATGAAGACATGGCTCAGGAGGGCTGGAGAAAGAAGTACTGTTATAACAAAAGCTTTCTTCAATAATATGTATAAGGTCACACGCACACATGCGCCGTCGTTTTTATCCTATAGTGAAAAATTTTTTAATTTATATGTACATATTAACGTTTTATATTAATAATATATTTTTATACTTATAATATTTAACCTTATATATTATCGTTTTTGTACTTATGTACATCTCTGTAATTTACGACACTTACAGCGAGTTACGTATGTATTCGAACGCCCTTTAAAACAGAATAATTTTTTTATAATTGTACCAAACGACCTGATTTTTTTATAATCAATTAGAAGCATTGGTTTATGAAATGATATGAAAAAATATTTTCTAAAATTATAATTTACAAGGTTACATGCAAAAATAAAAAAGGCATTTTTTAAAACTGTTTATTTAGGCTCTTAATGGAAATTTAAGATATATGTTTCGTAGATCTATGTTATACACGTGCTGAAAATTTCATCGAAACTGATTACCATATACACGCGAGCTACAAGCGGTTCAAAATGGCGAAAATCGTAGTTTTACACGACTTTTGATCAGTATCTGCTTCAAATCCACAGAATCGTTCATCTTTCGATGCGTGTCGTTTTCCTGCGTCAACCGATTTCGATGAAATTTTCAACATGTGTATAACTAACACAAATCTACAAAACATCTATTTTAAAATTTCATGAAAGGACCAAATAAAAATGTCTTAAAAAATGCCTATTTAATTTCTGCATGTAACCTTGTAAATTATAATTTTTGGAAAATCTTTTTTTCGTATCATTTCATAAATGAGTGCTTCTAATTTATTATAAAAAATCAAGTTGTTTGGTACAATTTTTAAAAAATTATTCTGTTTCAAAAAGGGTGTTCGAATATTTTCGTGGCTTCCTTCAAAAACCCAGAGTATTGTTGTAAATTGTTATAACTAAATATAAATTGTTATTAATAAATATGTATTAGTGTTATACGTATATGCGATTGTATTGCACTATGTTCCTAATCCATATGCTTGTAATAATTCATGTTTAATAAATGTGATATTTATTTTACTTTTTATCCTCATGCAAAGAACCTTGTTTAGTAGTTTTTAATATTCAGAAACCATATCGTACATATCCTTGAAGACGATAGATTTTTAAATGTCCTATATATAAACATCCTATGTAAATGTCGCGTATATATTATATTTTATGAAAATTATACATTGTAAATATATTTAATCACCTTTTTGTTAACCTATTTAATCTTATTAACATCCTACAATTTTCTAACATTAAACCTTATTAGTTTTTGTACTTAGAAAAATTCATAAAATTTTAATACAGTTTTTTGTTGCAATTCAAGTAGAAATTTTTTATTTTGCATAAAGAACCACTCTTTAGCTCATACACTATATACATATATTATATATATATTATATATTATAATATTATATATTATAATATATTACACATAATATATTAATATATCTCACGCATAAGATGTGATCAGTCCAAGAACACACAAAATTTAAGTCCCAATAAGTCCGAGATTAAAATTCTAAGAACATCCCAGGAGCGTCCGAAATTCATGTCCCACGGAAGTTCCTTGGACGAAAAAATCGGATGTCCTTGGAACATCCGAAATTTAGGTCCCAGGTACGTCCTTAGGACGTTAAAGAACGGATGTCCATCGTATGTCCGAAATTTAAGTCCATCGGACATCCTAGGGACATACGCAACGGACGACGGACGTATGGACGTAAACTGGACATAAACGGACGTCCAATGGATGTACGGTGCTAGCTGGGGTGTGTAGCGCGCGCATTGTTTTCTGTACACATACTGTACGTCTTATTTGATGATAGTTCGTGTACAATTATGACGACGTTCAATATTGTAATATGATGTTTGCGAATGGAGTAATTTCATGTTTAAAATTTCAATGATCCTTGAATAGCAGTTGCTGATTCTTCGAAACAGTATTTTATTTAAGAAGATCGCATGTAAAATAATGATAGAACTAACGCAACATATAAATGTTTCTTACAAATACAAGACTACACTTTTGTTGCTTGGAGATAATTAATTTTCTGTATTTATAACTTATTGTTAAACGTGAACGACTTTGAAGCCATAAATATTTTGTTGGCTAGTAGAATTTTATTGAAAAAAGAGAAGGGAAACATTTTTGAACATTTCCACCTGTCATCTGTTATTTTCACATAAAAAAAGTGTAATATAAATTTTTTTTCATAAGAGAATTGTATACAACGTTGTTCTACAAAAGACACATACAGTAGCGGACAAAAGTTTAAGACCGCTCTAAAAAAGCCGATAACTATTTTAATATTGTACTATACGATTTGAACTTTTTTAGGAAGATAGAGCAATTATTTTGCTACAGGATGTGAAAAGAAATTTTTTCAAAAATTGCAATTGATCAGAATTGTAGAAAAAATACTAAAAGTTGCATTTTGCAACTTGTTTTTGTGGGTCTATATTGAAAATTTAAAGAATACGATTTGTAGATCTGTGCCAATTATATGCACTGTGAATGTTTCATCGAAATCGGCTGATTCGGAAAAAAATGACAGGCATTGAAAGATGTAAGAATCTGCAATTTTTACCATCTTTAAACGTTTGTAGCTCATTGTAACGTCCACCGATATTGACGAAATTTTCAGAATATGTTTAATTGACACAGATCGACAAAACGTATCTTTTAAATTTTCGATATAGGCCCACATAAAAAATTTGTAAAATGCAACTTTTAGTATTTTTTTCTACAATTCCGATCAATTGCAATATTTGAACAAATTTTTTTTCACATCATATACCAAACTACTTGCTCTAGCTTCCCAAAAAAGTTCAAATCGTATAGTACAATATTAGAAAAGTTATCGTCTTTTTAAGAGTGAGCGAATAATTTTGTGACTCACTGTACGTTTGTTCAAGTAAAAGAGAGAAAGGGAGAGAGAGAGAGAGAGAGAGAGTGATAAACCGTGTGCGAGAGAGTGAGAGAGTCGAGGGATAGGGGGAGGGGAAGAGAGATTGTGTCCGCCTCTGTTCCATGGTAGCCCATATGGCTTATTGTTGGCGTGCATAAACGCGTGCAGCATTACGATGCTTAGCTATTAATTGATTGGATACGTATTTAGTATGCAGATAAATGTATCTCAGTGTGATTATCGGTGTTGCTCGAGCCCCGTCCGGAGCACGCACGAGCTCGAATGTTTTCGATCACAGCGATCGAGCCACGGCTGCGTCGGGTCGGGAACACCAAACAGGTGGTTAATTTAGGGAAGGACGAGCCTCGTCATTTCGCGCTCGAAAAATGTGTTCTCCGGATGATAACCGGTAATAGCTACGCGTATGAGTCAATTAACTACACGCTTTCTGATTCGCACACGGGTTATTAATACCAGACATCAGATCTTGAGCTATTTATGGTACATGCAAGTGTATGAAATATAGTTGACCACGCGTGTACTTAAAGCGACGTTTGCGGCCTTCTTGTTTTATTTCTAATTCGGGAAAGCCCTCAATTCGAAAATCGATTTCCTTCACATTTTAGCTTGAATACAGTTATGTCGATAAATCGATATTTACAAGAATACAATTAGCTACCTCCTTATAACGCTTTTATTGAGCATACAGTAATTATTAGGCCGGGCCGAAAAACACGAAAGTAAGCATGCCGTTTGGCCCTAGTGCGGGAAAGTTGTGTTTTGGGGTCAATATGAACTGTGCAAAAGTTGGGCCCTATGAGTTGATATCTTCTGTTCCGGCAAGAGCTTTGAATTTTCGAAAATTTAGTGAAACGGTATAAAGTGACTTATAAGTGAATGTTCGAGGATATTCTCAACCAAATTCGATGGGCTTTGGATATTTTATGGAGTATAAAAAACTATTAGACCCTTATTTTTTATTATCGGCTTATCTCGAAGTTTAGGGGTTGAAATGATCCCTGGTATATAAGGTACATATATGAGCAAATGTTTCATACAAAAGTCTTCTAGTATTTTATACTCTTTGCAATAATGTATTCATTTTTTTTAAAAATGTCAAATTTGTTCAACCCGCCCCCCGCTCCACTCGTTACTTTCGCAAATTTTTAAGTTTTTGTAAAGACAAAAATCCTGGAGCGTTTAATGTTAAATCCAATCCCAGATAGCACAAAGACGTCCTAAAGAGGTCTTAAAACGTCTGGTGTCGCACATTTAAGACGTCCTACCGATGTCATGAATGTCCTGCGAACGTCTTCCGAACGGCCTCCGAACGGCCTCCGAACGGCTTATGTTACAAAACTGTACGTCCTAAAAACGTATTAAGCATGTCCATTAGACGTCTAAAAAACGTCTTTTAGACGACTTTAAGACGTCTTTTAGACATTCGTAGGACATTCAGGACGTCTTGTTCAAATTCACGAAAAAGTTAAAAAAAAATTATAATTTATATGTAATACTTCTACTTTCTATGCACTGCTTGAGGGAATATTCCATTTTGTCTTCGAAAGGACATTATTACAATTCAGAAATTTTTATGCAGTTGGCGGGACTCGAACTCGGGACCTACCGTTTACTTGATGATGTGCTTCCTCGCTGAGCCATGCGAACCTATATGGTTACATTCATTATTTTTTATTGTTTTAGGCTCAAATCATATAATTATTAGAAGAGATAAACTTCTGTTAAAAAAATTTTTTAGATAAAAATAAACTACTTTTTTTAAATGAAGCATAGTACAGTAAATTCTCTATAATCGCAAACTGGGCATGTACGATAAACGCCAATGAAATATCCCCACCAACTAAATACACTGATCTCGGCTCGGTATATCGGTGTGAACCACTACTAACGCGACGCGGAGGGTCGCAGTCGTCGGCACAGTTCAAACGCCCGTGAGTCATTATAACGTTATACCAAAATTCTATCTTCTTTATTTTCCATTATTTTTTCATGGGACTTTCACCAACATATTCCTGGCATTTTTCTAATGCAAAATGATACCAAACACGATATAATATGAACTGAATTTAGTGGTTTAATTGACGATGAGAGTTTCGAACGCAAGGAAGGACAGCGTATATGAAAGAAAGAGACGCGGAGAGTCGCAGTCGCCGGCACAGCTCGAAGGCCCGCGCGTGGTCTCGCGTTACACGCGCTGTCCTTCTCTACGTTCGGCTCGGCCTTTGGTTCCTTCTCTACGTTCGGCTCGGCCTTTGGTTCCTTCTCTACGTTCGGATCGGCCTTTGAAGCTCGAAAAAAGTAGGACCAAGATCGATAAATGCAAACAAATCCCCCCGAGGCATTTGCGATTATAGAGAATTTACTGTATTAGTATATTAACGACTAAGAGATATATATGTATATTTTCCCAAGTACATACTTCAATCGTACGTCAGCACAGAAATACATACCATATACCATATATTTGCTAAATAAACAAAAACATATTATTGTGAAAAACATATTGTTATAATATACAGGGTGTTTCACGTAATTTTTCAAGCCATAACTCCGTTACTAATGCATTTACGAAAAAATATCATAAGAGAAAGATAAATGGTTCCAAGAGCACTACAATTCGTAGGCCCTTAGATTTTTTAGGTGCAACTGTGCATGTGCAATTAACAATTCCATCATTTCTTTAAATAGAAATGCATATTTTTTGTTACACTAATCGATTCCTCTGTTCATTCTACGTAAAAAATTATTAACGTACCATAGCAAAAAAATTAATAGTTCCCGCGATATTTTCAAAACCTGCCTTTATTGAAGAAGATACTCATTACTTTTCGTACACAACTTACGACGAACTTATTAATCTTATAGTTCAATCACATTGCGTAAGACGTAAGAGCTACGATTATTTTTCGTGCAACTACTTTGTCGCACATAATAAGAACATTAATTAATTAATTAATATTCTTAGAATATAAATGTATGTCGATTAAGTGACACACACGAATTCAAATAAATTAAAAGTAAACATTTTACTTCCAATATAAATAAAGATTTATTTTATATTCGAAACCAATATTTCATTCGTAATATGAGAGGTGTGTATGTCTTCCAGCATATTCTGGAACAAATATTTTTCCATGATAAACAAAATATTTCCTGCATATTTAATAAAAATGTTCTATTTCTAATATTAAATAAAGATTCATTTTATATTTAGAATAAAATATTTTTCTTGTAACATGAAATAGATATTTCCTCCTTATTTAAAAAAAAGAATTTGTTACGTATTGTAAAATAAATATTGTATGTATATTTGAATATTAAAAACAGTTTGGATCTCTATTTAATACTACATGAATGTGTATACAATATTTTGTGCTGCTAGATGTAATCATCCATGTGTTTATAATAAATGATATTTTGACAAAATATTTTCATTATCATTGCAAGAAATAGGAAACATAAGAACCAACATTTTAATCATTGCATAGCAAAATGATCCCTGTCATGACATCTCCAAAAAATTGAAGTGTGAAATAAGGCGTCTGAAATGAAACGTTTTAAAAACGCCCGCAAAAGGACGTCTTTAAAACGTTTTATTTCAAACGTTAAACGGACATCCCGCAAAAAACGTCTTTAAAACGTCTTATTTCAGACGTTAAACCGACGTCCCGAAAAAACGTCTTTAAAACGTCTTATTTCAGACGTTAAACGGACATCCTGAGATAGACGTCTTTTAGACGTCTTTAGTACGTCTTTCCAGGACGTAGGACATTTAGACCTAAACTGGACGTAAAATGGACGTTTTCAAGACGTCCTGTGCTATCTGGGATCATATATAATATAAGATGATTACGATTAAATTTTCGAAAAAGTTTGTGTGCAGCCCTTTGCCCACCCTTTTAGTACAAGGTGACTCAGAACTCACCACGTGAAGGTGGCTGCACGAAGAGTTCCTCCCAAGCCCATCCCAACCAACCCTACCTACCTTGTGGACTTTAAAAACACAATTAGGGGAAAAAATTATAAAAGGAAAAATATATTTTTAATAATGGGATTTGTTCTGAAATAGAGGCATTTCTTGACGAGACTCAAGAGTGGCACGAATGAAGCCGTCTCTTGCTTCATGGCTGATAACTCGGCTTGAAGCCTCCGTCACAAGTTTCACCATGCGTTCTACTGCTTGAGTGTGGCATGGAAAAACCTCAAAGTCCCAATACTTGGGAATAACTTCGTCCCGCATCATTACTACGTTTTTATTAGCTCGCTTTCTTTGGCTGAAGAACTCGTTGTTGATATAATGAAGTGCCGGTGGTGAAGACACGACACAATTATCCCAGTCAATCATGTCAATATAATCAGATGCTTCAAAATTTAATATTAGCATGCTATACTTGATTGACATGATTGACTGGTATAATTGTGTCGTGACTTCACCACCGGCACTTGATTATATCAACAATGAGTCCTTCAGCCAAATGATGCGGGACGAAGTTATTCCCAAGTCTTGGAACTTTGAGGTATTTCCATGCCACACTCAAGCAGTAGAACGCATGGTGAAACTTGTGACGGAGGCTTCAAGCCGATTTATCGGCCATGAAGCAAGAGACGGCATCATTCGTGCCACTCTTGAGTCTCGTCAAAAAATGCCTCTATTTGAGAACAAATCCCATTATTAAAAATATATTTTTCCATTTATAATTTTTTCCCCTAATTGTGTTTTTAAAGTCCACAAGGTAGGGTTGGTTGGGATGGGCTTGGGAGGAACTCTTCGTGCAGCCACCTTCACGTGGTGAATTCTAAGTCACCTTATACTAAAAGGGTGGGCAAAGGACTGCACATAAACTTTTTCGAAAATTTAATCGTAATCATCTTATATTATATATGATTGGATTTAACATTAAACGCTCCAGGATTTTTGTCTTTAAAAAACTTAAAAATTTGCGAAAGTAACGAGTGGAGCGGGGGGCGGTTTGAACAAATTTGATATTTTTTTAAAATGAATACATTATTGCAAAGGGTATAAAATACTAGAAGACTTTTGTATGAAACATTTTCTCATATACCTCATATACCAGGGATAATTTCAACCCCTAAACTTCGAGATAAGCCGATAATAAAAAATACGGGTCTAATAGTTTTTTATACTCCATAAAATATCCAAAGCCCATCGAATTTGGTTGAGAATATCCTTGTTCATTCACTTATAATCACTTTATATTAAATTTTCGAAAATTCAAAGCTCTTGCCGAAACAGAAGATATTAACTCACAGGGCCCAACTTTTGCACAGTTCATATTGACCCCAAAACACAACTTTCCCGCACTAGGGCCAAACGCCACGCTTACTTTCGTGTTTTTCGGCCCGGCCTAGTAATTATATACATTTAGTCCGACAGAATCTAATTTATTCTCAACCGTACCAAAATCCAAAAACCGACATTTCCTACCGGTTTACCGAATGCGAAAATCATTGGGATACCATGGGTTCGTCGACAACTCATTTCACCGACACTGTTTTCATTGACACGATTTGACCGACAGTAACTTTCGTCGACACTATGTTTTCATCGGCATTGTGAAATCGTCAACAAATGATATGATCGACACTATGTTCTCATCGACACGGTTAAATCGTCGACATATATTTTCATCCACATTGTGAAATCGTCGACACATGATTTGACCGACAGTAAGTTTCGTCGACATTATGTTTTCATCGACATTGAGAAATCGTCGACAATTTAAATGACGAGATATTATAGAAGCAATTTTTTTTCTTCTTTGGATAATATTTCGTTAACTATTAGGTTGTTAAAAAAATTAGGTCCGTTGTTTAAAAAAATAAAAGCTTAGTTCTTCGCGGAAAAAACGTCGAAAAAATCGGTTTTTATTTTTTTTAACAACGGCGCACCAAACCAAAAAATCTGAAAAAATTCGTGAACAATACCTGTAACAATATATTGCTACTGTAAAAATATAAATGTTGTCACTCTAGAACTTCCATGTGAAATCTGCATTTTTTCGATTTTTTTGAGGTTTTTGATTTTTTACAAGCAGGATTTTCACTTTAAAAATCTGAAACCAATTGCAAAGTATGTATTTGGGTTCTTGACGTGTGTCAGATTTTTTTCAGAATTTCTAAACATCATTAATTATGGGAAATAGGCCAAAAACTGATTTTTCGATTTTACCCCATAACTACTCTCCGGATGGAGATACAGGGTAGAAACTATGCACAGTATGTTTTTTCTGGGTGTCCTATCGATTCGTCGATATAATTCGATTCAAGGGCATTTTTGACTACCTTATCCGGCTATACCCTTTGCATTCCTGTTATAGATGTTTTCAAAGTTGGACACAGGTAACGATTCGCATTCGGGGTTAATATTGAAGAGTGGGAAGAATGAAAAGCGAGGGGACCGGAAGGCAGACGGGGGTAGCAGCGCGGACATACGGAAGCATTTCGTTTTATAGGGTTTTAGGAACGATATATTGAAATCAGCGCAAGGGGTGAGGTTTGCTAGACCGAAGAAATGAATTGGCTCGTGTCGATCTCCTTCTGGAGTGGTGGCACACGCCACACGCCACGCACCACGCCGCCAGTCGGAACACGGGACTCGGGATTCGGGGCTGCAGGAATGCATCCATTGGTGGTGGCCGTGCGCGTGCAGCCTTAGGACGCAAACAATGCCGAAAATCATGCATTGTGGCGGCTCGCATTGTAAGTCGGAAAGCTGTGACATTGAGTTCAGGCAGCTGCGCGCCACCCCTCTGCCCCTGTCCGTGCCCCTGCCTCTGCCCCTCCCGTCCTACTTCCCGATCCCTTGGCGTCCCCCTTTACTGGTCCCTGCCGATACAAGGGGTGGAATAGTGCTCGAATCCCCCTGGTACCGTATCTGCACGGGAAGATAAATACTTGCCGAAATTTCGTTTGTCTAGTATCACCTTTCCGAACACTGGTACGCCACTTTACTTCGGTCCATTCCCAGTTTTTCTTCCACGATTTTTCACTTTATTTAACCATGCCCTCGAGTAGTCATCTGCCGATGCCTATCGAAAATCTAAAACCTTTACAATCTATCGGGTTACATACACACGTATGTATTGTACTTGCGTCGGGATCCAAATCGACGTTTATATTTTTCAGAAATTCATAGGGACAAATTCATAGCTGTTATTCTTACAAATGTGTGACATGGGGCTGCACATTGGGAGCGAAGAACTGGTTGATCATTGTGCTCACGCAAATGTATATAATAATTTGTTAGTAGATATTTAATTTTCAGCAATTCGTTTTCAGGCAGGCTAACTATTCGGTACAGGCTAAAATAATGCATATTTGTTGTAGTTATTGACACACAATATGCGGACCTTGTCCTATGTCCTATTTTTTATACCATAGACCGATAGAGTATCAAATTCTGAGTATAAAAGTGTTGACCTTCAGATGTCCTAAACCTAATAGTTAACGAGATATTATCCAAAGAAAAAAGAACATTGTTTCGATAATATTTCGTTGACTCGTTGACTATTAGATTTAGGACACTTTTATAATCAGAATGTGATACTCTATCGATCTATGGTATAAAAAAAGGACATTCTATTTTTAAAAACCAGGGCTTCGGAGTCGGTAGACAAAATTCGTAACTCCGACTCCGACTCCAATCCCTCTTTTTTTTATCTACGACTTCGAATCCGACTCCGACTCCGGCGCCGATTTCGACTCCGACTCCGACCCCAACTCCGATTCCGATTCCGACTCTCCAACTTGAAAAAATATGTACTCAAAATAATTAAGAGTTGTAATTAAACTGCATAAATAGTTTAAATATTGTATTAAAGTCTAAGAATATGGAACAGATAACTCTGATACAACACAACACGACTGTTACTTTCTCACTTTCAGGATATAGTTAGAAAATACGTATCAATTTGAGAAATACTAAAGATAAAGTTTCCATTTTCGAGAATTAATGTAATCTCTAATATTTCGTAGAGACACTTGTTGCTTTTAGGGCTGTCTTTTCTCTTTTTGGCAGTGAACGAATCATTTCTTCTATAAGAACCATAGGGAGGTCATTCCAAGCTTCTTCGATAGATGTAAATAAATTACCACGCTTAATTAAACTTCTGCTCATTGAGCCTGTGTTTATTCTCGTCATATAAATGGTTCATGAAGTTTCAATGTGAAGTTTTTAATACGATGTCAATGAATTGGCCGCTAATGTAGTCAAACTTAAATTCGATTGAAATATTTGTGAGGTGCAATCAAGCGTAGAGTTCATGAGTAGAAACTTAAACTTATAATCATTTATTTTCGATTATTAGAAACTGTGAATGACTTCCATACAGTCCTTATTGAAAAATTTGTTCACTCAATTCCAAAAATATTTAAGGTTGTCCTAAAGGTATCTTTACAAAATAATTACATTTCAGAAGTGGTAAGTAGTAACTTTTTTGTCAACCTAAAAATTGTATCCTTCCCAATTAATATGCGATAAAATCTTAATATATGAAATGTCTTTTAAATTTTTAAGTAGACAAAAAAAAATAAGAGAAGTAAAACGCATTGAAAAAGTGATAACTTTTTTGTTCGCAACTGTATAGACGTGATATGTGTATGATAAGCAGGTCTGCTATGAACCTCTTTGATATGCTTATTGTAAGAGATGTCATCATAATGGTAATAGAATAATTCAAATACCAGAACTGTTTATTTAATATAAACGCTATTCACATTTAACGGGGCCATGCCGTAAATAGATACGTGCCTAAAATTATGCGTCGTTTATTTCGAGAATGCTATGCAACGATCGTCATATTTTTTTGTTTAACGAGAAGAGACACATGGCAATCGTAGATAGTCGGTCGTAACGTCGCGTCGTGATCTTTCTACAGGGTGTTCCAAAATTCCTTCAACAGCCGGAAATGAGAGGTTCCTGAGATTATTTGAAGCAACATTTTCCTTTGCAAAAATGTTATCCGCGGCTTTGTTTAGGAGTCATTAACGAAAAACACGGCCAATCAGAGCGCGATCTAGACGCGAGTTGGCACAGTCTAGTCGGCGCGCCAGCTGTCTATTGGCTGACTGTGCCAATTCACGTCTAGGTCGCACTCTGATTGGTCCGTGTTTTTCGTTAATAACTCCTAAACAAAGCCGCGGATAACATTTTTGCAAAAGAAAATGTTGCTTCAAATAACGTCAGGAATCTACCATTTGCGGCTGTTGAAGGAATTTTGGGACACCCTGTATTGTCACCTTAAAGCTGCAAGCTGAAGATTTGATGCCCGGGAAATTTTTACTGGAGTGGAAAAACTTGATGCATCAGTTAAACCAAACTGATGGGTCCATTGCTGATGCAATTAAAACTTCGATGAAAAAAAGAGAGAATCAGCTAATGCAGAATAAAGTTTTATTAGCTGCTGTTTACGTTGACCCAATGAATCGAATTTTATTAAATGACGATCAAATTAATATAGCAAAAGAGACACTGTATAACATTGCAATGCGCTTGAAAGTGTTACAGTTACAGGCGTCTAAGACTAATGAATTACAAGATGAAGTTAATATATCTTACGAATGTTCGGAATCGTCTTCTTCAAATGAAGCATTAAACTTCGAAGCGTATTTAGATAAATTAGAACGTTCCAAAAGAAAACGAGGACGTTTAAATTCAAGAGACGAACCAGTAGACATTGAAAAAATCAAATTTCGGCAAGAATTTTATGATGGCTTAAAAAAAATGGAAAAATATGACCGCTTATCAAAACTGAGTGTGGAAGAAGCTGTCGCTATTTGCCCAGAAATTATTCGCGGCGCAACTAGAATTGTGACGGCAATGCCTCCGACACACAAGTCAGTGTTGAAAGATTATTTTCAGCATTAAAAATAATTAAAACGGATTTAAGAGCATCTATGAAAGAGGATTTGATTGAAGCCATTATTTTCCTTAGAGCTATATTATAAAGAAATTGATAAAAAATGTTATTTTGTTCTTATAGACATAATACATAAAAGAAACTTTGTATTAATGTTTTATCATTTATTTTAAATAAAAAATGCTAGAATGACATAATTTTTTAAATTTATTTGCCTTCACTACTACCATAACTTTAACTGTTTCTTCTCTATATAGTGCAGAGTGTATATATGTACATATACAATACGTCTATACTGTAGATCGAATATTAGCAATTTATTAATATATACATAAATCTATTAATGAATTATAAACAAAAGAGCCAGAGTTAGAGTCGGAGTCGATATATTTTTTCCGACTCTGACTCCGACTCCAGTCATCAGCAATTACTCCCAAACTCCGACTCCGACTCCGAAGCCCTGAAAAAAACTCAAGGTGACCTTGAAATGTCCTCTATGCCTCCACCCACGCAGAAAATGTTTGTGTCACAATATGTCCCCCTCTATACCGTGTAAGTTTTGTATATAATACTTTTTCATATTATTACAAATAAAGACAATATTCAAAGTGGAAATAGTTATTACCCCACCTGTATTTGTTAGCATGCCATTACACGAACTAAGAGTTAAGGATTTTAGTAAATCCAAAAGGTGGATTTTTCATTTCCTCTTAATTGAACCTTTGCTTAAACGAAGTCTTCGTTTCTTCCAGAATATTTGAGTTCAACAGTAGTGGATCGTTCAGAGAGTCGAGAGAAAAAGTGAGAAAGAAGCCCACACAAGATCTGCCAAATTTTTGCAAATGTTTATAACGGACAATTAAAGAAAGGTTTAACCCCCTTCTTTCCATCTAACCCTCTAACCATCAATGTTCTAACGCTGCAGAAACACGTGCGATAACACGAACGTTGGAGACGTATGGTTTCTCACATCCGGTCATGTTACGTCTTCTTCATTCATGACTCGAGCCTACGTAAGAACGTTTACGCGTGTACGAATGGAAGGTGAACATACACCCGAATACTTACGTAGGGTGACTTAAAGGCCTTCCGCGTCTTCTCTTCTTTCCTTTCGATTTTTGTCTTCCCATTCATTTCCTTCGAAGGGAGGGTTCGTGACAATGTCTACGACACGACGCAGTGTTCGATCCTATAGGGCAGTACTGTATCCCAGATAGCACAGGACGTCTTGAAGACGTACATTTTACGTCCATTTTACGTCCATTTTACGTCCATTTTAGGTCTGAATGTCTTACGTCCTAAAGACGTCTGTCTCAGGACGTCGGTATAACGTCTGAAATAAGACGTTTTAAAGACGTCTTTTCCGGGGCGTTTTAAGACGGTTTATTTCAGACGTCTTAAAAACGCCTTTTCCGGGACGTCGCGCGTCGGATTAACATCTGAAATAAGACGTTATTTCGGGACGTCGGTTCATTGTCTGAAATAAGACGTTTTAAAGACGTTACTTCGGGACGTCGTTCAACGTCTGAAATAATACGTTTTAATGACGTCTTTTTGAGGGCGTTTTTAAGACTGAACGGCTTTTGTTACGAAACTGTACGTCTAAAAGTCTACTAAACGACGTCTTAAAGTCGTCTAAAAGACGTTTTTAAGACGTACAGTTTTGTAACATAAGCCGTTCAGAAGACGTTCGGAAGACGTTCGTCCGACACCAGACGTTTTTAAGACCTCTTTAAGACGTCTTTGTGCTATCTGGGTAGGGGATTTCGGGACAGTATTAATAACTGCTAGACTAATACATTTTCGATGTAAGACCTTTAATACTTTTTAAAGAGCATATCAAGATCTGTCAGAGTTGATGAAAAATAAATACAATTTTACTAAAAAACATGAAATAATTTCATTTTTTTAAATGAAATAAAAAGGATTTTTTGTACAGTTTTTGTTATTGCAATCGGCTGTCATGTAATTACCGAGTAACTTTTTTGTCAGTTTATGGGTACATAGGAAAATGGAAAAAAATATGTTTCTCTAAGTTGAAATTTTTGTATAATAAAAGAATGTTTATTAAACTTTCACAACTTTCCCATCACTTTGCCGAACCCAAAGAGTTATAATATCTTCTTAATATTTTCAGTGTCCGAGCTACCCATAATTTGGCCTCTCTTTTTGTAACATATCCGTTGACATCAAATGCACATTTAAATATATCCAGGAGAAAAAACCCTTCGTTTTCGTTTCTGGTTTTCTTTTTTTGTTATGACAGATCGGTGTCGTTTAAACGATTCGTATCAATCGTTCACGTGCGACGAAATTCGTGTCTTCCGTGGCGGCATAGGGGACAAATTCCTTTCGACAAGTTGTTTTCGACGGAGTAAGGGTGCGCTCTCTTGAATGGAGTAAAGATTACGGGGTCCCTTTCCTTGGGGCGAGTCTTCGGCCTAGGGTTCCTCGTGTAAATAGAACCTGGTTACGCACAACGCACAAGGTGCTACACGACGGAGCACGCGACCACCGAGAAACAGGTTTCACTGTCTTCGCGAGCTCTCGGGCAGGCCGGTGCGCGTTGTGGTGGCGGCCTTAAGAAACGTGCGAGCCGAGGCTTGCCTATTATTTACGTTTCTCTGTGCCGGTCCGGCGAGATAAAAGGGTATCGAAGAACGTGCTATGTATATGCCACTTGTTTCAACTACTTTCAACTTACTTTTTTCTTTTTCTGTTTTTTTTTTTGGTGTGCGCAATATGTGCGGATTTTATGCTTTTATGACAAAAACGTATAGGTGTAATTTAAACACAGTATAAGAACATCAGGAGAATTTAAAACGCTACTGTACTATTTTTAGTCTGTTCAACATATTAAACGAGAAAATAAATCTCTATTTCACTCCACTTCGTCTCGCAATTCAGGTAGAAAGTTTTTATTTTTATTACCACGCTTATATTAGCGAGTTGTTGTTGTTGTTGTATGCGTCAAATCTTGTAATCGGATTTTAAACCACTTCCCGATGAGGTAGAGACTTGAAACTTTAAACATAGCTCAGAACTGGATGACAATGCAATATTAAAAAACAAATTTTAAAAAAAAACTGTTTAAAGACATTTTAAGACATTTAACACTCTTTTACAACAGAACGGTTGAGTTGTGACCTATGGTTCCTTTGACAAGTTTGGTCCCCATGGTGAGCAGAATGCGATACAAGCATAAAAAAATTTGATCTTGAATTTCAAGGTCAAAGTCAATTCTGCGGCGATTTCTTTTAACAAATCTCCACCGATTCGAAGGTGTACAACCATCTGCCATCACCATGACACTAAATTTTGTTACACCCTGTACAGTCGGTCACAAAAATATTGGGACAAAATTGCAAGAGATCGGAATTGCAGAAAAAATACTAAAAGTTGCAGTTTACAACTTTTTTTATGTGGGCCTATATTGAAAATTTAAAAAATACGTTTCGAAGATCTGTGTCAATTAAACATATTCTGAAAATTTCGTGCAAATCGGTCGACGTTGCAATAAGCTACAAACGTTTAAAAATGGTCAAAATTGTAGATTTTCACGATTTTCGGCCTATAACTGCAGATTCTCACATCTTTCAATGCCTGTGTTATTTTTACCCTCATCAACTGATTTCGATGAAACTTTCACAGTGCATACAACTGACACAGATATACAAAATGTACTTTTAGTATTTTTTCTACAATTCCGATCACTTGCAATTTTTGAAAAAATTTCTTTTCACATCCTGCAGTAGAACAATTGCTCTTGCTTTCCAATTAAGTTCAAATCGGATGGTCCTATATTAAAAAAGTTATCGTCTTTTTCAGAGTGTCCCAATATTTTTGTGACCGACTATAGCTCTGAAAATAGCTACATGCACAGTCGTATGCTTCCGGCTAATGAAAATTACGCCTTGTAAACGAAAAAATATTACTTTTGAGGGCTATAGCGGTCTAGATCGATCTTTCATCGTATTATCGAGAAATGAGAACGCGATTCCTGCATCCTTGCAATCCTGGGAAATAGTCTACCACCTCACAGTGGACAAAATTCAGTTTTAATAGACAAAATTCGACAACTCAGTGAATTCTGCAGTAAATTTTTAGACAATTGGTATCTCTAGGTTGTTTTGGACGTAGATTTAAAATTCTTAATCAAAATGATCAAATTCAAAATGGTCGATTCAATATGGCGAACCGAAAAATCAAAACTGAATGGATTTTTTTTGAAAATTGGTATCTCTGGGTTGTTTTGGACGCAGATTACAAATTTTTAATAAAAATGATCAAATTCAAAATGTCGATTCAATATGGCGGACCAAAAAATCAAAACTGTATGCATTTTTTTGAAAATTGGTATCTCTAGGTTGTTTTGGACGTGGATTTCAAATTTTTAATCAAAATGATCAAATTCAAAATGGTCGATTCAATATGGCGGACCGAAAAATCAAAACTGTATGCATTTTTTTGAAAATTGGTATCTCTAGTTTGTTTTGGACGCAGATTTCAAATTTTTAATCAAAATGATCAAATTCAAAATGGTCGATTCAATATGGCGGACCGGAAAATCAAAACCAAATGGATTTTTTTGAAAATTAATATATATGGGTTATTGGGGATACTGATTTTGAATTTGTGTACAAAAATCGATAATTCATTGAATACTGAATGAAATTATTTGAATATTGCTAGTCTAATGTGTGTTTTTGGGGTCGCTTATTTCGAATATCAAATTAAAATTGTAAAATTAACAATGTTGAATCTAGTATGGAAGACATTTCATGAAGACAATATGTATATATGTTAATAATATATAATAATATTAATAATATATAATACTATATTAATTATAATATACATAATTGTATAATATACATAACATATATATGTAATATACATAATATATATTGATTAATGCAATTGATTATTTTTAAATATATTTATTTGTAAATAACAACGTGTTAACTTTGAAATGTTATTAACGCATGAAATAAACTTAATTCAAGCTATTTTTTGACAACAGATTCACATAAATAGCCTTTCTTGATTCTGGGCATTCGCACTTAACTGTCTGCATGATATAATACATACAGTATTATATTATTAATATCTTTTCGACACAGGCAAAAATAGGCAAACGGGGTTTGTTTCATAACTTTAAGGATACTTTAAGAAAAAGATTTATCCTAATCTCGTTCAGGCATAATGAGGCCGTCTTATTAAATTGTGCATCGGAAATTACTTTTTTAATTCAAAATCGTGTTAATACGCTGGTCAATTAATAAACTTGAAAATAATTATTAAACATATTTCAAAAAGATATTAAAAACTTTTTATCGATACAATGTATAAAGAGCTATACAAGCAAATTTTTTATAATTTTACATGCAACTCTACTAGCTGCGTACGAGGAGTTTGAACAAACAAAAATATTATGAAATTAAAGAAACAAGCGTTAACGACAATACTTAAACATAATTATCAACTTACACTTACTAACTTTTAACTCGTTTTACTTGTTTCTCATAAACTTTGGGGTATTATTAAAGACGTAAATAATTGATTTAGGTTATTTAAACAAAAGTTAAAAATCGATTTCCGTCCGGATTTCGCCCACTGTGCGCCTCTCAAGGCTCATTGAATATCCTGCAAGTTAATTAGCTCTGCATAGGTGTATTGGATTATGTCAATAGGAGAAGTGAAATTCTAAAATTCTATTTGATTTCGATAGCTCGGAGCTGGTCTATAAAAATGCAAATCTGCATAACCATTCGCAGTCTACTGACACGTACATAACTAAGCGGCGATCATTGTCAATGGGAGCGAGCCACGCGTTTGCGAGTTGGTGAACTGTTGAACGGGGATGGGATGGTAAGCGTGCGAGCGTAGAGGCGCGTGTCCGTGAATGCGTCGGAAGAATCGGTAGACGAGGAGAGAAAAAATCGCCGCATACTGGCGCAAAAACGCTATAGAAGGTGTAACGGGTTCCCTTTGGTGGACTTATGGGGTGAGTCATCACCTGGCTTCGGTCCCTACCTCTCTACAGAAGGGACAAGGGGGCTCATAGGAGTGCCGTGTTATAGCCGAGGGAAACACGGGTGGGGCACGAAAAGATTCAGGGTGGTTGTGCCTGTGCTGCAGAAGGCAGGTGAGAATAGGGGTTCCAGCTAAACGAACGTGTATGCGCCGATACATTTTGCCGAATATATGTATATTTTTTATTATTACAAGGCTCTCCGGTGAACGGCGCGTGGGTACACTCCGGGGCAAAAAGACAGCGTGATTTTATGAACTTTTCCAGCAAGAACACAGGCCAGGCCGTTCACAGGCCACATTGATTAACTCCACTTTTTGAAATATTTCAAATTTAAGTGTCAAAGCACTTGGTTCAGTCATAACTTTTCTTAGTACCATATATTAGTACCAATACACAGAGATATTTGTCAGTTATGTTTTAATTAACAATTTATCTATACGGAAACACCATCATTTGCGTTACTATAAGTTGCTAGTTATTTTTCCATGTTTGTAACACTTAGTTGTTGCCGTTTGTCAGTTGATATTGACTTACAGTCACGGACAGAAATAAATGGGCAGTTAGCGGAAATAGGTAAAAATGGAGTTTAGTCGAATGAACATGACTGCTGTAAACTTAAGTTTTATTTATTATATTATAGGAGGTCCGTTTAAATAAGGATACCTAAATATCTCTTCAGGTTATTGTGATGCAAAAAATATTTGTTACGTAATGTGAATAGTGTCAATGGACCAAATATCTGGCACGAATATTTTTTTCCAAAGGTCATTTTTTTTGTAGTTGTCAAGGTCATCGATGTTTTTTGATACGTAACTACATTTTTGTTTATTGCATCGGGTAACTGATCGAAAAATACATTCAGATATGTATAACAACATGACATTGTCCTTGATCTGAAGTTAAAACTTTAATTTTCGAAGATCAAGATCATTTCAAGGTCATCGATGTTTTTTGATAGATAACTAAAATTTTTGTTATTGCATCGCGTAACTGATCGAAAATTACATTCAGATATTTATAAAAACATGACCTTGATCTTCGAAAACTGGCGTTCCTTTGCATGGTCCATCTCTTCAGGTTATTGTGATGCAAGAAATATTTGTTACGTAATGTGCATAGTGTCAATGGACCAAATATTTTTTCCAAAGGTCATTTTTTCGAAGTTATCAAGGTCATCGATGTTCTTTGATACATAACTACATTTTTGTTTATTGATATGTATAATAACATGACATTGACGTTGATCTGAAGGTAAAACTTTAATTTTCGAACATCAAGGTCATTTCAAGGTCATGCGGAATTAAATCGATGTGACGAGTTCCTGTCGCCTTCGATCGTCTTTTGTCCTCCTTCGTGTCTCATCCGTCGATGATTAAATCATGTCGAATGCACCTTCGTTTCACTCGATCGAGCACTTGAATTCTTTTCCACGGTTCCCATGCTACATACTTCAATTTCAACTGACACCGAATAAAAAATCCCGTCCTGCAGACCAGACTTTTTAGTCCCGTGCAATCTATGAAAACTTTTTTAGAATTCCACCAACAGTAATGACATATCTGGCGAAACTTTCCTGGGATGACAATTTCAGTTATTTCAGAGGGACGTCGTAAAAGTTACCCATTACGAAGAAAAAAGTCTAATCGATTACTCTGCTGTAACTGTATATGTATATGTATGCAGATACGTTGCCACGTTTCTCCAATGTAAACTTCGACAAGCGAAGTGTCACTATTTCTTTGTCTTGTATCTATTCGAGTTCAATACGCTCACTGTATTTTCAATCGTTTATGCCCATTCGTACTATTTACCATTTATTTCTTAAAAACTCGATCAAATACACTACTGTGCAAACGAAAGATGCACCCGGCCATATTTAATAGAAAAGCGTCAAATATCAAATGAGAACACAGTAAGTTTTGAAAACTTGAAAAATTTCCCTTTTCCCCCAATTTAATCTTGCAATTTCCTTCAATTCAACTTTGAAATTTCCCTAATTGTCATGAAAATTGTGGATACCCAAAAGAACGTACATATGGATTAGGCCACTTTCAAAATAAAAATTTGTATCATTCTATTAACCAGCTAATTTCCTTTCCACAAAATCTTTATGATTTTAAATATATTAGTTAGAATTTGCTTCAGAAAGAAAAGATAACGTAGAAATGTAGATATTAAAATTGCTAGCTTGATTTGTCTCGAAAATGGACTTAGGCCACTTTATAAATAAACGGCTCATATGTGACTTACACACATACATACATACTAGAATCGGGTATATTCTCTTTTTATATTTTAGACCAATTTTATTTGAAGAACTGAAAAGATGACCGTATTCCGGACTCCGGATACTTGATTGTTGTGGACAGTCCTTACTCGTTCTATCACCGTGGTATTACAAGAGCCAGACCTTTCGAGCATTTACCATATGGTGCACCTATGCATGTCGAGGCTATGATTTATACAGAGACCGCTATCTCATAGGTACGCAACCGTGAGATTTTATTAATTAACGGCTCTTCCCTACGTTTCCGGTTAATGGAATCGATTTTGTAAGCGTCATGCATTCCATGTGCCTGCCCCCCTTAACATTGTATGGCTAGAAAAACTATTATTCAAATAACAGATAAGTAGATCTTTATGCAGCATAAAAAATGTTCGCATTGATTGCAGGACATAGGAGTCAAATAAAAATTGTATTCTGCTTTTAATTATATCCAATTTTGCTGAAACTAATACATTGGTATCCTTAAATATTTGTAACGTGTCCACTGCTTTAAATTGTACGTACCCATTCTTCTCGTAAATGCATAAAATCCGCAGTCTACAAATAAGTGAAGAAATTATTAAGCAACGAGCACCTACTAGTGCAGATTTATAATTTTATTATTTGCTTGTGGGAAGGACGAGAGTGCTTTCTACGATACATTGAGTTTTGTTGAACGAAATATAAAATAAATACGAATACTTTTATTAATAAATTAGTAGTTTTATTAATAAAGGGCTTACTTTCTTATGTATATATATATATACAGGGTGAGTCCGAAGAAACAGAACACCTAAATATCTCCGTTACTTTTGGTTGTACGAAAAGCTTCTTAGGACAAAGTTACACTGTTTGAAGGGCCACATGTAACGGTGTAAAGGAAAAAATTTTCAAGGTCATTTTTTATGAGATTTCAAGGTCATCGATGTTTTTTTAAGTGGAATCATATATTTTTTATACCATAGATCGATAGAGTATCAAAGTCTGAGTATAAAAGTGTTGACCTTCATATGACCTAAACCTAATAGTCAACGAGATAATATCCAAAGAATATATAGACAATTGTTTCGATAATATCTCGTAAACTATTAGATATGCACAATATGCCCCCCTCTACACCGTGTAAGTTTTGTAAACAGGGTAGGGCAATAACTACGTCCACCTTGAATATCTCCGTTATTTGTAATAATACGGCAAAATGTTATGAACAAAATTTGCACGGTGTAGAGGGGGGCGTATGGGGGTGTAGATGTGACATAAACATTTTCTGCGTGGGTGGAGGCATAGTGGGGATGTCAAGGTCATCTTGATTTTTTTAAATGGAAACACGTACTTTCAGTATCATAAATCGATAGGCTGTCGAATTCTGAGTAAAAATCTATTGACCTCCATATGTCCTAAATCTAATAGTTTAAGAGATATTATCGAAACAATTGTTTATATTCATTGGATATTATCTCGTTAACTATTAGGTTTAGGTCATATGAAGGTCAACACTTTTATACTCAGACTTTGATACTCTATCGATCTATGGTATAAAAAATATATGATTCCATTTAAAAAAACATCGATGACCTTGAAATCTCATAAAAAATGACCTTGAAAATTTTTTCCCTTACACCGTTACATGTGGCCCTTCAAACAGTGTAACTTTGTCGTAAGAAGTTTTTCGTACAACGAAAAGTAACGGAGATATTTAGGTGTTCTGTTTCTTCGGACTCACCCTGGATATGTATATATAACGTTATATCTTTCTTTTTGTTGGTTAGGATTGACAAATTAACCTAACTATATGGCGTTGTTCTGAAAACAAAGATTTCATTATTCTACACGTCTTATTTACACTATTTACAATGTACAATATCATTACCTGAAAACAAAGAAACGACATTTAAAGCTATTATTTCAGATGTCAATTACTTTTTTGTAATCCTAACTGTCACATTCAGCTATTTTACTCTATCGGGTAAGGTCGTCACTACTTTACCTACAGCCAAGTTCACGTTTAAAGAAATACATTTTCTTTACATCTCCCCCATTTAGAAAAAACTACATCTACAATTTATATAATAAATTCACTGTAGGGATTGGAGTAAGTTTTGTGATGTGGAAAAGATTTGATTCTGACTTCCTGTGACCTGTATTCATTCTACATGTGTACATATATCGAATTTGATATTTTCTCAATGATTTCATAAGGTCCAATTTTTAGTTCGTTCAATTTTTTTCTGTTTAGTTCGTTGCTATTTTCCACATACACTATATCTCCTACGTTAAATTTTTAGTATTTCCGGTTTTCATCAAATAGTATTTTGTTGTAATTATGTGATTTTATTGTATTTTCGAGTGCTAATTTTTTGTCTCTACTCCCAATCACTTTCTGGTTTTCCTTGTTTTAATTAATTTGGCAAAACTGTAACGTCTGTGCCATCTAATAGATATCTTGGTGCAAAACCAGTGACTGAATGTTCAGTATCATTGTACCTATCTACGCATTCTCGAGCTATTGCGAGTCCACACACAAGCTGTCTTTCTTCCTTTTTCATTTATTCTACATCTGATTTTGTTGACTAGTGTTTGATTTAGCCTTTCGTTTAGGCCATTTGAGAACGGTGCATTTACCGCAGTGAAGACCACCGGTATCGACTTTTCATGTAAAAATGTTTTGAATTCTTTTGAGTTGATTCCTGGGTATTGATCCGTGAGTAGCATACCAATTTCATCTGTTTCTGTTATGTTATTGATTAATTTTATAAAATCGTTTGCATTCTGAGTTTTTGAGGTCAAAATATATGCATATCTTGTGAAATGATCCGCCCAGGGCCGGCGCGAGGCAGGTTTAGCGCGTTCGCTGGAACCCGGCCTCGCGTTTTGAAAGGCCCCGCGGTCTACGAAAACTCATCAGACATTTTGCAGGACCCTCTGTATAGTGGATTGAATATTCGGGTATGTGTGGAAAATGCAATCGCATAATCCACTAATCGATGACAACTTGCTCCAACTTGCTTTCCCATCTTTGCATTGAAATATTTCGTTGCTGCGTGTTGCAGACGTTGACATTAAATGTTGACATCAAACGTTGACACGTCTGCAACACGGATGCAGAGGACATTAGGTGTTAAGGAAACTACTCCTGGAAACTATATATATATTTCAGATAAAAAAATCCGAACGCTTTCAGAGAAATGTACTTTTTACGAGAAATTAAACTACATATATCAATAGTTTTTTGCGGAAGTCCTATATAATCACAGATTTTGTACTTTAATTGAATTTTTTGCCCCTTGAAAGCGAATTATGGATGCGAAAAAATATGACTTGCATTTCTTTAAGGTGCCAATATTCTGTAAAAATATCAGTAAAATCGGTGTCTTCAAGTTGGGTAATGACCCATGTAAGCGATCGCGATGACCACGGTGTGGCGTTACAAATAATGTTAACTACGCCAGTAACCGTGGCTTCAGCTGAATGTAGTTTCTCGCGGTTGAAACTAATAAAAAATTATCTTCGGTCATCAATAAGCCAAGACCGATTTACGTCTCCGGCTAATTCTTTCAATAGAAAGCGAAGTAGTAAACTCAATAAATTTTGATGACGTAATCAAAGATTTTGCGGCGGAAAAAGCGAGAAAAATTATGTAATATTTATCTTACAAAAAATATCTGCAACATCCTTCGTACTTATAAAAAATAATTCCTTATTGTGAAATTTAAGTATAGGATTTGAATGTGTATTCTGGCCCCGCAAAATTTTTGAACCGGGCCCCGCGAAAGGTCACGCCGACTCTGGATCCGCTAAAAGGTGTAGATATTTTTTTGTCGATCTTGAACCTTCAAACCCTCCAATTGTGTCTATCGAGATTATTTCGAAAAGCTTTGTGGCTGGACCTAGGTGAGACATTAAACCAAGTTTGTCGTGTCCTCTCGATTTATTTTTTATACAGGTCTCACAGCTTCTACCAATTTTCTTAATATTTCTTGTGAAATTCTTTGCTGTGTATAGTGTTCCAATCTTCTTTTGCATTTGTTTGATGCCTACATGGCATAGATTTTCGTGTATGTTCTTCATAAGTCTGACGCTGAACTCTTCTGATAGAATAATTTTTTTTTTCTAACTTTTTTATAGTATACATCGTGTTTAGGACCCGGACATTTCGTCGAAGGACATTTCGTCGAAAATCGAATTCGGACATTTCGTCGGTCATTTGGTCGAATGGACATTTCGTCGAATGGACATTTCGTCGAAGTGACTTTTCGTCGATGGGACATTTCGTCGAAGAGACATTTCGTCCAATGTCTTGACCCAAGTTTTTGTATTAATTTTTTGTTTTGTTTTTGGTTTTGGTTTTGGTTTTGTTTTTGGTTTTGTTTTTGTTTTTGTTTTTGTTTTTGTTTTTGTTTTTGGTTTTGGTTTTGGTTTTGGTTTTGGTTTTGGTTTTGGTTTTGGTTTTGGTTTTGGTTTTGGTTTTGGTTTTGGTTTTGGTTTTGGTTTTGGTTTTGGTTTTGGCTTTGGCTTTGGCTTTGGCTTTGGCTTTGGCTTTGGCTTTGGCTTTGGCTTTGGCTTTGGCTTTGGCTTTGGCTTTGGCTTTGGCTTTGGCTTTGGCTTTGGCTTTGGCTTTGGCTTTGGCTTTGGCTTTGGCTTTGGCTTTGGCTTTGGCTTTGGCTTTGGCTTTGGTTTTGGTTTTGGTTTTGGTTTTGGTTTTGGTTTTGGTTTTGGTTTTGGTTTACTTGGGTCAAGAAATTGGACGAAATGTATTTTCGACGAAATGTCCCATCGACGAAATGTCACTTCGACGAAATGTCACTTCGACGAAATGTCCATTCGACGAAATGTCCATTCGACGAAATGTCCATTCGACGAAATGTCTTTCGACGAAGTGCCCTAGATCCATCGTGTTTTGATATCAGCTTGTTTTTTCCATTCTGAACATATTCGTTTTTTTTCCTGAAAGTTTTGTATGTCTTCCAGTGTGATTAAGTTTACAATTTTCAATATTTCTTCTTTATTTTCATCTGGTTTCAATACTGGGTTCCTGCTTAGACTGTCTCCTTCTAAATTTTCCTTTCCTGGGACGTACTTTATTTTAAATTCATACTGCGATAAGTAGTATGTTGAATCTCCTAGTTCTTCATCGGTTCTAGATTTGATGTTCATATTTTCTAGTGGTTTGTGATCCGAGTACACTATAAATGGTTTATTTATAAGCCAGTATTGCCAATGTCTTACTGCTTCTTTAATGGCTAAGCATTCCAAATATATTGCTTTTTTCCTTTTTTGCACTTCATTTAGTTTTTTTGAGAAGTATGCCACCGGTTTTTCTTTCCCGTTTGGCTGTATCTGTTTCAAAACTGCCCCAATACCTTCTAACGATGCGTCTGTATATATGCTTATCGGTAAATCTTTATCAAATATCTCTAGAACCGGTTGTGAACATAGTAGTTCCTTTATCTTTTCAAATGATTTCTGGCATCTTTCCGACCAAGTGAATTTTTTATTTTTTCTGAGTAGATTATGTAGTGGATCCAGAATCACTGCACTTCTTGGTATATATTCGTGGTAAAAGTTGATTTTTCCCAAGAATTGTCTGATGTTTTTCTGAGTTTTTGGAACCGGAAAATTTCTTATTGAAATTAGATTATCTTTCACCGGTCTGATTGAGTTATCCTGTATTATATGACCCAGATATTTTACCAAGTTTGATGCAAATGTGCATTTCGTAACCCTTTAGCCTAAAGCCTTCCTTTTTTATTGCTTCTAGTAGCTGAGTTAAATGGTTAATGTGTTCAGCAAAAGATTTAGAAAATATTAGGATGTCATCTATATAGTTAATCGCAAAATCAGTGAGTCGATACTTCCTTTGTATATTACTCAGTATTCTCTGGAACATTGCTGGAGCGGTTTTCAATCCAAAAGGTAGGCACGCCCATTGAAAATGGCCTTCTTGTGTTACGAACGCGGTTTTCTTCCTATCTTCAATTCGTAGGGGGATCGACCAGAATGCCGAGTTTATATCCAATGTTGTGAAAAATTTACAATTTCTCGTTTTTATCATTAGATCCTCGATTAGTGGAAACAGTTGAGCTTGAGGTACCAATAATTTATTCAAATCTCTGAAATCTATGCATAGTCTGGATTTCCTGTTGTCTTCCTTTTTAAACGCCAAAGTAACTGCAAATGGACTGTAGGATTCTTCTATAAGATTCTTATCTAGTAATTTTGATATTTGTTCTTCTATTTCTTTTTTATCATCTACAGTGCATCTGTAGGGCCTTTTGCTGCAATACCTGTCCACCAATAGGTCGATACGCGGGCTTCATACTCCTTCACATATCTACCTTTTGCAAAAACTGATCTATATTCGTCAATCAGTCTGTTTATTTCAGTTTGTTGCTGGGCAGTCAAATGATTTATTTTTATTTCAAAGTTTTCTTCTCTTATGTGTTCATTAAAATTTATCAAATATTTTCTTTTATCTTCTTCTTTATCCTCTGTAGAAACTCCTTCTACTATGGTGTTTCCTTCTTGTCGATTCCATCTCTCTTTCCGAGTTATTTTCAAATCCTCATCCTGAATTAGTTTGAATTTTTTTATTATATCCAATCCAATCAAAAAGTCACATTCAAAATCTTCTTTATCAATAATATAAATATCTACTTTTTCTTCTATATTAAAGATTTTAACTTTTATGGTTGTCAAACCACTTGTTTTTTTTAACACCATTAATCGTTATTAAATTTGCATTATTTGGACTACTTTTTCCTTCTTTTAGTTTCAATAACTTTGAGTTTATTAAAGAAACATTAGAACCTGAATCATATATCCCAAGTACATATTTCTAATTTGTCATCTAACAGTAGTTTGACTTTTATTAATGGTGTTACTATTCGTTTTTTTGATTTGTATCATTTAGTTCTGCTTCTAATACAGAGTTGTTTACATGCTTAATGTAGTTTCTTTTTATCTTTATCATCCTCTTTTGTTTTAAACCAGCATACTGATTCCGGATGATAGCGAGTACCTTTATTTAATTTCTCACAATTTTTACATGGCTTTTTTTCTTCTGTTTTCCCTTTGTAATCCAAGTTCGCGTTCTTTTTCTTTTCAAAAATTCTTTTGTCTACCATGTGCTCATATTTACTAATTTCGTTGAAAAGATCTACTGTATCCTTTAATGTCTCCCTATCAATCTTGTTCAATATAAATTCCGGTAAACCTGCTGCAACCAGATCAACCAAAGTACCTGGGTCTATTGATCTTCTCATGTCTAACAAGAGTTTTTCTTCTCTTATTGCATAATCTAACAGTAAGCCATTTTTGTATTTGAATGATAGTGCATAGGTGACGGGGTTCCATCCTTTGTTTGCAAATGTTTCGCAAAAATTGTCTTTCCATACTCCCCATTCAGTGTTCCTTGTTAATTTCATAATCATAGAACTATACCAGTCTATACATGATGTGTGCATAAATAGTCGCAATATATCAATTTTTTTTCATCTTCCATAACGTCAAAACGTTCACATTCCTTTTCAAAAATATCGATCCATTGATTTGGATTAGAATTTCTGCTTGTAAATTTTTCAATTACAAATTTTTCTGATATTTTCTTCAAATTTTGGTGACCCGTTTTTTGTGTATTTTCTATTAATTTTTCCAAGATTTTATTTAAGGTATAGGTCGTCTCTCCTGCATTAGCAACAGTTTGTTGTTTATTTTCATCAATTTCTTCCAAAAATTGATCCGAGAACTGTATATTCCCATCCTCATCTATGTAAGTGCTTTCTAGTTCTTTGGTTAGCCAGAGGCGGATCTAACGGTACGCGGACTAAGCGATCGCGGGGGGCCCCGGATACCAAGGGGCCCCGAGCTCTTAAAATATCTTAACTTAAAGATTTTGGAAATGACCGAAAATGTTCAAAAAACCCTCCATAAAATAATCGAAAAAATCTAATACAAATAGTAAATACATATTGTGCGATTATTTTTGTCACAATATTTATGTTCTTGTGAGCAAAACGTAATGCCTCGTACAGACCTGAACATTTCGACGAACCGCGCACAACGGCGAACGGGACTGATTTGTGCAATTTCAAATAAGATATGTTTCATCCTGTAGTAACACAGTGGAAAGATTTGTAGAATTCATTCCCATAGAAAAACACACGTCTTCAGATTTAGAACAAGAAGTTCTACAAACTTTAATAAAATTAGGAGTGGATATTAAAAACTGTCGAGGATTTTCATTTGATAATGCTTCTAATATGTCAGGGAAGTACTCAGGTTTACAAGCACGTCTTAAAGAACATAGCCCAAGTGCGGTTTTTATTCCGTGTGCTAATCATTCCTTAAATTTAGTTGGAAATTTCGCTGTCCGTTATCTAATGCGTCAGGAGAAAGATCGTTTTCTGTTTTGAAGCGTGTAAAAAATTATTTAAGGAGCACTGTGGGAGAAGAAAGGCTAAATAATATGGCTATTCTGTATATGGAGCAGAAAATTTTAAGCCGAATTGATACTGCCAAAATAATTCATGAATTTGCAAGAAACAAAGCAAGACGGAAATTCATATAAAATAAAAAATGTATTAAAAAACATACATACATTTACTTAATGTCTTTTGGTATGGAATTTCTGATTACTTTTCTTTTTTGTTTATAACTTGATGAGAGTTTTCTTGAAACTTTTTGTTGGGGGGGGGGGGGTACCCGAAATTTTGACCGCTAAGGGCCCCCACTTGTCTTGGTCCGCCACTGTGGTTAGCGTTATCCAAACTTTTCTAATTTGGTGTCTCTTCTTTAAGCTATTTTTTATCTTACTATAGGCACTTGTTTTCACCACCTCTTTGTGGAGGCTTACTGGCTGATTGAGGTTATGGCCATTATGTTTGACTTTCCGTCGCTTGATGGTTTTATTGTAAACTCAAATCGGGGTTTCGCCATTGTCACTTTTTATTTTTTTTTCTTTCACTTTGTGTATAAAAAAATGTCGTTTTATAATGTTATACCTTTCTTTTTGTTGGTTAGGATTGACAAATTAACCTAACTATATGGCGTTGCTCTGAAAACAAAGATTTTTATTTCATTATTTTACACGTCTTATTTACACTATTTACAATGTACAATATCATTACCTGAAAACAAAGAAACGACATTTAAAGCTATTATTTAAGATGTCAATTCCTCTTTTGTAATCCTAACTGTCATTCAGCTCTTTTACTCTAACGGGTAAGATCGTCACTACCAGGGTTGCCATATTTTATCCCCTCCGGCCCCTTACCCTTCCGTCCCTCGCCTAGATGCTCCGTTAAGCCTGCCTTCGTTTCTCCCACTCTTACCACTACCGTTGCCGACGCCGAATCGGTAGTACGCTTCACGCGGTACGCGGCAGCGGTAGTGGTAAGAGTGGGGATAGCGGAGGCAGCATCTAGGCGAGGGACGGAAGGGTAAGGGGCCGGAGGGGATAAAATATGGCAACCCTGGTCACTACTTTACCTACAGCCAAGTTCACCTTTAAAGAAATACATTTTCAAGTTATATATATATATATATATATTAGTCCGGAACCGACGTCCCGGAATAACGTCTTTAAAATGTCATATTTCAGACGTTAAACCGACGTCCCGGAAAAGACGTTTTTAAGACGTCTGAAATAAACCGTCGTAAACGCCCCGAAAAAGACGTCTTTAAAACGTCTTATTTTAGTCGTTAAACCGACGTCCTGGGGTAGACGTCTTTTAGACGTCTTTTCAGGACGTAAGACATTCGGACCTAAAATGGACGCAAAGTGGACGTCTTCAAGACGTCCTGTGCTATCTGGATAATCATGTTATTGAATAAACTTATAAATAATCGAATACGTAGTGAAATTGATGTAACAATGTAGCCAAACGTTAAATTGATTATTTTCGAATCGTCCATCAAAATATATTTATGGTGGTGTAAGAATAATGAAAACAGCTGGACGAAATGCAGCCGATGTCACGTGTAGTCACCGATGAATAATACAATCGAAGACACATGAAAGTTGCACGGACGGTACCCTAGATTAGTTTTATACCTGTCTATACCTAGATTTGTTCCAACACAATCGGAAACAATATTATCGTTGGTGACATTTCGTGCATCGCGACGACGTATTTTCAGATTCGATCAGGATCACCGATACTCGAGAACAAAAATAATCAATCAACCTTATCCGTTCGTCAAATAAAGAACCATTATATTTGCTCGGCAGTTCTCATTATGCGATAGTAGTTTTTCGATCGTTTTGACGCCACGTCCGAACAACATTTTATTAGGTCCACGTTAATGGAAAGGATCAACGGTAACGCACACAATTAGGCTGTCCGAACCCACATAGCACAGGACGTCTTAAAGACATCTTTTCCGGGACGTTGGTTTAACGTCCGAAATAAGACGTTTTAAAGACGTTATTTCGGGACGTCGGTTCAACGTCTGAAATAAGACGTTTTAAAGACGTCTTTTTGCGGGCGTTTTAAGACGTTTCATTTCAGACTTCTTGAAGCCGTCTTTAAGACGTCTTGTTTGACATTCCAATTTTTTGGAGATGTTATGACAGGGATCAGTTTGCTATGCAATGATTAAAACGTTAGTTCTTAAGTTTCCTATTTCTTGCAATGATAATGAAAATATTTTGTCAAAATATCATTTATTATAAACACATGGATGATTACACCCTAGCAGCACAAAATATTGTATACACATTCATGTAGTATTAAATAGAGATCCAATCTGTTTTTAATATTCAAATATACATACAATATTTATTTTACATTACGTAACAAATTCTTTTTTTTAAATAAGCAGGAAATATCTATTTCATGTTACAAGAAAAATATTTTTTTCTAAATATAAAATGAATCTTTATTTAATATTAGAAATAGAATATTTTTATTAAATGTGCAGGAAATATTTTGTTTATCATGGAAAAATATTTGTTCCAGAATATGCTGGAAATATTGGTTTCGAATATAAAATAAATTTTTATTTATATTGGAAGTAAAATGTTTACTTTTAATTTATTTGAATTCGTGTGTGTCACTTAATTATATCGGTTCCGGTTACGGTTCTGGAGAACTGATATTATTTCGGTTCTGTAACTGTTATTTTTCGGTTCCGGATATCGGTTCTGTCATTCTGTATTCTGTATTGTGTTCGGTCTTATACTATATTTATTATGTAAGTATAGTTACTTTTGAAGTGAAACTTCTTTTGGCATGGTGTAAGCCTAATTCGCGTCACGGAATTCGCGACATGAAAAAGCGAAAGGTCAAAGGTAAAAAAAGTGGGGGAATATCGCTGGCAACTGGCCTATATACAATATATCCGAGCGGTGGGTAACAGTGTGACCAGATTGCAACCAAACGGTTGCACGGTACTCCCCTACTTACCCCTTCCACTATCCTATTCCAGCAATGCGCACACTCCAACGTACCCCACTAAGACCGTAGACTGGTCGCGCAGTCGCGCTACTGCTCTGGTCATCAGAGAGGGGGTACACATTTTTGCGTGACTCCCCTCATCTGGGCACACCGGTGGGTAAGGCCAAGCGCGTTCGCGCTTTCATGTCGATGGCAGCTATCCCATCTCGCGGCGAGCAGAGACATTTTCGAAACGCCTTACGCGAGGTGTATAGGGTATGCCCAACCACATGACGTATGTAGTCTTTTGATTTTCTCAAAAAAAAAACTATACGCGTGGAAAACCACACGCGGCAGAAGTGAAACTTCTTGCAGTATAGTAATGTTTAGAAGCAAATCAAGACCGGAAATGGCAAACAATCCCAATGAAGCGACAACAAGATCAGGAACAACTAATACAAAAAAAAACTATACGCGTCGAAAACTTCCGGCAGTCTATGAAAGAATCACAGAAAATCATAGAAAAACTAATACAAAAAGTAAATTAAGATTGGAAATGGTAAGTAATCCTAATGAAGCGACAAGATCAGGAACAACTAACACAAAAAAAATAATGAAGCGACAACAAGATCAGGAACAACTAATACAAACGATCAAAATTTGCGACGCAAAGAAGGAGAGCGTATGGGAAATGCTATGAACTTTTCTCTTTCTTTCCCATACGCTCTCCTTCTTTGCGTCGCAAATTTTGATCGTTTGTATTAGTTGTTCCTGATCTTGTTGTCGCTTCATTATTTTTTTTGTGTTAGTTGTTCCTGATCTTGTCGCTTCATTAGGATTACTTACCATTTCCAATCTTAATATGCGTTTTGTATTAGTTTTTCTATGATTTTCTGTGATTCTATCATAGACTGGGGGAAGTTTCACTTCTGCCGCGCGTGGTTTTTGACGCGTGTAGTTTTTTTGTTCTTTATAATTTAAACAATCTTTAAATAAATAAATGTTTATAATTTGTTTCTATATTCGTTATTTGAATTGTTATTTCAATACTTTGTTGTTACAATACGTGTTGAAACAAATAAATTTTTATAATTTGTTTCTATATTCAATATTTGAATTGTTATTTCAATGATTTGTTGTTACAATAATTGTTTAAACAAGTAAATGTTTATAATTTGATTCTATATTCATTATTAATTTTAAATGATTAAAAAAATAAATTTTTATAATTTGTTTAAACAATTATTAAAAATTTATTTATTTGAACAATTATTGTAACAACAAATTGTTATTGAAATAATACTTCAAATATTGAATATAGAAACAAATTATAAAAATTTATTTATTTAAACAATTATTGTAACAACAAATTATTGAAATAACAATTCAAATAATGTATATAGAAACAAATTATAAAGAATTATTTGTTTAAACAATTATTGCAACAACAAATTATTGAAATAACAATTCAAATGCTGAATATAGAAACAAATTATAAAAATTTATTTATTTAAAGATTGTTTGAATTATAAAGAACAAAAAATAACTACTTACATAATAAATATATAAGATCGAACACAATACAGAATACAGAATGACAGAACCAAAATCTGGAACCGAAATCCAGAACCGAAAAATAACAGTTACAGAACCGAAATAATATCGGTTCTCCAGAACCGTAACCGGAACCGATATTCTCTCGTAACAGTTATAACATCATTTCGGTTCTTCATAACTGTTTCGAGAAGCGGAACCGATATCATAACAGTTTTCAGTCCCTGAATTGTTAACTAGCCGAGGAGCAACGCAAACGAACATAGAGATACGACTGCGTTAATAAGTTCAAAGTTGTAATGGATATTTTGAATGTTCCCGCAGGCATCGAATTTTCGAGCTAACCTTCGCTTCACAATAACTTGGGAAAAAATAAATTGATTGCCGTTCCAAGATCGAACCTGGATACGAGGGATGTATTGGGCGGCGACGCAAATGGCTGCAATGAATTTGCATCGAAAGTGGCTCTTAAACGGTTTTTCCTAGTGCTTATCCCCCGCGTCTTCTGCGTGGTTCGCTGTTACGCTCCCGTACAGATTGTAAGGCAAATTTCTTACCGATTCAATATTAAATTGTGGGATGTATTCTGACAGTTCCACCGCACACCTCGTTATCATGACAAGGTTCACTTTTTAAACAGGTGTCTTACATCTTGCGATAAAAATTTACAACATCTAAGAAATAGATTGAATTTATAGTGTATTCTAGCAAGAATTCTCTTTCTTCTTTGCTCCTTCATGTAACTGTTTACGTATTCAGTTCTTCTATGCCCTACTTAACCCTCTCCGGATCAAAAATATCTTAAGTCCATCAAAAAATTTTCAGTTTCTATGTAGGCTAATATGACAGCGCTTAAGCCGGGAAAAATAATATTTTTCAACTGAGATACCCCACCTGGCTTAATTGTGAGTCAATGTCGAATATATTCGACACCCATAAACAAGACTCCACATTTTTACCCACAGAATAATTTTATAAAAAAAGAATTTTCATAAAACTTTTATTTAGATTTGTATCAGTACTCACCATTTTTTTTTAAATGATCCAATCACTGTATATGTATATTTTATTTTTCGTTCAACCATTTGGTATTTTACATTTCAACTCGTAAGTTTCGAACAACTTTCATCTGAAACAGTTTTGTGTATAACAATATTTTTAGAGATATTCGTCTGTAACGCTTTATAACTTCCATCCTGCGTATGAATGTACGAAATTAAATTTTTACAATGTAGAATTCGATATTGTGCGGAAATTTAATCCGTAATAGTTATCGATGGCAAAACATCACATCATGCGAAGTTTTTGGTAGTTTGTTATAAAAATAATTTAAAAAGGGTTAGCTTGTACTAATGTTCCATGATGGCTTGTAACGGTGAAACGTATTTTAATTACAGGTGTGCGGGAGTACCCGGGAATTCCCGAATCCCATTGCAGGGAACGGGATGGGAAGACTCGTATCATCCCAGATAGCGCAAAGACGTCTTAAAGAGGTCTTAAAAACGTCTGGTGTCGGACATTCAAGACATCGGTAGGACGTTTTCCGCACGGCTTATGTTACAAAACTGTACGTCCTAAAAACGTCTTAAACATGTCTATTAGATGTCTTAAAAACGTATTTTAGACGACTTGAAGACGTTTTTTAAACGTACAGTTTTGTAACAAAAGCCGTTCAGTCTTAAAAACGCCTTGGAAAAGACGTCTTTAAAACGTCTTATTTCAGGTGTCGAACCGACGACCTGGGACAGACGTCTTTTAGATGTCTTTTTAGGACGTAAGACATTCAGACCTAAAATGGACGTCAAATGGACGTCTCTTCTGGGTACTTAAGACGTTTTTAGGACGTACAGTTTGGTAACATAAGCCGTTCAGAAGACGTTCGGAGGCCGTTCGGGCGACGTTCTTAGGACATTCAAGGCATCGGTAGGACGTCTTGAATGTCCGACACCAGACGTTTTTAAGACCTCTTTAAGACGTTTTTGTGCTATCTGGGAACGGCTGAATAGTAACGAAACGTGCAAGTGACAACTGTAATGGAAACAATGTTCACAGCTAACGGCATAACTAAATATATCCCTCATTGTCAGTATAAGTAGCATTCCATGCGCGCCTACTTGTTATTATTCAAGTAAATTACGGGAAGTAGATTGTGGCAAATCGGTGGCGTTCTTGGGAGGCATTAAGCGGAGATGGCGCGGCGGTGAAAGATGAAACAGATCCTTTTTTTTCTAGCGGGATTCGACGTGAAAGGAAATTAGGTCTTATATACTTTACTCGATTTTGAAGGAAAGCCAGGAGGACGCACCCTCCCTCATCCCCCTTAAGTGCACAGGGACTGAAAAATCTATTACGCCTTCGACACTTGGCGCCGAGCCCTAACTTATTCATGGACCTGTTGAGGCGCTCAAGATGCGTTTAGGACTGGGGAATGGGGGAGAGCACGGGCCCTTCTGTCGCAAGTAGATATAAGGGTAGTTAGCGCCCTTCCGTCCATTCAACGGATGAAATCACTACAGTGACCAAGGACTCGTAAAATTACCGTTTAAAATACAGCAGGCGGCTGCTACCGTGTCCCAGCATCTCTATTCGGTCTGTAGTACGAGCTGGTGCCTCTATAACATCCCTTATCGATTCTTTCTGCGGAAATGTGTGGCTGCGTATCTCCCCTCCTTTTCCCTATTGTGTGTCAAAAGTGGCGACTACGGATGTTTATGCATTTATACCATTTCAATATACATGTATACATATATAGAAACGCGCGATCAAGCGAAACGCTTGTCAAATACGTATATCTATTTTCATGTGCGATCAAATCTGAACACTATTTTACTACGTTTTTATTGGCTTGCTTTCTTGTCTGTCTGTCTGTTCGGCACAAATTTTGCAATTGATTTTAAACTAACTTCCCGATGAGCTAGAGACTTGAAATTTTAAACATAGCTCAAACCGGATGATACTGCAATATTTAAAAAGAAAATTTTAAAAAAGCCTATGCGTTTAGCCAGTTTAGGACATATAAACTATTAAAGATTTAACCGTTAGCGATCCCCACTCCGCGCGACAGCGCTCCCTACTCCAATACGTGTTTACAAAGTTACTACGTATTATTATACTATAATGTATGTTTACCAAGCGAAAGAACCGTTAAGCCGAGATTCTCCGTCGAACCTTTATCTTTGACATTTTACCACGGCGCGGCGTTTGTTTTCGATATGACGCGGTCGCAATACCGTCTGAAATTTACTACATGTCTCTGTTATAATCTCATGAAAATGATTAAAATCGATTGAAAAATTTCACACACACAAGACTAAAAAGCAGAAAATAATTATTTAAATAAAAATAAATTTTTAAAAAATACCACGTTTCTAACACGGACTAGAAAGTATAAAATAATTTAAATAAAAATAAATGTTTAAAAACGAACTGAAAGTATAAAATAATTTTTCCTAGCCCCATATACAGATTGTGAATTTTGAATAGCTATGAAAATATGTACTTGTGAGATTTAAAACGAAAAACTTGGGGCGCTTGCCTTAATTGGTAATTGATGCATGAATAGTTCACCTAAATCACTAACAATTTTATTGCACTGCAAATGATATGAATACTGTTGTGTGAGTTTTCTCAACGGCAGCTACTCTCTACACTCCTTACTATTATCTTGCGCCGCACGTTTTTCATTTTAAATCTTACAAGTATTTTCATAGCTATTCAAAATTCACAATCTGTATGGGGTTAGAAACCGGTATGGGGCTAGGAAAAATTATTTTATACTTTTCAGTCCGTTTTTGAACATTTATTAACTTCCCGATTCATAGGGAAGTTACTGGAATTACCCCGAAAATCGAAAATCGAGTTTTTAGCAGATCTTCACGTTTCATGGTCATTGGAGTCATTTTAGACTATTTTTATCAAATTGTTAGTATGTGTGTGTGTGTGTGTGTGTGTGTGTGTGTGTGTGTGTCTGTTTCTATGGTATCAAATTTTTCGTTAACGTTTTCTGAAAAAGTAACAACGCGTTCAGAATGATGAATGATGCAATCGATGTGTCCCGCTGTAACTTAGAGCTGATTAGATTTTGGTCCACTTTGGTCCAGTAGTTTTTTAGTTTTTTTAGTTTTTTTCGAAAGAAGTTCATTCAACAATGCAATTTATACGAGAGGATGGACATTTTCCACCGAATAAACAAACGTAATTATATATATTTCATTTTTAATGTTTTTTTTAATTAAAAAAAATTTTTTTTTCCAATTATGCAACTAATTTAAATTGAAATATCTCCTGAACTATTAACTTTTCGGCATACATAGGTTAGTACTTTCTTATAACGACTGTCCAGCTGCATCGATTGATGTATTAAACTATGCTTTAGAAACAACCGAATGTAAAGAAGTCATAAAACCTGATTGTTATTTACAAGATAAACAAATTAATTTATTTCACGAAATTATGAACAGAAATCTAAACGAGCGTGGAATATACAACTTTGCTCAAGATACTGGTTACTTTTTGAGTAATTTACAAGAGATCCCAGAACATGAGACGAATATTCAGATAATATACACTGGTGAAATTGGAAAAAAGGTAGTAAGACATTGGATTTGCACAAGATCTGATGGTAACGGAAATGTACACATTTATGATAGTTTTAATGCTAATCATTTGAACCATGATGTAATAGATTATATTTGAATGTCCTGTATAAATATAAGAAGAAGTATATATTTCACAGAGTACAATATCAAAACAATGCGTTTGATTGTGGAGCATTTGCGATTTATTTTGCAACATTACTATGCTATAACAGGGAACCAAGCGAGCAACGAGCATACGATGTTGGTTTAATGCGACGTCATACAGCAAACATTTTGATAAGTAGAAAACTATTGAACTTCCCTGAAAACGTATAATCTTCTTAAAATGTACACTAAATAATGATAATAAATAATATACTGCAACTAACGAATCGGGAAGTTCTTTGTGTGACTCTCCAAGAGTCACACACCAAATACAAAACACATGCGTACCAATAACCCTCTCGCAAGAGCAGTCGTACCCGCGAACTCGCGAAGCGAGCGAGCAACAATATCCCTCTAGTTTTTAATTAAATTATTTTATACTTTTTAGTCCGTTTTAAAAACGTGGTATTTTTTAAAAATTTATTTTTATTTATTTTGATTCAGAACATTTTCTTCCATAAAATGCTTACCCGTATTATTGTTTCATGATAAATTAGAAATAATATTAAAATAAAATACGATCGAAACATGATACTGCAGTAATTGGTATAGTAAGTAGTTACCCTAAGTGGCAGTAATTATTATTCAATAGCAGCGCGCGCGTCGTGTAGCATTTGTACTTTTCAGATGGTTAGAGAGATAACTAATGACATTATAGTATAATAGAATAATTGCCGAAAATATTATAAGGGGGCCCCAACATGATCAAGAACTAAAATAATGTACTCTTGCACATGAAAACTTGACAATATTCCTATTGTTGTCATCATGTCAACATTATTATTGTAGATCTCTGAATTTCGACTAAATACTAAATGTATTAACTGTGTTAAAATTTTTCTTTGCGTTGCCAGTTACTATAGCAAGTGCTGAGCGCTCTTTCAGCAAGTTCAAATTAATAAAGAATTATCTTCGGTCAAGTCACTTCGGTTAGGTCACTTGCTGAAAAATTACAATTTTTTGTACAATTTTTCTTAATAAAGAATCGAAAAACAAAATCACGCATTAAATAAACATGCAGTAGTAATATATGTTCGTGTTTGTAATTTTTATTACTTTACAAAAAATTTAGGGCCCCAAATAGTTTCTTGCACCCAGGCCCCTTTATAGTTCTCTATAATTCTGGCCGGCCCTGGTGCCAGGATACTTTTCGCGCGATTATACTTTTATGTCGCATCGACTGCTAGGTTATATAAAATAAGTCAGGATAATATACATACTATTTACAGTATTTGTTTGATAAGTTTGGTTTGGATTCCTTGATTGAATTCAGCAGTGTTATATGCGGTAAAAAACAAAAAGTTCTAGTGTTACGTCCCGGAGTCTGGCTTACGCGAAATTATCGTTCGGCGACCCATTCCCCTTACTGGACGATCAAATGCGATACAACCTTTTGTCCACGCGGCACGTACGTCCGGCATCTGACTGGGAACCACGACTTTCGCGGACACGCGGATACTACTTAACGCTTACAGGTAGTAGATTCGCCCGAAGCGGCGGACGAGAGCTAGACAATTCGGACGGCGCGGCGCGAATCTTCGCAGGGAAATGTTTAACGACTTATCGGACAATCGGATGAGAACTGCTCTCGTTGCTCGTTGACGGCTGCAATCGAATCGGCTGGGCCGCTGTAGGGAAAACGATGATCCACACTCGTTCTGGGAAGATCACGTAGCTGCCGGTCCTCGGCTGACGGGAATACCTCGTGGCTGCTGTCCTCCGTTTCGCGTCCGTTGACGCGTGCGAGCTTCCGTGATTGATAATGACGACCGGCGCGGCGCGGCGCGGCGCGGCGCGGCGTGTGATACTCGTGTTAGAGAATGCGTCGTACTGATATATTGAAAGAAAGTGAGGCTTCTGCGTTTCCCATTGAAACCAGAGGAATGCACCGAGCCTGGGTAAGCTCAGACGTGCGAGTTGGAAACGCAGAAACAGGTAGAACGTGAGTCGAAAGGAGAGTATCACAAGCGCGAGGATGTAGGGAGATGAACTAAGCGAGACTCACTTATTAAATTAATACTGGGATTATATTTGTAGCGTACGAAATAAGATTACAATGAATTGGAAGCGCGTAAGAAGGCGGATGAGAGCGAGGACTCGTCAGAGTCCTGACCGGGACATCCAGGAGGCGACGAGCCTCGCTGGAGCCTTGACGAGAGTGTCAGACTGACTGTCTGAATCGAACTGAACAACTGAACTGACTGGACTAACTGAACTCGTTTTGGGATCGGGAGGTCGAATGTATAGGTGTCTTATGGTCTACGCTATGTGTCGGATGTTATGAGATGTGCGATTAATGATTACGGGGAATGCTATATGTGATACGGCTACGGGGAATACATTAAGATATGATTATTATACAAGGGTTAAGATAAGAATGAAGGTATGGTGTGACGTGAGAATCGGATGTGGTGATCGGAGCGGAGTGTGATTACTTATATCTAACGAATATTATTAATAATTACTGTTACAATATCCTACTCTTATTAATTATGCTTATAACCTATGGCAACACGTCGGCAGACGTGACACTAGAAACACGTATCCAGCTATTTTGATTTATAGAGCACACGAGTTTTCATGAAAATAGTACTTAAAAATAAAAACCGCCCCAAGAAATATCATTTTTCAATATACTTTTGAAATAACTGATTTGACAAAAACACTGTTTACATGATTGGATTTATAATTGATCACCACCTGCGATTTGCAGAAAGAAATGTTTCGATACACCCACTCCTTCAGTCTGGTATCTAGGACGTAAAAAAAGGTACTTTTGACCCCGCACTTCGAGGGCTGTTTCTCCCTTCAACATGGATGGTTGGCGATAAAAAAAATACGTGTTAACCCAGATAGCACAAAGACGCCTTGAAGAGGTCTTAAAAACGTCTGGTGTCGGACATTCAACGGACGTCCTACAGATGTCTTGAATGTCCTACGAACGTCTTCTGAACGGCTTATGTTACGAAACGTTGTTTAGACATTAGACGTCTAAAAAACGCCTGTAGACGACCTTAAGACTTCTTTTAGACGACTTTTGGACGTACAGTTTTGTAACAAAAACCGTTCAGAAGACGTTCGGAGGCCGATCGGAAGACATTCGTAAGGCATTTTAATCATTGCATAGCAAACTGATCCCTGTAATGACATCTCCAAAAAATTGAAGTGTGAAGTAAGACGTCTGAAATGAACCGTCTTAAAACGCCCCGAAAAAGACGTCTTATTTCAGACGTTGAACCGACGTCCCGAAATAACGTCTTTAAGACGTCCTGTGCTATCTGGGAAATATTGTTCCAAGAACTATATCTCTTCTAAAATTTCATCGCAATCGGTTTGTCTAGGTTCGGTATGTACCTTGCGAGTAACTTCACGTGACAGTCTCGTTGCTCGAGTGTGATGTGGTTTGGCCAGGATCGTGCGGAGTTTTTTGAGAATTTAGGGGAATTCAGAGTTGTCTTTGGTACATTTCCGAATTTCGCCCTCTAATTGGTTTTCACCCCAAAGAAGTAGGAGGGACACGGGACGATGTTTCTCCTGTCCATGGTGAAGGAAGCCTCTCTTTTGGGGTGAAGCGCACACGACAATACTGACGGTCAAGACTTTCCTTGATCGTGCCGTTTGCTACTGTTTCTCAACCCCAACGACACGGTTCGTCGCTGTACATATACAGGGTGAATAACCCGAACAGGCCGGTTACTATCTCGGTTACTATCAATCATAATCTGATGTTAATAGTTTTTTTTATAGGTGGGCGAATATGGTAGACGTTACACGAAGGTTAACGTTGCTTCTTTCTTAATGTAAAGCATAAAGCGTTTTACCATGCGTGCAGTGACCTATTCGAGGTCACCTTCTTTGTTAGGACGTATGAACGCACTAAAAAAGAATGCACTAATAAGTATGAAATAATTTACATTTAATTTATGTGAATACACAAGAACTTAAATACGATACAATCTTTTCGGAGGCGGCGCAAGATTGAAAATTTTCGACCCTGACAATTACGAAAATCCTTAAATTCGTCTATCCCAGATAGCACAAAGACGTCTTAAAGAGGTCTTAAAAACGTCTGGTGTCGGACATTCAACCGACGTCCTACCGATGTCTTGAATGTCCCACGAACGTCTTCCGAACGTCTTCTGAACGGCTTATGTTACAAAACTGTAAGTCCTAAAAACGTCTTAAGCATGTCCATCAGGCGTCTTAGAAACGTCTTTTAGATGACTTTAAGACGCGTCTTTTAGTCGATTTTTAGACGTACAGTTTTATAACAAAAGCCATTCAGTCTTAAAAACGCCCTAAAAAAGACGTCCATAAAACTTCTTATTTCAGACGTTGAACCGACGTCCCGAAATAACGTCTTTAAAGCGTCTTATTTCAGACGTTGAACCGACGTCTTGGAAAAGACGTCTTTAAGACGTTTTTAAGACGTCTAACATAAACCGTCTTAAAACGCCCCGGAAAATACGTCTTTAAAACGTCTTATTTCAGACGTTATACCTACGTCCTAAGATAGACTTTTAGTCTTTTAGATGTCTTTAGGACGTCTTTTTAGGACGTAAGACATTCAGACCTAAAATAAACGTAAAATGGACGTCTTCAAGACATCCTGTGCTATCTGGGATACATGCTTTCACATATTATATTAATGTATCTTTTCTTTTCCACCTACTGATTTCCAAGTCCACCATATTCCAATGAAATCGTAATCAGCAACATCTGTTATTTGGAAAATGTCAATTTTGCGCCGCCTCCGAAAAGATTGTGTTTTAGTTAAGTTCGTGTGTATTCACATAAATTAAATGGAAATTATTTCATACTTTTTAGTGCGTTTTTTCGAAGTTGATTTAATTTTTGTTTTATAAAATTTTTATATTTCACCCTTTTTAGTGGACGAGCAGAATTTGTAGAACACCATATGGTTTTCGATCTTATTGGTTATTTGCAATAGAAACAGCAGAGAATGAAAAAATGCAAAAAAGCCACATTCAGATCGAATTGAGTAACGTCCTCCTTTTTCGAAGTCGGTTAAAAATGAAGTGTTTCACCGAACAATCCAATACAAGACAATGTCTAAATACATTTATCATTCGAAAAAGAAAACAAATAAATTACAAGTGAATAATGTGTTTGTCATTCGAATATGTTTTTAAATGCTTCTTGCCCATCACTGGTTCCGATAGCATCTGCGAAACTTCAAATGCGCGACGGTTAGCGAGCGAATTTTGAAAGATGGGTAACATTTAACGAGATTTCTGTTTAGACATGTCCTACCGATGTCTTGAATGTCCTACGAATGTCTTCCGAACGGCCTCCGAACGTCTTCTGCGCGGCTTTTGTTACAAAACTGTACGTCTAAAAGTCGTCTTAAAGTCGTATAAAAGAAGTTTTTTAGACGTCTAATGGACGTGCTTAAGACGTTTCTAGGACGTACAGTTTCGTAACATAAGCCGTTCAGAAGACGTTCGGAGGCTGTTAGACACGTTCAACGGTCTGATTCAAATGTTTGGTACCGCGAACACCCCCCTCGACGTCACGACAGTAACGCAGCGATTAGACACCTCGAACCCATGTATGTATGTACGGTGGGGGTACCCACCGATTCCTGTAAATAGGACCCCCAGCAGTAATTTGAACGTCTTCCGTTGTAACCTCCTCTGCGAGCACACACGCGAATTAGACAAGTCTTAGCGAACCGAATAAAACCGACCGGTAACGTCCCCCCTGTGAGAAACCGCGATACAGTAATCTTTCGAATGCTGTCGAGCAGCCGGGGACTGGAGCGACAGGGTTCGCGTGCTTGTATATTTTTTGACTGCGTTTCTACGTCGATCGCGCCGAGCGAGACTTCAATAGAAAGCCGAACATAGAGAAGGACAGAATGAGATACGGATCGGGTGACCGTAGCGTGTCGCCGTCGCCGGCACAGTTTAAAGGCCCACATTGTTGCTGTTATTCGTGGCGTTCGAAACTTCGATCGTCGATTAAACCACTAAGCACAGTTGGAATTATATCGTGTTTGGTGTCATTTTAATCAGAGAAATGCCAGAAATAAGTTAGTGAAAGTCCCATGAAAAAATAATGAAAATTAAGAAGTTTGAAAATTCGATTCACTCGAGTCAATGTGTGGTGTTCACACCGATATACCCGAGCCGAGATCAATCATCGCCGCCGTGCGTCTCGGCGCGACGTTGGCTGGGAGTGGATGGGGTAGGTGCTCGACAGCATTCGATTGACAGCATTCACGAGATTACTGTATATAACAATCTCTCCTCTGCGAGAGTAACATAGTCTCCCCTGCGAGATAACCGCGGGTTAATTAATAATCTCTCTGCGAGAATAAATCGGAACGCGACCAGTACTACGCGAACGTTGTATCAAATAAAGACAAGTGGTGTAACCGTTACGTATAACGCCAAGACACAGTTCGGTGGTTTGTAGTGTTTTACACCCGATCAGGGCCCGCTCTAGGGGGGGCTTTTGCCCGGGGCGCCAAAATTTAGGGGCGCCATTTTGGCTGTAACTGTGAGAAAAATCCAAAAGAAAAATATAAAATAGATTTTTTTTTATTGTACAATCGATCAAGCACTAAATGCACTAGATGCTAGATTTGAACAACTTAGTAATCATAGTAACTATTTTCAATTCTTATATAATATACAGGGTGTGTCCGTTAAGTTATGTCACCATTTTTTAGGCATTTCCGTTAGTGTAATTAAAAAATGTTTTAGACAAAAGTTTCTCAGTACTTGGTGAGCTACGTGTTCGCATATTCTTAAATCTGAAAAAATGCTTTTTACGTAAAAAAGTAAAGGTCACCTTGACTTTTCTAAATGGCGCCATATGTTTTGGACGTCATAGGGTTGTTGTTAACGTCGAGACGAATTCAACAGTGTATTACACGATGACCTTGAAATGACCTCAAACTCAAAAATGTTGTGCAAACATAACTTTGATGAAAAATTATTTCTTACAAAACAAAGCAAGTTACATTAGATGTTCGAACTGCCATCCGCATCTTCTACGATACAGAGCTCCTCTCTTTGTATTAGACTTTTCGTTGTCGTCATAATTAGGGCGTCTCGATTTATGTTATTACGTGCAGTTGTTATGCGATTCCGAAGTTCTTGAACATTATTGATTGATGTGTCGTATACAACAGATTGCAGATATCCCCACAGATAAAAATCCAACGGAGACAAATCCGGAGAACACCACCGGCCAACGAATTGAACCATACGTTCCTATCCATCGATTTCTAAACTTGTTATTAAGATATCCCCTAATTATAATAGCATTGTGGGCAGAACACCCGTCTTGTCGAAGGTACATATCGTTCCTAATGTTCAGTAAAATGTCTTGCAATAAGTATGGAAGTTTTTCTTCCAAAAAGTTAAGATATCGAGCAACTGTCAAATTTTCTCCGAAGAAATATCGTCCGATTAAGTGACCATTTAAAATACCACACCAAACAAAATTTTTGAGTTTGAGGTCATTTCAAGGTCATGGTGTAATACACTGTTGAATTTGTCTCGACGTTAACAACAACCCTATGACGTCCAAAACATACGGTGCCATTCAAAAAAGTCAAGGTGACCTTTAGTTTTTTACGTAAAAAGCATTTTTTCAGATTTAAGAATATGCGAACATGTAGCTCACCAAGTACTGAGAAACTTTTGTCTAAAACAGTTTTTTAATTACACTACCGGGAATGCCTAAAAATGGTGACATAACTTAACGGACACAGCCTGTATACGATTTAAATACCATGTCCAAAGAAATGCTACTAAAGCACTGTAAGAATTTAGAATGTATTTTAACTGATGGTGATTCTGTTGACATAAACGGGGTAGAATGAGCAGAGGAAATTTCATTAGTATCTGCGCTTTTGGGCAAAAAAGAAAGCCTAAGCAATGTACTGAGCTTAATTTCAAAGTTAAATTTTCCCCCAAACCTTACTATTGCTTTAAGAATATTGTTAACGATACCAGTAACTGTAGCAAGTGGCGAAAGGAGTTTCTCCAAGCTAAAGCTAATTATATAAGAACTTTTTACGTTCGACTAGTACACAAAATCGTCTTAATGGTTTGGCCATTTTGGCAATTGAGCATGAAATTGTTGATAAAGTAAATTTAAAAAATGTAATAAAAAAGTTTGCAGAACTGAAAGTAAGAAAAAAAGGTTTTTATGATTTTAACGTAGTTGATGTTACCTTTTTTTATTTTCAAAATAATAGAATTTTAATTGTTTGTGCAATAATACACGTTTTTAGTAGTATTTAAAAATGTAAAAAATTATATGATTAACAAATTGTGTTATGTCATGTTATGTCATGTTATGTTATGTTATGTTTCTTTCTAAATATATGCTTTTATTAATATCTAAATAAAATGATTTAATTTTTATTTACAATAAAAAAATATGGTGTACCGTTATTTACAAAATATATATATATATATATATATATATATATATATATATATATATATATATATATACTCTTAAGGGGCGGCAATTTGTCTTTTTGTCCGGGGCGACGTAACCGCTAGAGCGGGCCCTGACCCGATTCCCGAGCGTCACCTTGATCCACTTTTTCCGCACTCAATCTAGTGCTTCGATTCGGGGCACTATTTTTCGCACATGCGCGGCGATTTTAGCCTCAGACGGCCTCAGTAGCGTACAAAATCGGGTACCTTGAGCACCCCGCAGAATTTTAAAAACTTATTAGTAATATACATAGAAATATTGAAATTTAATATAATTCAAACTTATTCTTTATTTTGAGGATGGGATAGGGAAGGAGTGCTAAAATAACTAAGCAAAATACATAATAAAACAACAAAATATTTTATTTGGCGAGTATTTTGCAGCTCTTTCTCCGCTATTAACTGCCATTGTATAATAAAATATTAATAATAACTTACCTCTCGTTCCGCGTCACGTCTCTTGTCTATCACTCGTCCCGCCAATATAACTGCCACAGAGCTCTGGCCGCTCTGGTACCTCATTATAGATACGTTACTGTTTTGGCCGCGCATGCGCGAAAAATAGTGCCCCAAATCGAAGCACTGAGATCGAGTCTCGATCCTGCGAATATTTAGTTCGCGGACCCTCTGTGTACGACAGGGTCGGTGCAACAGAGGCCGTTCGGAAGACGTTCGTAGGACATCGGTAGGACGTCTTGAATGTCCGACACCAGACGTTTTTAAGACCTCTTTAAGACGTCTTTGTGCTGGGTATGGTTCCGCAACGGAACACCGGGATTGATATCGCATAGCTGGCATGACGAGGCATACGTCGCGTCGCCACGATAATTATCGTGATACGTGTGTGTCTTTACGCACTCGGTTGGAACGGACGCGGACGCATTCAACAGTGGGGTGCCACACGAAACTTTCGACACCATGCCATACCGGCTATGATTCACCTGAGCCATCGTGTTACTATAGTTACACCATGGCTTGTTCGTCCGCGTGGTCTTCCAAGAAATACCGAAATTTGTCTGTCATGACTTTGCGAATACCACTCGCTCAGAATCAGTTGCATGCCAGCCCATTTTCGCATGAAATCAAGAAGTAATTGAAACCGCACTTGCTCGATCATTTCCATGGAAACGGCAATGCAATGCGCAGAGAATGAGTTTCACAGAATCAAACAGAAAGTGTACATTAGGCTTTTCAATTCTTTTTAGGGCACCCGCAGGATTGTTCCAATTAATAAAAAAAAATCTGTGCAAAGTTCGAGCTCGATTGGATAATGGTAATGGAAAGTAATAAAGGAAATATGCAGGGTGCTCATTTTATCTGAAGACAGTGAAATATCTCGAGAACTATGCATCGGATAAACAAGTGGGTAATGAAAGTTGTTCGTCGCGAAGGGGGACATCCAATGATACCAAACTCGACCCCCCACCGCCACCCCCCAGGGGATGCCCCCATTTTTCATTGCAGATTTGGATTCTCCAGAAAAAAATACACAAATTTGACCTAGGAGTTTTTGCATTTTGGTTCGCAGATGGCTGTGTAATCAACAAAAATCCAAATGGGTAAAAAAATCGTTGAAAATTGGGGATATATCGAGAAATACACATCAGATCAGAAAAATAAAACTAGACATATTTGATATTTTTAAAATGCTATTCAATAACACCATTTTTGGCGCCTCACCCCACCTCCTGAGGGTGGGAGCGGGAATTATTTCAAAATCTTCAATGGGAAACCCTTTTTACTAGGAAATCTTGGTTCTCCATTGATTTGACACAATATTATTGGTGTAATTTCTTTCACAGATGTCGCTGCAAGCGAAAGCAGTTGGAAAAATTCATTAGTTTGTTTATCAATAAATCGAAAACTACTTTTAGCGTTACCCAGGAACAGCCAAGATTTGCTTAAAAAAAAGTTTCTCATTGAAGATTTTGAAATAATTCCATCTCGCACCCTCAGGAGGTGGTGGTGGTGGGTCGAGTTTGGTATCATTGGATGTCCCCCTTCGCGACGAACAACTTTCATTACCCACTTGTTTTGATCCGATGCATAGTTCTCGAGATATTTCAATGTCTTCAGATAAAATGACTACCCTGTATATTATACAATCTTCTGCAAAATAGTATGCCATTAAAAGAAGGTGGGTTCCGCAAGTTCAAATCAGAAAATACACATTTTTCGTTAGTATATTTATTGATAAAAGATAAATAAAAACACACTTCGGTTTTCAAATTTCAGAAAAAGTGTTTGATTTTGATCTGACATTTTTCTCAATTTTTTCGAAAACCGTTTGTTTGACGACAAAAGTAATAGGACATAGAAGATGCATACAGGGTGTCCAAAACCACCTGTCCAGGGGTGTTAACTTCTCAGATAAGCATATTCGGCAAAAATGTTTGCAGTAAAAGTTGCAGGGATTAATGGAGGACATATGTCCATGACCTTGTATTTGACCTTCGGAACCATTTTCAAGGTTATTTGGAGATCAGTACGAATTTTTAAAATGGGAACCCCTATTTTCGACTACGGATTCTGAAAGAGCTCGAGATTTCATGTTCAGATATGTACTTATGTCCTAGATTAAAATGACTGCTAGAGGCCATAAAAAGCCTGTTCAGGAGACGTACTGACCTCCAAATAACCTTGAAAATGGATCCGAAAGTCAAATACAAGGTCATGGACATATGTCCTCCATTAATCCCTGCAAATTTTATTCCAAACATTTTTACCGGATATGCTCATCTGAGAAGTTAAAAACACCCCTGGACGGGTGGTTTTGGACACCCTGTATATATTTCGCCAAGGCTCATTTTGAAGGTTACTTAAAGGACATAAAATGACATTTTTTGAAAAAATGTTTCGGACAAAAGTTTCATGTTTCTTCGCATAGAATTCGAATCTGAAATAAAAATACCGCGTTCCATGTGAAAAATGTAACTTCCGGTCTCAATCACCTATTTCCGGCCGAAACCGGAAGTTGAAAATATCACCATTTGATAGAGCGTATCTGATTTATAAAAGAAACACTTTGACTTTTTGAAAATATCCTGTTTTCTAGATTACAAATGGGTGGTACGGGTGGTCTGGGACACCCGGTATACATATATGTATTATATGTATAACTCGTTTAATTTGATTATTTTTAGCTGATAAATATAACTAGACATATCGGTTAAGGTACCTTAAGTACCTTGTCAGAGTTGGGCAAAAAATTAATCAACGATTGACGACTAAATTTCTACTTCAATCGTTAATCGCAATTAACAATTATGATTAATGATTAACTGCTGAAATTTCGAAATGAAATACGTAATCAAAACTGTATGAATACTTAAAAAAATATAAAGTGAGTTTAGGTGTATTGTCATTTGGTCTATAATACAAACTCTGTTAACGTGCTTTTATGTCTGAAGTTATTATTCCTGGAAAGCTACGACCATCGTAGCATTTAACATTAAACAAAGTTATTGTAATGTACTATATGTTGTAATAAATCTCATAAGAGATTTCCTAAAAAAAAACTATTGAAAGTAAACATGTTTTTGTTGAAATATATTATTATTTCTGTCAATTCTTCATCCGTTCTCTGCTCGCTCTCTCTGTCTCTCTCTCTCTCCTTATTACAATTTATTGATAGACCGTGTGGCGATTAACTTTAACAATTGATTAAATCAGTCTCCGATTTTTCGATGATCCCTTTTTTTAATCAACGATTGACGATTAAATCAATCGATTGAATCAATCGCCGATTTCATTGTCCAACAGCCAAAAAGGATATCGATTCTCACTATCCAATTCTTATAGAGTTTTCTGCGCTGATTCCGAATCTATTTTTAATTTTTCTCCTAGACGCACAGTTTTTGAGAAATCTGAATTTGAAAAAACGACATATTTTTCAACTTTGAGATAAATTCAAAAATATCGTCAAAAATTGGTGCGAAAGTGGTGTCTTTCCGTCTTCAATGATCGTTTAAACATGTTTAAACAATCATAATGCATTAATATTATATATCACTGTATTCGGGAAAGTCCAAGGAATCTGTTGCTGTAAAGATCAATTCAATATCTTTTATAATAACATCACAATATTTGTTCAAAGTTGAAGAATATGTCTTTTTTTAAAACTCCATTTTCTCAAAAACTGTACGTATAGGAGAAAAATTAAAAACAGATTCGGAATCAGCGCGAAAAACTCTATAAGAATCGCATAGTGGGAATCGAAATAAAAAAATAAAGTTGAAATTTGTTGGACAGTGTTCTTCGACGATTTCTTTTTTTAATCGTACACACTAATCAATCAATCATGATTAAAATTTTAATCGATTAATGCCCAGTATCCCTTTAAGGAGAGCGAGGGTTGGCCCAAGGATGAAATGGAGCAATAACAGTCAATACGGAAACAATAAAATTCTCTGTCTGTCCCTTCGGAAACGGTGATCCATCGAACGAATGGTCTTTCCTCGAAAATGAACTGTAAACTTCCTGCAGTTGAAGTTGCATGGGGATCGGTGGCTCGATGTATAATTCCCACGGGACTACAACTGCCTGTTTGCTGGGAGCCTCGAGGGAACATCGATGCGTTAATTACAGTAGCGTCCCCGGTTACCCTAAATTCGTTTAGAATTCGAACCAACGCACGGCAACGGTCGCACAATCGAATCGATGAGTCTAATGGCGCGTCAAAGACAAATTCTCATATTCCCACGTCCTATAACCATTGCGGTTGCACACCGCACCGCCACGTTCGACGTCAGCTGTTTCCTTCCGACTTCTGGACCACACATTGATCACATGTCAAATTTATCTTTTCAAACTACTATCAACATTTTTAACATCATCCTGAACGGTAATGCTAGCCTGTTTCTCGGACGATTGCTTCGTTGCACCTGAGCTAGCCACTAGGGTTGCTCTTATTTATTCTTAAGAAAAGTTTTGTGGCACTCCCCCTCCCCCCGCACAGTGGCCGAAATCCGGACAAAAATCGATTTTTAACTTTTGTTTAAATAACCGAAATCAATTATTTTACGTATTTAACAATACCCTAAAGTTTATGAAAAACAAGTAAAACGAGATAAAAGTTATTAAGTATAAGTTGATATTTATGTTTAAGTATTGTCGTTAACGCTCGTCCCTTTAATTTCATAATATTTTTGTCTGTTCAAACTCCTCGTACGCAGCTAGTAGAGTTGCATGTAAAATTATAAAAAATTTGCTTGTATAGCTCTTTATACATTGTATCGATAAAACATTTTTAATATTTTTTTACAATATGTTTAATAATTATTTTCAAGTTTATTAATTGACCAGCGTATTAACTCGATTTTGAATTAAAAAAGTAAATTTCCGATGCACAATTTAATATGACGGCCCCATTATGCCTGAACGAGACTAGGATAAATCTTTATCTTAAAGTATCCTTAAAGTTATGAAACAAAGCCCGTTTGCCTATTTTTGCCTATTGAAAAGATATCTTTTCTATTATATAAAATAGTTCTGTGGTTTCTGAAGACCAAAAACACCGAGCGGGTTGCCTTCTGAAGGGGAACTGAAAATTGAGCACCGTGAGAGAGCGGGAGGAAGAGAGAGCGGGAGAGAGAGCTGGAGTGAGAGAGAGTGGGAGAGGGAGAGAGAGCGGGAGAGAGAGAGAGAGAGAGAGAGAGAGAGCGGGAGAGAGCGGGAGAAAGAGAGAGAGCGGGAGAGAGAGAGGGAGCGGGAGAGAGAGAACGGGAGAGAGAGGGGGGTTGGCGAGCGGAGCGAGCAGAGGGCCGAGCCCCCTAGTTAATAATATGATACTGTATGTAATTTCATGCAGACAGTAAAGTGCGAATACCCAGAATCAAGAAAGGCTATTTATGTGAATCTTTTCTGAAAAAATAGCTTGAATTAAGTTTATTTTATGTGTTAATAACATTTTAAAGTTGATAACAAATTGTTATTAACAAATAAATATATTTAAAAATAATTAATTATATTAATTAAGATATATTATGTATATTACACATACATTATGTATATTGTAATTAATATATATTATAATATTATATATTATTAATATATATATTGAATATACAGGGTGACCCAAAACTCCTTCAAGTCCGGGAAATGGGAGGTTCCTTGGGTCATTTGAAGCGACATTTTCCTTTTCGAAAATGGCTGCAGCGGCTTTGTTTAGGAGTTATTAGCAAAAAATACAGACCAATCTCACCAATCAGAGCGCGACCTAGACGCGAGCTGGCCAACTGCCGGCGCGCCGACTGTGCCAAGTCGCGCTCTCATTGGTCCGTGTTTTTCGTTAATAATTCCTAAACAAAGCCGCGACGGTAATTTTTGCAAAGGAAAATGTCGCTTCAAAAGATCTAATAAGGAACCTCCCATTTCCCGGACTTGAAGGAGTTTTGGGACACCCTTGTATATACAAATTGTCTACAAGAAATGTCTTCCATACTAGATTCACCATTGTTAATTTTACAATTTTAATTTGATATTCGAAATAAGCGACCCCAAAAACACATTAGACTAGCAATATTCAAATAATTTCATTCAGTATTCAATGAATTATCGATTCAGTTTTGATTTTTTGGTCCGCCATATTGAATCGACTGTTTTGAATTTGATTTCGCCCACTGTACTCCGGCGGGATTGTTCATCGATTAATTTCGGAGAACTTGTCGAAACGTAGATCTTATTAGAAGACCTTTATCCTTTGACAAAGTGGAACCTGTAACAATTTCTGTCTTCTAATAAAGAAAATATACTCAATTTCCTTCAAAATAATATGCCATTAAAACAAGTTTCGCAAGTTCCAAAGAAAATACAAATTTTTCGTTAATGTTCATTGGTGATAGATATTAAAAACACACTTCAGTTTTCTTTCTGAAAAATTTTTTGATTTTGTCTACACATTTTTCTCAATTTTTTCGAAAATCGTTTATTTATAACGAAAAAAAAGGAACATGACATAAAAGACGCAGCCTGTTCAGATCTACAGTCAATAATTTAGAAGATATGTATACGCGAAAAACGATTTTAGGAACATTTAATTAATTATTTTAATGTTTACGGGCCGTATGGATAGGTATAAACGGGAATATCATAGACCCTATAGACCCACATAAGGTGGAGGGGTCTTTTTGGAGGGTTTTTAATAAATTTGAGATAAAGTATAACAAGTATAAAATAATAAGGATAAAAAGTAAAAAAACAGATTTAATTTGATTAATATAAAATTTCTTTGAAAAATCTGAAGCTGGGGTCTCCGAGACCCCACATAACCTTGCGAATGTGAAGAATGACTCGATTCGTTTGACGGAGTAGCAAGAACAGGAGTACGGTGAAGAAATCAGTGACGATGACGGTGCGGTGGGGCGATGGTGTCTAGACGTAGCCGGTGCCGTCGTCGTCGTGGATGTCGTTGACGTCGTCGCACTGACTCACTCGACACCGGCATTCAACGGTAGGGGGATACGGCTAAATATTGCGTGCACGCAATGACACACGATGCTTTGAAATAGTTCTACAAGCTACTACGCGTTGATTCAGCGTTGCATCGGGTTCGCTTTCGCTTCTCAGGGTCACGCGAATCGACAAACCTTTTCTCCAAAGTCGAACCGACACCCCTCTCGTTGACGTGAAATCTCCATAGCATGTCCTCCCCCTCTCCTCCGGAGGAAAACTATTCGACATCGAACAACCGAATGGTCTGTCATTGAAACATATATGTATTTTCATTAGCGATACAGTGCAACGATAAAACTGACATACAGGGTGTCCCAAAACTTCTTCAAGTCCGGGAAATGGGAGGTTCCTTAGGTCATTTGAAGCGACATTTTCCTTTGCAAAAATGTTATCCACGGCTTTGTTTAGGAGTTATTAACGAAAAACACGGACCAATGAGAGCGCGACTTGGCACAGTCGGCCAATAGACAGTTGGCGCGCCGGGCCGACAGTGCCAGCTCGCGTCTAGGTCGCGCTCTGATTGGTGAGATTGGTCTGTATTTTTTGCTAATAACTCCTAAACAAAGCCGCTGCAGCCATTTTCGAAAAGGAAAATGTCGCTTCAAATGACCCAAGGAACCTCCCATTTCCCGGACTTGAAGGAGTTTTGGGACACCCTGTATAAAGATAATGAATGTGATTGTTTTTTTTCATAAAGTGCACAGTGAGCAAATGTATTGAAGGTGTTGGACGTTGGATAACCAACTATTCACTTTATGATAAATAGAGACCAAGACGATTTCGACAGTGAACCGACCGGTCACTACCCTTGGTCACACAAAAATCAGCACTATGACACATCATTGTAGTCATCCACCTCTCCCTTTAAGGGACTGCTATTTAAGTTCGAAGCAAACGACTGAACCCGAGCTTTTTAGTACCATAGTAACCTCAGCTCAGCTAAGACCTCACTCATTCGAATTTCTGTCTGTCACAAATTGTCAGACTTCCCACGAATCATACCTTCTAACGCGCATCTCTTACTTTCTGACCGGGGTTATAGTTGAGGAGTTTTATTAATTAACTAGTGTTTTATTTATCATGAACCTACAACGTTTATTAACCCCACAACCTTAATACGACAAAGGGTTCATCGTCATCCTCGTCGTTCAAAATATTAACAAGTGTTTCAATGCTTCGTCATGCCCCAGGTAGCACAAAAACGTCTTAAAGAGGTCTTAAAAACTGGTGTCGGACATTCAAGACGTCCAATCCAGACGTTTTTAAGACCTCTTTAAGACGTCTTTGTGTTATCTGGGATCGATGTCTTGAATGTCCTACGAACGTCTTCCGAACGGCCTCCGAACGTCATCTGAACGGCTTTTGTTACAAAACTGTACGTCCTAAAAACGTCTTAAGCATGTCCATTAGACGTCTAAAAACATCTTTCAGACGACTTTTAGACGTACAGTTTTGTAACAAAAGCCGTTCAGAAGACGTTAGGAGACCGTTCGGAAGACGTTTGTAGGACATTCAAGACACCGGTAGGACGTCTTCAGTGTCCGACACCAGACGTTTTTAAGACCTCTTTACGACGTTTTTGTGCTACCTGGGTGATCCCTGTGATAACATCTCCAAAAAAATTGAAGTGTGAAATAAGACGTCTTAAATACGGCTTCAAGATGTCTGAAATGAAACGTCTTAAAAACGCCCACAAAAAGCGTCTTTAAAACGTCTGATTTCAGACGTTGAACCGACGTCCCGAAATAACGTCTTAAAACGCCCCAAAAAAGACGTATTTAAAACGTCTTATTTCAGTCGTTGAACCGACGCACAAGTGCCTGGTAGCTCGCTTTTTGTGGCCAAAACTATTGTAGCGTTATTTCAAGGTTTAATGTTATATTATTATATGTCGTTGGATTCGTCTTGATACCAGTTAGAACATTATGAAGTAAAAAATATATGTTAATATTTAAAAAATTGAGGTGACCTTCATTTTTTATAAAAAAATAGATTTTTCTTTGATTTTTTGTATTGAAGTTTGTAGAAAAGTGAACACTGATTAACTTTCGTTCGAAACATTTTTTTGTCAGATCATCGGAAATATTTGAACAATCGTGTTAACAATTCTCACAATGCCTATCGTGTAGAAATCGCGGAAAAGTAGCTAACAATAAGATTGAATTCTTCATAGGAATTAAAAAAATTGTTTCAATATATTAAAGTTGAAAAATTGAATTTTTCAAATTTAATATACAGGGTGAATTCGATAAAGCAGGACACCTAAATATCTCCGTTACTTTTCGTTGTACGAAAAACTTCTTAGGACAAAGTTACACTGTTTGAAGGGCCACATCTTGATTTTTTAAAATGGAAACACCTACTTTCTGTATCATAAATCGATAGACTATCGAATTCTGAGTAAAAATCTATTGACCTCCATATGTCCTAAATCTAATAGTTTACGAGATATTATCGAAACAATTGTCTATATTCTTCGGATATTATCTCGTTAACTATTAGGTTTAGGTCATATGAAGGTCAACACTTTTATACTCAGACTTTGATACTCTATCGATCTATGGTATAAAAAATATATGATTCCATTTAAAAAAACATCGATGACCTTGAGATCTCATAAAAAATGACCTTGAAAATTTTTTCCCTTACACCGTTACATGTGGCCCTTCAAACAGTGTAACTTTGTCCTAAGAAGTTTTTCGTACAACGAAAAGTAACGGAGATATTTAGATGTCCTGCTTTATCGAATTCACCCTGTATTGAAACAATTTTTTTCCTATAAAGTAACAACCCTTCAAGGCTCCCAAATCCAAAATATTATTAATTTTAGATAAATCTGTGATGAAATACAGCGTTCTAAAGACAAAGTCAGAAAATTCAAAGTAAAATAAAACGTTTTAGATTTCAATCATCGAATATCAGAAAACAGATTTTAATCATGGTTTTATATATGTTAGTAAGCGCATTTCAAATGTTTAATCTAGTTTTAAGCATTGTTTAGTCCCTACACGAATAGCGCAAATTAATAGCACTTCAAACTTTGAAAAGATTTATACAAAAACGCTTAAGTGCGCTAAACATCGGACTTATTTTATATGAAAGCTTGAACATTTACTAAGAAGAGCATGTAAATTTTAACTGCAAACTCCCGCAATCTTGAACTATAAACGGATTTTAACAAATACGGGCCTTCGGTTATTCGACGCCTGGATACGCAGTTCCTCTTGAATCTTGTATAGCAGCTTGGAATTACAATATATGCATATGTTTTCAGAGACCCCGAAAACCTCTTATTACTAGATTTTGCATAATACCTATGAAGAATTCAATCTTATTGTTAGCTACTTTTCCGCGATTTCTAGACAATAGGCATTGTGAGAATTGTTAACACGATTTTTCAAATATTTCCGATGATCTGACAAAAAATATTTCCAACGAAAGTTAATCAGTGTTCACTTTTCTACAAACTTCAATACAAAAAGTTAAAGAAAAATCTATTTTTTTATAAAAAATGATGGTCACCTCAATTTTTTAAATATTAACATATATTTTTTACTTCATAATGTTCTAACTGGTATCAAGACGAATCCAACGACCTATAATAATATAACATTATATTACATGTCTCGTTCTCAATGATAGTATTGTAGTCATGCTTGTCATGCTTCACATCACAACGTTCAACGCATATTGAATTTGAATTTGGCGCTCTTCCATCGCCTACTTGTCCCTACTTATTTCTCTATTCTCATATTGTTTCGTTGTGCCGAAGCATCGAAAACGTTTTTTCGCATAGCGCTCAAAAGATTAATTGTAACAAGGCTGTAATTGTCTAGAAAAATGCCTGATTACAAAAAAGAAGCGGTCGGGATCTCGTTCACGAGAGGACTATCATGCTAAGCGCAGAACTGACGAAAAATTCGATCAACTGCAGAAATAGTTAGATAACCTAACAAAAGTGACAGAGTCTCTAGCGAATTTACAAAACGAGTTTTACAGAATTCGCCAAATCTACCTTCAAAGATATTATAATCAGTAAGTAAAATCACTGATTAGTTATCTTGCTTGATATTTTCAACTTTCCACACGAAAGTTGAAAGGTAATACCCATACGGTATTACCATAGTCCATACGACTTTTACAATCAAAAAGATTGCCACGGTCCATACGACCTAGTAAAGAATGTTTTTGTGAATAAGTTCAACAAGAACAATAATATCACAATTGCACAACAAGTGCTACTTAATAATTCTTCTGCTCCTTAATTGAAAATAAGGAGAATAATTCGAGTTTTGACGAAGACGAAGAAGAATTATTAAAATCCTCTGAACTTGAGACATCAAAGAGTAATGTTCTAGAGATACTGGGAATAGATCCCAATGATTCCAAATTCAAGGAAATTAAATATCATCCAGAGCTAAAGAATACTTGGTTAAAATGGAAAAGTGAAGGTCTTCCAGAAAAGAATAAAAAGCAAATTCTAGAACTCTATAATAAAAAAGGGGACTTCTACACTGAAGCCCCTAAATTGAATCTAGAAATAAGTCCATTGCTTTCAGAAGTTGCAAAAAAGAGAGATCAACATTTTATGGTAGCACAGAATTGTGTGGGCACGGTCATAGCTGCCTTAGGTGCTGCAGTCTCTATGTTAATAGAACCTCCAGAAGATGGTTTAGATAAAGTTATATTTACGGATTATATAAGCCATGCTGGTCAGATTTTAATTGATGTTTTTCATCAACAGTCGGTGGCAAGAAAATCTTTTATCACACCGCAGTTTAATAAAAGTGTCAAACCTTTGGTGGACACAATGCTTTCTGACGAATGGCTTTATGGCGATAATCTCAAGGACAAAGTCAAAGATGTCAAAGAGATTGAAAAGGCTTGTGCGTATATCAAGGAGAAGCCTCCTCAAAAATATATACCCAAGACGCGAGAGCAGGGAAACTGAAAATTCCCACCTGCGGGGTACCGGCAGGTGGGTCAACAACAGAGACGTCGTCAAATGAGGTTCAAGACACGCTCATACAGGACGTCGCAGAATTCAACCAAGGCGACACCTCAGACGACGAACCAATCATCATTCAAGAAATGACTCGGGTAGATAAACCTGCGGGGCGTCTTTGTCATTTTATAGAAAGATGGAAATATCTTTCTTCCGATAAGTATATTTTAAATTGTGTGAAAGGTTATAAAATTCCATTTGTGGAAACACCCATTCAAAAAGTTGCCTTTAAAGAGAAAGTTCATTCTTTTGAAGAAATTGAAAAAATACAAGGAGAAATTAATGAACTTTTACGGAAAGGTGCTATAGAAGAATGTAATGAATGTGATGGACAATTCATTTCCTCTTATTTTCTTGTTCCAAAGCCCGATGGTACAAATCGTTTTATTTTTAATCTTAAAGAGTTGAATAAATTTATCAGACCCCCACATTTTAAAATGGAGGACATTAGATCCGCATTAAGCCTATTATCACAAGAGGATTACATGAATTCTTTAGATCTTAAAGATGCATATTTTATAGTCCCCATCTATGAAGGTCACAGAAAATTTCTGAGGTTCATATTCAAAAAGAAAATATTTCAATTTGTATGTCTGCCTTTTGGATTATGCTCTAGCCCATACGTTTTTCACTAAGTTAATGAAACCGGTTATTAATAAATTAAGACTACAAGGAATAGTTATGGTTTTATATTTGGATGATTTCTTATTTATCCATAAATCAAAAGAGTTGTTTAGTTGCTAATCAGAAATGTAAATTTCTAGGATTCATTATTGACTCAGTTAACTTTTCCTTGAATTTAACGAATAATAAGAAAAAAAAAAAAAAAACCAAATAGTAGAGCTAGTGAATGAGTTTAAAATCGGCAGGTCATATAAAATTAGAAAGTTTTCTAAATTCCTAGGTGTCTTAACCGCGGCATGTCCGGCTGTGGCTTATGAATTTATTCACTGCAAACGCTTAGAAAGACAAAAATATTTAGCATTGAAATTTAATGGAGGGAATTACGAAGGAAATATTTGTATAACTAAATTTATGTTAGAAGATTTTGAGTGGTGGAAGATAAATGCACTTATTGGATCGAATCCAATTAGAACACAAAATTTTGTTATCGAAATCTTTTCTGATTCGTCCTTGACAGGTTGGGGTTGTTACTGTAATGACTCAGAGGCCTTCGGTTTTTGGAACAAGCAAGAAAAGAAATATCATATTAATTATCTTGAACTATTAGCAGCCTTCTTTGCAGTAAAATGCTTTGCGTCAGAATTATCGCAATGCGAAATATTTCTTAGATTAGATAACACTACGGCTATTTCTTATATTAATAGAGCCGGAGGTGTACGATTTTCACATCTTAGTGAGCTTTCAAGAAAAATTTGGAATTGGTGCGAAGAGAGAAGCATATGGCTAAGATCATCGTATATTCCTTCCAGTGAAAATGTAGAAGCAGATAAAGCATCACGTAATGTCAATATAGATTCTGAATGGGAACTTTCTCAAAAAGCTTTTACACAAGTGGAGAAACAATTTGGTTCCTTTACAATAGATTTATTTGCATCTAGACTGAATAAGAAATGTAAAAGATTTTACTCTAGATTCCCAGATCCGGAAGCAGAAGCTGTAGATGCTTTTACTATATCATGGAAAAATGAAAATTTTTATACTTTTCCTCCCTTCGCACTTATTCTGAGAACATTAAGAAAAATAATTATCGATAAAACAATCGGTACTATCGTAATTCCCTCATGGCCCACGCAACCGTGGTATCCTCTTTTTACATCACTTCTCATAGAACCTGCCATTATATTTAAACCTAATTGCACGCTATTAATATCTCCTTACAGAGTCGAGAGTCATCCGTTAGCATCCCGCCTTTCGTTGGTGGTAGGCAGGTTATCAGGGCAGCTTTCTCGAGAAAAGGATTAACAGAAGAAGTCATAGACTTGATGGTTGATTCTATCGCAAAAGCGACTTTAAAACAATACGAATCTAGTTTAAAACGTTGGTGGGAATTTTCTCATTTAAGAAATTTAAATATGTTTAGTGCAAAAACGATAGATATTATCACTTTTCTAAATATTCTTTTTAAAGACGGTGCAAGTTATAGTACATTAAATACCACTCGTTCTACAATATCCTTAATTTCTGGATATGATATTATTAAAGATGGGTTAATTCATCGTTTTTTAAAAGGAGTATTTAAACGGAGACCAATCAAACCAAAATATGCTACTACATGGGATGTTACCCCGGTGCTTAATTACATTGAAAAGCTACATCCACTTAAACAATTGAAATTAAAGGACGCTGTCGAAAAAGTGACAACTTTATTAGCTTTGACAACAGCTCAAAGACTGCAAACTCTAGCGTTAATAAATATAGATAATATAGAAATAAACATTTCAGGAATAAGTATCAAAATTACAGAACTGTTTAAAACATCAAAACCCGGAGCTTTTCAACCTGTTTTAGTATTACCATTTTTTAAAGAGAAACCAGGTTTATGTGTAGCATCGGCAATCTTAGACTATATAGATTATACTAAGGTATTAAGAAGTAGTGATACCAATAAATTTTTTATTGCAACGATGAAACCTTTTGGCACGGTATCATCACAAACTATTGATCATTGGATTAAATCACTATTAGGTAAAGCTGGTATTGATACCAACCAATTTACGGCTTATAGCACGCGACACGCAGCTGTATCTGCGGCTCATAAAAAAGGAGTAGATATCACAGTCATAAGGCGTAGTGCAGGTTGGGCATCTGGTTCTCAAACCTTTTTTAAGTTTTATAACAAACCGATTCAAACCCCCAATGTCCAGTTTGCGCGTGCAATTCTTAAAATATAAAAATATTACATATAATAAAATAAAGAACACACAAATAATTAAAATAAGGAATTATCACTCATACTCTAAAAATCTACAATACTATCATTGAGAACGAGACATGTAATATAATCGTAAGATCAAACGAGCCCGCCGAAGGCGGGCGAAGTTTGATCAAGATTATATGAAATGTCTCGTTCGAAGATGATAGTATCCCTCCCAATTTTTAATCCCCCTTGCAAAAAAAAAAAAAAAAAAGTATACACGTATATATATAGAAACTATTTAAAGTATATCCAGAATCGACACTATTCCCACTATCATCTTCAAAAATACTCGTGATAATCCATTGATAATCCCTTGCTCGTTACACAAAACAATATGAGAATAGAGAAATAAGTAGGGACAAGTAGGCGATGGAAGAGCGCCAAATTCAAATTCAATATGCGTTGAACGTTGTGATGTGAAGCATGACAAGCATGACTACAATACTATCATCTTCGAACGAGACATTTCATATAATCTTGATCAAACTTCGCCCGCCTTCGGCGGGCTCGTTTGATCTTACGATTAAACCTTGAAATAACGCTACAATAGTTTTGGCCACAAAAAGCGAGCTACCAGACCACTGTGCGACGTCCTGAGATAGACGTCTTTTTAGTAAAGTGGACGTTTTCAAGACGTCCTGTGCTATCTGGGATTCACTTCAATTTCTCTATCATTTTTGCACAGAGGTAGACAGTTTATTATGTTGTATTTATTGTAAATGTTACGTTAATGGGAGTCACCTCGGATGACCTTGACCCTGACGTATGTTGTCAAGGACAACATTTTGAACAACTTTTCTCTATACATCTATCCGGCGCACATACGGCCGAATGACCAAATTACGACGACAAAAATATAAAATGAGATTTTATTTGACATTCTAGTTAGAAATGCTTATAAGAAGACATCTTAATAATAATCTTCGGAAAAGTAGCTACTTAGGGTTAATTTTGGGGTCATAAAAAAGGGTTAAGGGTCCATAGTATTTTAATTAAAACAGAATTAAATAAATTAAAACACTAAATTATTTCTGTAGTTTCATTTAAGATATAATATGCAATAAAAATATTATTCTACATCCTCATTGTTATTTTCATCATTATCATCAGCATCATTAGTAGCATCATCATACAATGTTCAGAATGTTCACTAGCACCAAACTTATCGAATATATACTTTAACAATCGTTCATTACATTTAAATGATGAAAACTTGAAAAACTGTTCACTTCTTAACACTTCAAATAGTTCTTTTCTCGTAATCTTTATCTCCTGTACACCACGGTCGACGCGGCTACCTGTAAACAATCCGCTCTATTGATCGAAGGGACAAAGGGGGGGGGGACTCATTTTTTAATTTTTTATATTAGTTATAAGATACTTTTTCGAACTGGTAAAGAAAGATCGGGGTACTCTTTGGAACTTTTTTTGTAACTCTAGCTAAAGTAAGCATAACAATATTTCCTAACCAAGAATAGTATATGATACAATATGGTATATTAACAGTATGTACAACTTATCTTTGTGTTAACAATAATTGCAGATGAAAGTACGAACCTGACGCTTCAATATCCATGTAGAAAACTTAGCGAATTTCAATTGGAGAAAACAGGATTAACGCAATTACGTCGTCAACATTGCTGACGCGAACAACTGAGATTCACCGTCCGAACCATAGCCTAATTTTGCACAGGTGCACCGACTAGTGCGTTGCGTTAACAAAAACTATTTTCACGCTACATTGTGGGCCCTTTCTTAGAGTACGTAATGATGGTATTTGAAATTAGTTTAGAGAAAATTGTTAAATCGACTTTTGTCGTCGTAATTCGGTCATTCGGTCGTATGTGCGGCGCGCGGCGCGGCGCTCGGACTAGATCGTTTACGATAGTGCGTTAGTCTAAAATGAACGTGTGTTAACCGATTAACCGATTAACACTAGGTGGTTGGAATATAGGGAAAAGTTCTGTTCGGAAGAATGTGGGAGAATTGGGAGAAGTAATATTTTACAAAAGAATTCTATAATTGGTTCTTCAATCTTGTTTACGGTGAAGAGATCGAGTGGTCTTTGTCAGGGTCATGTATGTTCTGTGCCAAGGGACACATTCCTACACCACTGGCGTCAACCAAAATAGATTCGCCATAATAGACGCTTGAGAACTCGTCTCGTTTCTGGGACATCCGACGAAAAACGAACTCGATATTGCGCGGTGTTTATTTATTTCATTCATATTGTTTTGTCGCGTAGCGGGATAAGTTTGTGCGCGGTGTCGCGTCCTGCGATTTTGCAAACGTAAGCTCCAGATTATGTATAGGATGTTTTATCTAATTGTAAGATTATCTACATAAGTATCTTCTCTTGATGCGAGATGCTACAAAAAATCCTTCAGAAACGTGAAATCGCATTCGAAGTAGGATCTAGGTTAACTTAAAAAATTGTAGTATTCGGAAATTCAAACTTACGTAGTAAACTTATCAGTTAAATTTCAAAATAATATAATCAAACAATTTATGATACATACAGTGATCCCCACAAATATTCGGACACTCTTAAAAAGACGATAACTTCTTTAATATTGTACTATACGATTTTAACTTTTTTGGGAGGCTAGAGCTATTAGTTTACTAAAGAATGTGAAAAAAAAATTTTCCAAAAAATTGAGCAATTGATCGGAATTGTAGAAAAAATACTAGAAGTTGCATTTTACACCTTTTTTATGCGGGCATATATTGAAGAAAATTTTAAAAATACATTTTGTAGATCATTGTGAATTAAACTACAAACGTTTTAAAGATGGTAAAAACTGCAGATTTTCACGATTTTCTGCTTATAACTGCAGATTCTTACTTCTTTCCAATGCCTGTCGCTTTTTTTCTCATCAACCGATTTCGATGAAACTTTCACAGTGTCTATAATTGACAGAGATCTACAAAACATATTTTTTAAATTTTCAATATAGGCCCACATTAAAACCGTTGTAAAACGCAACTTTTAGTACTTTGTATACAATTCCGACCAATTGCAATTATCAAAAAAATTTCTTTTCGCATCCTGTAGTAAACTAATTGCTCTGGTTTCCCAAAAAAGTTCGAATCGTATAGTCCAATTGTAAAAAAGTTATCGGCTTTTTAAAAGTGTCCAAATATTTGTGGGAGTCACTGTATGTAAAAAGCCGTACGTGACTTTGAATGAATGTAATGACATTCGTAAACTTAGAAAACACGATTGAGCGACCTAACATCGTCACACTGGTAACAAGTATTACATAGAATAAATACATCCCAGATAGCACAAAGAAGTCTTAAAGAGGTCTTAAAAACGTCTGGTGTCGGACATTCAAGACGTCCTACCGATGTCTCTACTATAAACAACTACTCATGCAACTCAACGTAAAATTCATATAATTAAAAAATTCCATTGTTTAGCTTATCTAGCTATAGATATATTACCGAACGGTTGCAGTAACTGCAAAGATAAATAATATTATTATTTATTTATTATAGACGGACCGAAGTCTTCTTACGTAAGTGTTTACAATAGAAAAAGATAAAGGACTACTCGTGTAATAACAAAGAAGGGACATGCACAGAAACTTGTGGTACAAACGATATGGTATATGTGTATTATTCTATAATTTTGCGTAATTGTTTTTTAAAAGTGTGCAAAGACTCAGTAAAAAAATCAATACGATTATAGAGAGTGTTAGAGTCTGCAATAATGCGATTTATTGGATTAATTAATCCATACGTAAATCTGGCTTTAAGTGTTTGAAATCCTGCTTTAGTTCTCAATACACGTGGATATTTGCGGAATGCGGATTCATCTTCCATTGAGAGATGAAATAAGAATTGAAAATGTTCGATACTAAATTACGAAACACCGTTGCTTCGTGTTCTTTTCTGATCGAAATATTGGTAACGAGCGCAGGTGCGCTCCAGAAAGCGTTACATGACATATTCAATCGATGAACGCGTCACGCTCGTCATTAGTATGAATCATCGACGAACTTTCAAACGTAAAAGTTGTTTCGGGAATTTTTTAGTCTGTGGTTTAAGTTCTGTTACGTTTATCTGATCAATTATATTGGACTACATTTTTCATTAATATTTTACTTCCCTTTTCAATAGCATAAGCATAAAACAAGATTACCAATGTTAACGTAAAAACAAGGTTTTTATTTCAAGGCCAATTTACAACAATTTCTTTCTGTTACTAGCATTTTCTATATAGGGAGTGACTTGTTTAACCATTAAATTTGAAATAGCAATATTATCGAGACGGAACAGATTCCTTCCCAAAGGTCATATTTCCAGAAACTTCAAGTACATCGACATTTTTTTAAATGGGACGGTGTATGTTCATTGGTGTAATGTCATAGACAATAAAGAAAGGCAAATCAGTTATGTGCAGTAGTATGTTGCCCTTAAAATGACCTTCATAGATGTTACCAGTAAACATACAAGATTTATTCAGTTTACATTGTTAAATGTACCATAGAACGTTAAAGAACGTTTTCAAAACAGTGACCGTTAATATTAAAATTGTACATTATTTAATGTCACATTCTGCAATAATTAGGGCGCGCGTTACTTTTGCAGGGTAACATACTATCTATCTATGTATACTATATCTGTACAGAAATCTGTAATCAATGATGAAGGTATTTGAGATTTTACTTGAAAAACTATGTGATCAAATAAAAAATAAAATGAAAAGTTATTTCAAATGAATTCCAAATAGCGAAATTATCTAAAGAAAAATTATTTGCCTGTTGAAATAAAATATTACCTGTTAACTTCAAATAACGCGGAAGCCAAATAAAATAATGTATACATATTATCTGAACTGTTATTTTCCAAATAATTTATTTGGAAACATTTCGGTTACGTGGCTCTTATTTTCTACATTTGAATTTTTTTGCATCCCCCATCACCACGCAGCATTTGTTCCAATTAATAAATAAAAATTATCTATATTCCCGATTATACCCATCCATACGGCCCACACACTTGTATATGGTATAATCTACCACGTTATAGGGTCTATAATCTAATAACACCTTATGTGTTATTAGACCTTACCTTGCGAGGGTTAAAGCTAATCCATACTTGCGTATAGGGCAAGTCGGAGGCATGACGGCCCACTTTTTCCAAAAACACCATTGCATTGTAAGTTTCGTCGATTCCACAATCAACAAATAGCAGAGCCCCCCGTATCCGAACAGCGTTTGGCAACGATGTTTGTACACAATCTATACATATGTATATTCAGGTATAAAGCCAGTGCTGGATAAAGCCAGCGCGGGGCCCGTAGCAAATGTTATTACGTCCATTTTAGGTCTGAGAGCCTTACGTCATAAAAAGACGTCCTGAAGACGTCTATCTCAGGACGTCGGTTCAACGTCTGAAATAAGACGTTTTAAAGACGTTATTTCGGGACGTCGGTTCAACGTCTGAAATGAGACGTTTTAAAGACGTCTTTTTGTGGCGTTTTTAGACGTTTCATTTCAGACGTCTTGAAGCTGTCTTTAAAACGTCTTATTTCAGACTTTAATTTTTTGGAGATGTTATCACAGGGATCAGTTTGCTATGCAATGATTAAAACATTGGTTCTTAAGTTTCCTATTTCCTGAAATGATAATGAAAATATATAGTCGAAATATCATTTATTATAAACACATGGATCCGAACACTTGCTGAACGCCTTTTGTTACAAAACTGTACGTCTGATAGACGTCCCTTAGACGTCTAATGGACATGCTTAAGACGTTTTTAGGACGTACAGTTTTGTAACATAAGCCGTTCAGAAGATGTTCGGAGGCCGTTTGGAAGACGTTCATAGGATATTCAAGACATCTATAGGACATCCTTAAGACCCCTTTAAGAAATCTTTGTGATATCTGGGATCTACCCTTCTTTTAATTTAATTAACATTTTGTCTTCTAGACGCCAAACTGACGCTTTAAAGACGTCCTTAAGACGTACCGGTTTCTAACACAAGACGTTCAAGAGACGTTCGGAAGACGTTGGTAGGACATTCGGGACATCTTTAAAACGTCTGAATGTCCGACTGCCGACCCAGATAGCACAGGACGTTCATTTTACGCCCATTTTAGGAGAAAGTCTTACGTCCTAAAGGCGTCTACAAGACGTCGGTTCAACGTCTGTAATAAGACGTTTTGAAGACGTCTTTTTGAGGGTGTTTTTAAGACTGAACGACTTTTGTTACAAAACTGTACGTCTAACAGTCGACTAAAAGACACGTCTTAAAGTCGTCTAGAAGACGTTTTTGAGACGTCTAATGGACATGCTTAAGACCTCTTTAAGACGTCTTTGTACTATCTGTGATCCGCACAACGAACACTGACTTGTCATTTATTTGCGCGTGTTGTAAACAGTAGAATTGCTCTGATTCTCTAATGTCGTCACGTGCAGACGCATTCTATGGAATATTTAGGTTTTGCGATGATCGGCATGCACACATAATGCCCATGTACTTCTGTCAGTGACACGCGCTCATTAGAGAGCAGTTGCTTGCGTCGCCAGGGCATTGTTGGCTTTGAACCGTACGATGTCAATGGGAAGTCTAAAAGAAAAATCCGGAATAAAGAATCCTCCCCGATTCTCGGTATGAATAGCAAACCTGCAATCAACTACCGAAATGTCTGCTAATGGGACCCGGCAGTGTCTCGGTTTCTTTTCACAGCAAAGTCTCCGGGAACGGACAAAGCTAATAGGATACCTGTTACGATTGTCACGTTCACGTAGCGATATATGTTTTCTCCAAATTTATTATTTGCCTATCCCACTCCGAATGTTTACCGATCAATTTTCGGCATGCGTGCCCTACAGAGTATGGTGAAATGCCCTAAGCCTGGACAGCATTTTTTGCTACCTTTACTTTTATCAGTTTAGATAAACAAAAATAAATTTTGATTGTTTTAACATAAAATTCAGATTTTTTAAAGTAATTTGAAATGAAAAAATCATTGTTTAGATTAATATTTTAATTGTATCAGCAAGAATAATTCAAACCTATAATTGGACATATTAAATCCAATCTAAACTATGTAGTACCTGGACAGAAGTAATGCCTACACCGGGACAAATTGAATTTACATATAATATGCAACAGGCACTACATATACTTCTTATTATATTTATAAAGTATTATATTATATTTATAAATTACATCATGGTAATAGGGTCCTATAGTATTACTATAATGATACTATACATATGTATTATGTATACAGGGTGAATTCGATAAAGCAGGACACCTAAATATCTCCGTTACTTTTCGTTGTACGAAAAACTTCTTAGGAAAAAAGTTACACAGTTTGAAGGGCCACATGTAACGGTGTAAGGGAAAAAATTTTCAAGGTCATTTTTTATGAGATCTCAAGGTCATCGATGTTTTTTTTTAATGGAATCATATATTTTTTATACCATAGATCGATAGAGTATCAAAGTCTGAGTATAAAAGTGTTGACCTTCATATGACCTAAACCTAATAGTTAACGAGATAATATCCGAAGAATATAGACAATTGTTTCGATAATATCTCGTAAACTATTAGATTTAGGACATATGGAGGACAATAGATTTTTACTCAGAATTCGATAGTCTATCGATTTATGATACAGAAAGTAGGTGTTTCCAGTAAAAATAATCAAGATGACCTTGAAATGTCCTCTTGCCTCCACCCACGCAGAAAATGTTTATGTCACAATATGCCCCCCTCTATACCGTGTGAATTTTGTTTATAACATTTTGCCATATTATTACAAATAACGGAGATATTCAAGGTGGACATAGTTATTGCCCTACCCTGTATACAAAACTTACACGGTATAGAGGGGGGCATATTGTGACACAATAATGAATCGATAGACTATCGAATTCTGAGTTAAAATGTATTGACCTCAATATACATATTGCATACCTGTAGTCCACTTTAAATACTGCCGTTATTTGTAATAATATGAAAAAATGTTATATACGAAACTTACACGGTATAGAGGGGGGTATATCGTGACACAAACATTTTCTGCGTGGAAGGAGGCATAGAGGAGATTTCAAGGTCACCTTAATTTTTTAAAAAGGAAAGACCTACTTTCTATATCATGAATCGATAGACTATGGAATTCTGAGTAAAAATGTATTGACCTCCATATGTCCTAAATCTAATAGTTAACGAGATATTATCGAAACAATTTTCTTTTTTCTTTGGATAATATCTCGTTAACTATTAGGTTTAGGACATATGAAGGTCAACACTTTGATACTCACAATTTGATACTCTATCGATCTATGGTATAAAAAATAGGACATTCTATTTGAAAAAATTAAGTTGACCATGGAATGACCTTGAAAACATGATGAAAAAAAACGCATATGACTGCTGCATCATCCCCTCCTTGATTTATACTTTTGATTTGAAACATTTTTTTCTCCGAGATTTAGTTTTTGAGATATTCCAGGTGGCCAGGATAAATGCCTCACTCTGTATATTGTATATTTAGATATATATATATATTTTATTATTTATATATGTTTAGATATATATATTTTATTATTTATATATATTTAGATATATATATTAGATTAGATATATATAATAATTTTTGATTAAAAATATATCTTATTAAATCGTTTTAAAACGTAATTAAATATAATTACGTTTGTTTTTTCGGTGGAAAATTTACGTCCTCTACTGTAAATTGCATTGTTGAATCAATTTATTTCAAAAAAACTAAAAAACTACTGTACCAATTTGGACCAAAATCTAATCAGCTCTAAGTTACAGCGGGCCACATCGATTGCATCATTCATCATTCTGATCGCGTTGTTACTTTTTCAGAAAACGTTAACGAAAAATTTGATAACATACGCACGGACATACAGTGAGACTCCCACAAATATTCGGACACTCTCTTAAAAAGGCGATAACTTCTTTAATATTGTACTATACGATTTTAACTTTTTGGGGAGGCTAGAGCTATTAGTTTACTAAAGGAATTGTAGAAAAAATACTAAAAGTTGCATTTCACAACTTTTTTATGCGGGCATATATTGAAGAAAATTTAAAAAATACATTTTGTAGATCTTTGTGAATTAAACATATTCTAATAATTTCGTAAAAATCGGTCGACGTTGCATTGAGCTCCAAACGTCTAAAGGTGGTAAAAACTGCAGATTTTCACGATTTTCGCAGATACTTACTTCTTTCCAATGCCTGTCGCTTTTTTCCTCATCAACCGATTTCGATGAAACTTTCACAGTGTCTATAATTGACAGAGATCTACAAAACATATTTTTTAAATTTTCAATATAGGTCCACATTAAATAGGTTTAAAACGCAACTTTTAGTACTTTGTATACATTTCCGACCAATTGCAATAATCAAAAAATGTTCTTTTCACATCCTGTAGTAAACTAATTGCTCTATTTTCCCAAAAAAGTTCTAATCGTATAGTCCAATTGTAAAAAAGTTATCGACTTTTTAGGAGTGTGCGAATATTTTTGGGAGTCACTGTATGTACAGGGTGTATAAAAAATAATGGTCATCCGTCCTAGGGGTGAATCTACACCTCTGGATCGGTGGACATTTGTAGGAGAAACTTGCCGCAAAATTGTTTATAACAAAGAAAATTGTTGTTAATGTTTTTTTTACATCACCACCTTCTACTCATCGAGGAGAGAAAAAGTTTGAAAGGAGTTAACAAATAGTTATTGAGATATAAGCTGTTAAAGCTTTTCAAAATTTGATTGTGTGGAATTATACGTATAGACAAAAGCCTACTACTACAGTCCACACATCCGTGTCGATGATACAGAACATGATCGTGTGCGTGCCTCAAGCAAACGAAAAAAGCGACATTCGTCGCTAGGTCCGTACCAAGTCATCGTCTCCCTGCCCATTCAGATCATCAATCTGAAGTTGAGAATGCTAATTCTACATTATTAAATACTAACGTAAAGTTTACTTAGAAATTTTTCAGGGTCTTCTATTCCGTCGGCGGATCCACAGCACACTACCATTTACTCAAGGGAATAAGCGCGAATAATTGTGCTTGTCTTCCGGGCTCAATGTGGGAATACTTTCCAATACAGTCTCTCACATATGTTCACTTTATTTCTAACCACTTCAAATGCGTTTTTAACCTGTCTTTTATACATATAATATCATCTATTTAAGAATGCAAACTTGGAAGAATCGAATGTCCGAACACACAAGAATCGATGTTTCCATATGATTCCCGAAAAATCAATATATGTCCAGATGATTCTCGAAAAATCAATATTCCCTTGCCAACGATTTCATTTGTTTCAAGCGATCTGCCTTGACCGAATCCATTGTGTTTGCTGGGAGAGCACAGTTTCGCGCGGAAATCGCGAAGGGCGCTGAACTCTTTCCGCGTCGGAGTAGTTTCTTCTCGTTCCCTACATTACGAATTCGACAAGTGTGCCACGTAGTGTTTAGTAATTGTGTGAAAGTGTGGAGGAACTTTAAAGAACGATTACAAGTGTGTTTGGACACTGGTGGTGCCCACATTGAACCAGGAAGACAGGCAAGTCCGCGTAAATGGTAGTGTGCTGTGGATCCGCCAAAGGAATAAAAGACCCTGAAAAATTTCTAAGTAAACTTTACATTAGTATTTTTTAATGTAGGAGTAGCATTTTTAACTTAAAATTCTCAACTTCAAATTGATGATCTGAATGGGCAGGGAGACGATGACTTGGTACGGGCCTAGCGACGAATGTCTCCCTTTAAATTTTGTTTGCCTCGAGGCACGCCCACGATCATGTTCTGTCTCATCGACACGGACGTGTGGACTGGAGTGTAGTAGTGTTGACTGTGTAGTACACAATCAAATTTTGAAAAACTTTAACAGCTTATATTTCAATAACTATTTGTTTGTGTGATTCTCCATCTCTGGATCGGTGGAGATTTGTTAAAAAAAACTTGCTGCAAAATTGACCTTGAATTTCAAGGTCAAATTTTTTTTATCACTGCGTCGTGTAGTACTCATCAGGGAGAAGAAAAGTCTGAAAGGAACCACGGGTCAAAAACGAACCGTTCCCTTGAAAATTGACGTAAATTGACTACCTTATGGTCATTACCTCGGTGGTAAACGCGAAGCGAACAGTTTTTCGTTTTAAATCTTACAAGTATTTTCATAGCTATTCAAAATTCACAATCTGTATGGGGTTAGGAACCTGTATGAGGCTAGGAAAAATTATTTTTATTTAAATTATTTTATACTCTCTAGTCCGTTCTTAAAAGTTTATTTTTATTTAAATTATTTTATACTTTTTAGTCCGTTTTAAAAACGTGTTATGTTTAAAAAATGTATTTTTATTTAAATAATTATATGAAACATCGATGGAGGACACATAATTTAAGTCGTCAGATTTATCACTAGACTACTAGGGGGTATGTATGCAAAATAAAAATCGCCTGCATCGATTGCAAGAAATAGAAACCAAATTGGATGTTAATCCTTTCCATAATGATTTCAAGAAAGGAGAAATCATATATTGACATCTTCAATTTTGAAAATGTTTTAACAATTTTCTATTTCATCTTCCCAATCTTCTGAAAATTCCGTTTTCTCCGTTTTCATCTCCTCAAAACGGGTAAGAAAAAATACTAATGGGGTTTAACTGGCTGAAAATATGTTGGATCAGGTTTTGCAAAAGTGCACCGTATACTATTTTATATAAAACATTGATGGAGGACACAGAATTTTTAAAGAATCGCCCTGGCGCCTTTGCATAACGATGCCTGACCTATTACATACGAAAAATACAAGGATATGGAGCAGTTATTACCTTACATACCTCCTGTGTGCATCAGGAATATTTCAAAACACTGCCACATAAAGGGCATGAATAAATAATAACAATATCCTATGTTAAGTTTGACGGGTGTACTACCGAAAAGCCCATACCTCCGATTTTTTTTATACTCTGGATTCTTATGTATTTTGACCTGCTGATTACGAATATGATAGTGAAAATTGGCGCAAATGTTGTTTTCATAGCGGAAACCATGTAAAAACCATAAAAATCATAGTTCTCTCCGTTTATTTCCGTAAATAGTGGTAATTTTGAAAAATACTTCAAATAAAAGTTGTAGCTCTCATCGAAATACACATTTTATGTCCTATTGATTTTTGTCATAAAGACAATAGTTTTTGAGAAAAACGATATTAAAAGTTCAAAACTCCGTATACTCATCCAACACAAATCAACTTCAAAATAAACACGTAATGTGCGCCTAAAAATTTCAAACTTTTTGCTGCATTTGTATAATGACCGTGCTACAGCTGATTAGTATATTTCACGCTTTATGCCACGTGTTGATGCGTTTACCAGAGTTTAATGTATTTTGCAAAAGTAATTACTACACATTCTGCTGAAGCTGAAACAGGACGCGACGCACAGTGATCGATTCCTCGATTCTTGGTGGACAAAATGGTAAATTTGATCAACTTCAGATATCTTCGCTGCCGTTCTATTTTGTTTACGAACCTTTATTCGTTCGATATAGGTATATCCTAATATTTCGATTGCGCGTGGTTATTACGACGTAATACGGCGTTAAAGTTTTGCCTGTGCGAAATACTATAAATAAGCTAATTCTTCTTCATCGTATAACTTGTTTGTTTGTTGTTTAAATTATTATCTAAAAAAATGGAGCGTGTAATATTATTTTCCCGTGTAGATCATATAAAACAGGTTAACTAATAATACTATTTAAGAAGAGATCAAATTGTATAACTTCTTTTCCCGGACTCGGCCGGACTTCGTTCTTTGACAGCTTTGAAGAATACTTATTTCAAAGTAATGATACTAAATATCGCTTGCCCGTTTTTGCCCGTTCGTCATTTATATCATTTTTTAGTAGGAGGAAAATTACTAAAGAATTTTCTAAAGAATTAGCAGCAGAGACAAAGAGTTTACTCAAATCACCTTAAAAAAGATTATAATTTAGAATAATATAGAATATGCACCTTTGTCATGCACATTCCTTATTACAATTTTGTAATTTTATATTATATTTTTGTAGAACTTTTTAAGATTAATTCTTTTCATTTTGTGTGTTGTTTATTCACGTATTTAAACGAAAACTATAAAATATTTAATTTATGTTATTTTCACAAACGTTACAATTAATTGTTTTAATTGTCCATTTTAAAGAAATGATATACATAATTCTTTTAAGTTCATGTAGTTTTTATACACTTGTCATGATTTCCGACAAATAAAGCGTTATTATTACTACAAGAGAACACAAAAATTTGAATTTTGTCCACCTAGAATAGAGGAATCGATCACTGTGCGACGCGACGGCGAGAAGGATCGTTCCCCTGAGAAAAGAAAGACGAAAAAATTCACCGTAAGACGAGATATAACGAAATCAGTGAACGCTGAAAAGGATCAATCGAAACCGGGAAGTTGTTATATTACCGGAAAAATCAGAGAAACACGTGGAAAAAATGAAATGTAGATCCGAGATAGGATTTTAAACGAACGCGGTTAACGCCATATGCGTGGTAGACGTACCGCGCGTAACAATTCACTAAAATTGTTTGGCATTGCGTGTACGAATACGAATGCGAATACGAATACGAATACGAACAGGAGTACACAACGCAGTCTCCGCTCGTCAATTTTTCTCTCTTCGCTGTACGGTTTAAATTAACGAAAATTCGCGGAGCCGGAAAAGAGCGCAGCTGCGCAACTTTGTCGACTTTTCTTCGGCGAACAGTCCGCGGCACTTGCTGTTCCCCTGTAAACGAATTACGGACGGTGTATTAGCTCCACTATTCAGAAGTTAGCGTGCACCGGGAACCCTTTCGGATTGTACGTGAATACAGTAATTAACGCGTATACTTCGGGATCGAGAGAACGAGGATCTAGGGAGAGGAGAGCGTGGCAAGGTGGGAGAGTAGGAGTACGAGCTGGAGATGATGGGGCGCAGTCGAGCAAATATCCAGCAAATAAGCGCAGCATACGCGCGCGTTAATAGGGTTAAACGGAGAGCCGACCTCGGCGCGCGACCTCTCCTCTCTCCTCTTCCAAGTAACGAAGTTATTCCTTATACCTGTATAAGTAACTGCCGTGCCATGCCCGGACTGATCTCTCTGCACTCGGCAGTCTGCACTAGGGTGGACTAGGGTGGACCTTATTACTTCACCAAAGAATTTTTTCCTGGCCACCCCCCAGAATTGTGACAACTGTTGAGAAAATGATCTGGAAAAAATTTGGGGCCGATTGGATCATGGGAAACCGGCGCTCAATGAATTTGAAATTTTTTTTCAATCTTGACATAAATATACGTTGGAATATATCATTGGATTTGTCTTTTTTTTCTCTGCGAGAATCCATATATAGCATAATCAATTGTTAATAGAAAAAAAAACCGTGACGTTGAAAACTTGAAAAAATGACCTTGAAAAAAATTTTTTTCTCTGATACTATATTCACCTCCTTATATACTACAACTTTTGTTTGAAGAGTTTTTTCATATGTACATAACTGACAGAAATATTAAGGGACATCATTTGCATTATTTGGAAGCATACGACTGCGCATGTAGCTATTTTCATAGATAAAAATAGGACTTTTGAGGCAGATAGCGCCCTAGATCGATCTTTTATCTAGCGTTTTTGACTACTGAAAAACCACGTGTTTGTATTATCGAGAAATGAGAAGGCGAATCCAGCACCATTGCAATCCTGGAAGTCTACTCCCAGATAGCACAAAGACGTCCTAAAGAGGTCTTAAAAACGTCTGGTGTCGGACATTTAAGACGTCCTACCGATGTCATGAATGTCCTGCGAACGTCTTCCGAACGGCCTCCGAACGGCCTCCGAACGGCTTATGTTACAAAACTGTACGTCCTAAAAACGTCTTAAGCATGTCCATTAGACGTCTAAAAAACATCTTTTAGACGACTTTAAGACGTCTTTTAGACATTCTTAGGACATTCAGGACGTCTTGTTCAAATTCACGAAAAAGTTAAAAAAAAATTATAATTTATATGTAATACTTCTACTTTCTATGCACTGCTTGAGGGAATATTCCATTTTGTCTTCGAAAGGACATTATTACAATTCAGAAATTTTTATGCAGTTGGCGGGACTCGAACTCGGGACCTACCGTTTACTTGATGATGTGCTTCCTCGCTGAGCCATGCGAACCTATATGGTTACATTCATTATTTTTTATTGTTTTAGGCTCAAATCATATAATTATTAGAAGAGATAAACTTCTGTTAAAAAAATTTTTTAGATAAAAATAAACTACTTTTTTTAAATGAAGCATAGTATTAGTATATTAACGACTAAGAGATATATATGTATATTTTCCCAAGTACATACTTCAATCGTACGTAAGCACAGAAATACATACCATATACCATATATTTGCTAAATAAACAAAAACATACCCAGATAGCACAAATACGTCTTAAACAGGTCTTAAAAACGTCTGGTGTCGGACATTAAGACGTCCTACCGATGTCATGAATGTCCTGCGAACGTCTTCCGAACGGCCTCCGAACGGCCTCCGAACGGCTTATGTTACAAAACTGTACGTCCTAAAAACGTCTTAAGCATGTCCATTAGACGTCTAAAAAACGTCTTTTAGACATTCTTAGGACATTCAGGACGTCTTGTTCAAATTCACGAAAAAGTTAAAAAAAAATTATAATTTATATGTAATACTTCTACTTTCTATGCACTGCTTGAGGGAATATTCCATTTTGTCTTCGAAAGGACATTATTACAATTCAGAAATTTTTATGCAGTTGGCGGGACTCGAACTCGGGACCTACCGTTTACTTGATGATGTGCTTCCTCGCTGAGCCATGCGAACCTATATGGTTACATTCATTATTTTTTATTGTTTTAGGCTCAAATCATATAATTATTAGAAGAGATAAACTTCTGTTAAAAAAATTTTTTAGATAAAAATAAACTACTTTTTTTAAATGAAGCATAGTATTAGTATATTAACGACTAAGAGATATATATGTATATTTTCCCAAGTACATACTTCAATCGTACGTAAGCACAGAAATACATACCATATACCATATATTTGCTAAATAAACAAAAACATATTATTGTGAAAAACATATTGTTATAATATACAGGGTGTTTCACGTAATTTTTTCAAGCCATAACTCCGTTACTAATGCATTTACGAAAAAATATCATAAGAGAAAGATAAATGGTTCCAAGAGCACTACAATTCGTAGGCCCTTAGATTTTTTAGGTGCAACTGTGCATGTGCAATTAACAATTCCATCATTTCTTTAAATAGAAATGCATATTTTTTGTTACACTAATCGATTCCTCTGTTCATTCTACGTAAAAAATTATTAACGTACCATAGCAAAAAAATTAATAGTTCCCGCGATATTTTCAAAACCTGCCTTTATTGAAGAAGATACTCATTACTTTTCGTACACAACTTACGACGAACTTATTAATCTTATAGTTCAATCACATTGCGTAAGACGTAAGAGCTACGATTATTTTTCGTGCAACTACTTTGTCGCACATAATAAGAACATTAATTAATTAATTAATATTCTTAGAATATAAATGTATGTCGATTAAGTGACACACACGAATTCAAATAAATTAAAAGTAAACATTTTACTTCCAATATAAATAAAGATTTATTTTATATTCGAAACCAATATTTCATTCGTAATATGAGAGGTGTGTATGTCTTCCAGCATATTCTGGAACAAATATTTTTCCATGATAAACAAAATATTTCCTGCATATTTAATAAAAATGTTCTATTTCTAATATTAAATAAAGATTCATTTTATATTTAGAAAAAAATATTTTTCTTGTAACATGAAATAGATATATATTTCCTCCTTATTTAAAAAAAAGAATTTGTTACGTATTGTAAAATAAATATTGTATGTATATCTGAATATTAAAAACAGTTTGGATCTCTATTTAATACTACATGAGTGTGTATACAATATTTTGTGCTGCTAGATGTAATCATCCATGTGTTTATAATAAATGATATTTTGACAAAATATTTTCATTATCATTGCAAGAAATAGGAAACATGAGAACCAACATTTTAATCATTGCATAGCAAAATGATCCCTGTCATAACATCTCCAAAAAATTGAAGTGTGAAATAAGGCGTCTGAAATGAAACGTTTTAAAAACGCCCGCAAAAGGACGTCTTTAAAACGTTTTATTTCAAACGTTAAACGGACATCCCGCAAAAAAACGTCTTTAAAACGTCTTATTTCAGACGTTAAACCGACGTCCCAAAAAACGTCTTTAAAACGTCTTATTTCAGACGTTAAACGGACATCCTGAGATAGACGTCTTTTAGACGTCTTTAGTACGTCTTTCCAGGACGTAGGACATTTAGACCTAAACTGGACGTAAAATGGACGTTTTCAGGACGTCCTGTGCTATCTGGGTATTATTGTGAAAAACATATTGTTATAATATACAGGGTGTTTCACGTAATTTTTTCAAGCCATAACTCCGTTACTAATGCATTTACGAAAAAATATCATAAGAGAAAGATAAATGGTTCCAAGAGCACTACAATTCGTAGGCCCTTAGATTTTTTAGGTGCAACTGTGCATGTGCAATTAACAATTCCATCATTTCTTTAAATAGAAATGCATATTTTTTGTTACACTAATCGATTCCTCTGTTCATTCTACGTAAAAAATTATTAACGTACCATAGCAAAAAAATTAATAGTTCCCGCGATATTTTCAAAACCTGCCTTTATTGAAGAAGATACTCATTACTTTTCGTACACAACTTACGACGAACTTATTAATCTTATAGTTCAATCACATTGCGTAAGACGTAAGAGCTACGATTATTTTTCGTGCAACTACTTTGTCGCACATAATAAGAACATTAATTAATTAATTAATATTCTTAGAATATAAATGTATGTCGATTAAGTGACACACAGGAATTCAAATAAATTAAAAGTAAACATTTTACTTCCAATATAAATAAAGATTTATTTTATATTCGAAACCAATATTTCATTCGTAATATGAGAGGTGTGTATGTCTTCCAGCATATTCTGGAACAAATATTTTTCCATGATAAACAAAATATTTCCTGCATATTTAATAAAAATATTCTATTTCTAATATTAAATAAAGATTCATTTTATATTTAGAAAAAAATATTTTTCTTGTAACATGAAATAGATATATATTTCCTCCTTATTTAAAAAAAAGAATTTGTTACGTATTGTAAAATAAATATTGTATGTATATCTGAATATTAAAAACAGTTTGGATCTCTATTTAATACTACATGAATGTGTATACAATATTTTGTGCTGCTAGATGTAATCATCCATGTGTTTATAATAAATGATATTTTGACAAAATATTTTCATTATCATTGCAAGAAATAGGAAACATAAGAACCAACATTTTAATCATTGCATAGCAAAATGATCCCTGTCATAACATCTCCAAAAAATTGAAGTGTGAAATAAGGCGTCTGAAATGAAACGTTTTAAAAACGCCCGCAAAAGGACGTCTTTAAAACGTTTTATTTCAAACGTTAAACGGACATCCCGCAAAAAACGTCTTTAAAACGTCTTATTTCAGACGTTAAACCGACGTCCCGAAAAAACGTCTTTAAAACGTCTTATTTCAGACGTTAAACGGACATCCTGAGATAGACGTCTTTTAGACGTCTTTAGTACGTCTTTCCAGGACGTAGGACATTTAGACCTAAACTGGACGTAAAATGGACGTTTTCAAGACGTCCTGTGCTATCTGGGTCCCTTAAATAAATTCACTAATACGCTCCAATCTGCAAAAGAAAAACAATTCTAGTATCGGAAAAAGAATTTATTATGAATATTATGTAAATTATGAAGAGAGGTGACATCAAAGTATTTCGACCCGGATTTGCTGGCGGACTCGTCAGTTAGGGCCCAAGTTTCAATTCTTGACACAATTATGTATCGTAAGCGTTTCGTCCCAGATCTGCTTGTGGACATTCGGCAAAACCAAGCAGATCCTGCCCTAGACGCGACTGTGTTAAGCCTTTCGAAGTAATTCCAAAAAAACTCTCAGTTAACAAGCTCTCTAAACAAAACTTTCTCTCTATATTAAATAATCTTTAAAAATCCTTTGACAAATTCCGTTTTGTGGCGTCAGGATACTGCTTTCGATATTCCATCACAATTTGTAGTATATATTGTTTCTTCACTTCGTTTCTTGATAAAATTTTATTATAATCCTCTATTAGTTTAACGCCCCGTTCAGCGGTATCATTGACCACCTTCAGACCTTGAACTGTGTTCATTGAACATTCAACATTCAGACGCATTGGAGACTGACTGCTTGTTGACCTTTTCGTGACCAGCGGGACGTATATGTCGCACTTCTGTTTTTAGACTATTTCGTTTCTTGGATTACTTCGAAAGGGTTAACACAGTCGCGTCTAGGACAGGATCTGCTTGGTCTTACCGAATGTCCACAAGCAGATCTGGGTTGTATCAGGAATTGAGATAGGATTTACTGGCCGTCAGAACTGGGCCGCACTGACGAGTCCGCCAGCAAATCCGGGACGAAATACTTTGATGTCACCTCTTTTCTTAATTTATGTAATATTCATAATAAATTCTTTTTCCGATGCTAGAACTGTTTTTCTTTTGCAGATTGGAGCGTATTAATGAATTTATTTAAGGGAGTAGACTTCCAGGATTGCAATGGTGCGGGATTCGCCTTCTCATTTCTCGATAATACAAACACGTGGTTTCTCAGTAGTCAAAAACGCTAGATAAAAGATCGTTCTAGGACGCTATCTACATTAAAAGTCCTATTTTTATCTATGAAAATAGCTACATACGCAGTCGTATGCTTCCAAATAATGCAAATGACGTCCCTTAATGTCTCTGTCAGTTATGTATATATGAAAAAACTCTTCAAACAGAAGTTGTAGTATATAAGGAGGTTAATATAGTATCAGAGAAAAAAAATTTTTTCAAGGTCACGGATGTTTTTTCTATTAACAACTGATTGTGCTATATATGAATTCTTGCAGAGAAAAAAGAGACAAATTCAACGATATATTCCAACGAATATTTGTCAAGATTTAAACAAAAAATTTTCAAATTCGTTGAGCGTCGGTTTCCCATGATCCAATCGGCCCCAAATTTTTTCCAGATCATTTTCTCAACAGGTGTCACAATTCTGGAGGGTGCCCGGGATAAAATTTTGCAAAACAATTTTCATCAAGTATAGCTAAGGTCCACCCTAGTCTGCACTCTTCACTCTTCACTCTTCACCAGTGGCGCACCCGGGAGGGGGGGAGCCAGGGGGCCGAGTCCCCCCCTCCAAGAAAAAAATGTTTAGCTTCCAAAATTTAAGTCGCGGAATAGCCCTGGGTATCGACAGATATTTTGGCTAAAAAAAAGGTCATCGCGCGAAACCTAGGACTGGGTTCAACTCGCCCCCCCCCAAGATTAAATCCTGGGTGCGCCACTGCTCTTCACTTTTCACTTTTCACTCTGGAGATACAGTGATCTCAGTAGACAGTGGATCGTCGAGCAAAATAAAAATTTTCTATTTGCATTGCAACAGACTCGAGTGAAATGTATTACCTTTATTTTCTTTCTGAATATGTTTAACCTTCCGGCGGGCGCGCCCGAATTTATTACGGCGCGGCGCTCAGTGAGCAATTTGGACGTGTCACGTCCGGTGGTTAAGCCATCGATAATAAATAATAATTGATATAATCTATCATGTATAACATATATTTTCTGAATTTCTTTTTGTATTTGCTCTAATAATATTGTATGAGAAATAAAATATCAAATATCATATCGAACTATCGTATATTATACAACATTGCGTGCGATAGGATTAAGGAAACTCATTTTAAATTTAAATCTTCATTGAACAAATTGTGAATATAGCGAGATATATTAATACATATTCGTTGAAGACTGTTCATCGCTGAATAATGTGAAGATGGACACTTCGAGGAAGAAATGAACAAAATATTGATAAATAATAAGCTGGTGACTAATTATCTGGCAGGATGTGTAGGGCAATATGATCTAGCCAAGACAGCGATAAAAGAGAATCAAAAACTCTTCATCCGGTCAAGAGGTATTAGTTCATAGGAAAACTGATTTCGAAGAACGCTTGACGATACACTCACCCGATGGAGATTAGGTCCAGAACAATGAATTGATAAATCTATAGAAAGCATGGCTCTTCATGAAACCCAACCCAGTATATGTTCGATTTTCGTCAATCGCTGTTCGCTTTCTTCAGAGTTGTATTGTGCGTGGTTTTGTATGAATGTGTGTGTGTGTGTTTTGTATTAAAATAAAAGCGTGTATACCCACTGGATTTTTGTTCAAATAAAAGCGTGTACACTCCCGCTGGACACACACCACCTAAGCGACCAATTAGCGAACAACAAAGCGAAATTTACTACACGGTAATTACTAACATTTATAATAAGAACTTCATAACTCTATGTATCCGAAATTTTATGATTACAATATACTTTTGTTTATTTTTATTCAAATCAAAACTCCAAATCATTTTTAAAGAGTTGACCCAACTTCGATTTCAACTATCCAAATCCTGAAACAAGCAGATAGGTTCGAAACTGCGTTTTATTCTCTATCTAAATCTTTAAATTAGATTGTACATCTTTCAAACGTCCACCTTAGGACGTAACAGACGAAATCGGCTACAAAATCAAAGAAGATAGAAATGAGATAGAGCGATGAAATTTTTTTAAATTACGTCTGAAACATTGCAGAATATGGGAAAAATAGAGAGACTATGGTACGAACGTTTTTTAACCTTGAAAAAATTCGTTAAACTTGCACAATTTCAAGAAAAGTGTGTTTTTTCCAATAACACGCGCGGGAAATATTTTTGTTTAACATGGTATACATCATTCCCCGTAGACTTTTTTCACTCTAATTTCAAATCTGGTCTCAAAATTTGTCGGCGACCTCAGGATTTTGCAAAACATCGATTTTTGTGAACAAAACTAATCTAATCATTTTTTCGTTAAAATGATTTAGTTACCCACTAGCAGAGATGGGCAGATTCGTATTCGTAAATTCGAATCCGAATTTGATTCACAGCACCTTAACGTGTCAATCCGAATACGAATACATTCGTATTCAAAAGTGTGAATTCGAATAGATTCATATTTGCAAGTGTGAATTCGAATAGATTCATATTTGCAACTGTGATTCCGAATACGAAATTTGGATTCACACCTATCAATCCAAATCATTTCGGATTCACATCTATGAATACGAATCCATTTGGATTCACACTTGGATTCACTGAAAAATTCAATTCAAAAGGCCAATATAAATAAATAAATGTCTGCCTGTACCTCGCTACATTAAAGGTAGGATGCGTTCTCGAGTCATTATCTACTGCGATAACGTTCATCCCAACAAAAACATCCTGTAAACAGGAGCCAAGTTCTCTTTGGCCGTAAAAAGTTGTGAAATCAAACAAAATACGGCCAAGTTCGTTAGCCTAGAAATACCTCTTGCAATACTGAAAAAAGCGTTTGTAAAAATTAGTTTAAAAGAACGCTATTTAATTTTTAAAAAGATACATGGAGGGATAAATTGTTCAAACTTGGCCGCTACCTAACACCTTTTATGGCCATTGTTTTAAAAAGTAATGTTATTAACACAAGAAATAAACTTAATTCCAGCTATTTTTTGACAACAGATTCACATAAATAGCCTTTCTTGATTCTGGGTTGATTCTGGGTTGATTCTGGGTTGATTCTGGGTTGATTCACTTAACTGTCTGCATGAAAATACATACAGTACTATATTATGTATTAATATCTTTTCAACAGGCAAAAATAGGCAAACGTGGTTTGTTTCATAACTTTAAGGATACTTTAAGAAAAAGATTTATCCTAGTCTCGTTCAGGCATAATGAGGCCGTCTTATTAAATTGTGCATCGCAAATTACTTTTTTAATTCAAAATCGAGTTAATACGCTGGTCAATTAATAAACTTTAAAAAATATATATAATTATTAAACATATTCTTAAAAAATATTAAAAATGTTTTATCGATACAATGTATAAAGAGCTATATAAGCAATTTTTTATAATTTTACGTGCAACTCTAGCTGTGTACTAGGAGTTTGAACAGACAAAAATATTATGAAATTAAAGGGATGAGCGTTAACGACAATACTTAAATGTAAATATCAACTTATACTTAATAACTTTTAACTCGTTTTACTTGTTTTTCATAAACTTTAGGGTATTGTTAAAGATGTAAAATAATTGATTTCGGCTATTTAAACAAAACTTAAAAATCGATTTATGTCCGGATTTCGCCCACTGTGCGCCGGTTGTGTGAGTCGCCTGTAGAACGCGAGTTCCACGGCACAGAGGTTGTCGAAGGGTCTTCCTTCACGTTTACGATGGAATATGTACGTACTATGTACGTATAATGAGGTAGGCGCATACATGTACCTATACACTATACACTGTGACTCTGTGACCAGTTTCAGGGCGCTAACGTGTAACAACTAAACACACGTGCTTTCCGTCTCATTGCAAGGTCTTCTCGACGCGTTTGATCAAAGTGACTCGCATCGCTCGACCGGCTTTTCTGGTCGACGAGGGTTCATTGGAAAGGGTCCGAATCCACTAATTTTATTACGATCTTTCGTTTCTGGTGTCTTTTGGTTTCACTCGGATCATCCGTAATGAAGTTCAGCCCTCTGTTTCACTTACTCGGATTACGCAGTCCTGAACTAGTAGATTGCGTGGAAATAAATAGTGGTGTTTCATCATAACATTTCTTTTTTTAGCCGAGATTGATTTAGCCAAGTGAATACTTACCGCTTTATGGAAAAGCGAACCATATACTTTATCAGTATATTACTTGTATCATTCGAACCAATGTTGGAACAAACAGTTCTGAAATGAAAACTCAGGATGCAAAAATGCTGTTACAATGTACACCCACTGCAGAGTTGTGCAGAATTACAATTGAATTACTCCAGGAATTATAATTACAAAGTATGTAATTGAATTACATTGTAATTCAGTTATATTTTGTAATTTATAATTCAGATCTTCATTCAATTAAATTACAATGTAATTCGTAATTGCAATGGAGTACAATCATAAAATACATTCTAATTAAATGACATTAATTACGAATTACGATGTGTTACGAGCCAGGGCCGAGAGTAGCAATGACGAGGCCGGCGAAGGGTTGTCACCCTAGGAATATGGTATCAATTTGTTAGTTAAGGTGCGCGGACGAACCCAATGCGAAATTGGGGAGTCACTAGGAAAGACGCGGAGACGAATCCGATGCGAAATCGGGGAGCTGCTAGGAGGTTGTAGAACAGCGCGGACGAACCCAATGCGAAATTGGGGAGCCGCTGGGATGGTATAGTTTTCGTGGACGAACCCAATGCGAAACTGGGGAGCCGCTAGGTAGGAAAAATCTCTATTTGGACAATTGGTAAGTAGCGAACGAATCTGATGCGAAATCAGGGAGTCGCTAGGATAGAGTTAGTAGGCCTCGTAACTAATATAATCTAATTGATACAACCCGAGCGGTAAGGTTGTATCATGTGGGAACGTTCAATTACTAGATTAGGATATGGAACAAAAATAATGGGATTAATAAACCTTGCCCTAATTACCAAAGAACACAAATATATTTTAATTATAAGTATCTGTGATACAATTGTGTAATTGTCGCGAATGAAATGAACTAAATGAAATAGAGAAGGTGGAAAGAAGAATTACCTAAACGTGATGCGGTTTTGACGCACTGGCAATGCGGGGGACTCGGAAAGAACTTTAACACTGCCTAATAGATTTTAGACCGAACTCGCGGAATCTATATGGTTAATTTTGATATGAAAGGTACTCTAGCCCGATCTCACTAACAGTTGACTTTCCGAAATGCAGCACGACGTGACGCGATACGTGTGTACCGAAGTACTAGCCCCCGAAAGTGAAAATCTAAGGGTTTATACAGGGTGTCCCAAAATCCCTTCAACAGCCGGAAATGGGACTTACTACGTTTTTATTAGCTCGCTTTCTTGTTTGTCTGTTTGTCTGTTTGTCTGTTTGTTCGGTACAAATCTTGCAATTGATTTTAAACTAACTTCCCGATGCGCTAGAGACTTTAAATTTTAAACATAGCTCAGAACTGGATGACAATGCAATATTCCGAAAAAAATTTTTTATAAAAACTGTGCGTTTACGAGATAGTAATTATAAAAATCGTAGTTACTGGACCGGGATTCGAACCCGCGCGACAGAGCGTGGTTCAGAGCGAACTTCAGCGTGAAATGCTGAAAATGTCAATATCGATAACATCTGTCAGGCGATATCGACAAGACTGGCGGATAACCAAAGAAGTTGGAAATTTTAAACGGAGCGAGAGTGATCCTCCGCTGAATGAAATTTTTATCCCTTACTGCAATAGGATAATTTTTATTTGCACATTGCAACTCTACTTTTTTCTAATTTCATCCGCTGATCGAAATCAATTGTTTTATTTCAGTTGAATATCAACCCATTGTAAAAATAAGATGAAAAAAAAACAAGTTATGCTGGAAGCAATGAAGAACGGTGGCTCCAATAATTTTAAGCTCACGTATATAGAGATCCTACCTACAAGTTTAAAATGCAGTAACGAAGTTATTAAAAAATCCTGAAACTATCGGAACACTCAAAATAAAAATTAGCAGTTAAATTTTTAATTTATCGTTTAATGTAATCTAGTATTTTGATTCTTTTGCTACTATTATTATGGGACAGAGGAAGTATTTTATAATTCTAGTTAATCCGCGCGGTCTTCATGCTGCGTTGATAAGCGTCACGCAGTATATTGCATTAAAGTCATCCGTATATTTTTTGCAGTATCGGTGTAATTGAACTTACCAATAGTATCCCTTAGGAAATTATTCAGTTTGCTATAGTCCGGAATATACGTATTTGGGTGTTTAGTATGTACAGGGTGTTTCAAAAATATATGTCGTGACTATCCTAACGTGATTCTCCATCTCTGGATCGGTGGAGATTTGTTAAAAAAAACTTGCTGCAAAATTGACCATGACCTTGAATTTCAAGGTCAAATTTGCTTGAAAATTGACGTTAACACGTTCGCGACGCGTTTACCGCCTTATGTTCATTACCACGGAGGTGGAACACTCGCCATCGCGAACGTGAAGAAGCTCGAATAAGTTGTGAAGTTGTTCTATTTCTACGATAGTTTCTATTGTAGTTAAATGGAATCCAAATAGCTGTGTAATGTCTCGAATAATTTTATTTTACTTATGAATGTAAATAAATAAATATAATTAAAGTGCAAGTGTTACCGTCAATTTTCAAGCGAACAGTTCGTTTTTGACCCATGGTTCCTTTCAGACTTTTGTTCCCCCCTGATGAGTACTATACGATACCTTCTCTCCTCATTATCGAGAACCCATAAAAAACCGTGGCGATAGTGGAATATTTGCACTAAGGTGAAATGCCCTAAGCCTGGGCAGCATTTATTGCTACCTTTAATTTTATCACTTTAGATATACAGAAATAATTTTTTAAGAATTTTAACATAAAATTCAGATTTTGTAAGGTAATTTGAAATCAAAAAATCATTGTTCAGATTAATATTTTAATTGTATTAACAAGAATAATTCAAACCTATAATTGGACATATTAAATCCAATCTAAACTAGTACCTGGACAGAAGTAAAGCCTACACCGGGACAAATTGAATTTACATATAATCTGCAACAGACACTATAGTGCTCCAAGCACAACGGCCGCCACGGGGAGCGAGATGCGCGGCCGGGAGGAGTGGGGGTATTCCTTGAGAATGCCTCCGATCGAGCAAAAAGCCCATGTCTGATCTATAACATCGAACTTTATTAAATTTTTAATGATGCACATATGAATATATTATTATTGTATATTAAATTCTGCCCTGTTTAATGCTCATTTTCTGTTGTAAAGCAAGCATTTCAAGGCACAATACTTCTTTCTCCATATTCTCTAATTGAGTGCATAATTTTGCTTTCTCTTCTATAATTTCATCTTTACCTATTATCATTAGTTGCTTCAGACCTTATTTTTTTAGATTTATCATTGGTTTGTTAACTTTATATCTTTAATTTGTTGTGTAATTATATTTTTTCTTTCGTGTAAATTATTATTGATTTCTTATTCTTTTTTAATTTTGTTTCTCTCTTTTTTCTGCTTTTTTGACAAATGTTCTTCTTCTATAATTTTTTTCTTGCTCCTTTTTTCAAGATATTTCTTCTGTCTTCGACAGTATACAGTTGGTGGTCCTTTGTTAGCACCCACAGAACTTAAATTTTTCATTCTAGAATGCGTGCTTTTTGGAATCTTAAATTGGCCCACTGTATTGAGAGCTTGTACTTGTGATGGATTCAACAGAGTGAGATTCTTGATTTGTGTTCAATGTTTTATTTTTATTCAAACTTCTATTTTCCTTTAATCTGTCATTTTTAATTATATCCTTAGATTTTATGTACACTTTCGGCTTGCTCTTGCTTTTAATTTGTTTTTTATGATACTTATTAATTAATTTTTCGACTCGAATCAAAAGTTTTATTTCTAGTGATGGAAAAAATTTTTTTAAGAATTATATCGACATGAATAATTAATTTTTGAGGTTAGGTATTAATACTGATAGATTTATGGCATAGAAATTAAGTATTATTAACATCACAGTTGGAACACATTTTCTATATACGTTATACAAGCTAATAGTAATTTGTTTAAGCTAATAATAATTTGCAAACTACGGGTTGATTTTAGTCGCAAACACTTGTCCGACTTAATTAAGGCGTATGCACATAGCATATAAGCTTATAGTTGGACAGCTACTGCAATCGCGTCCCAGTATGGACTACTTATATTTCACAGCAGTCCTAAACTTGGACATCTAATATTTGAATTAATAATTATTATTTAAGTTAAGTTTTATTGTCAATTTATTTTAAAATAATATTATTATGCGTGATAATTAGTTTTTGTCTAAATGCTGAAATTATATCTTTTTTTCTAGTAAAAGTACAAACTATAAATGCACATGATTCGCATGTAAATAGACTATTTTGTATACTGTTTTCAGATGAACTTTGAATTTATTTTTAAATTTCAATTGATGCCTTAATGAAATAACATTCACACCTAAATACTTGTAGCTAAGGCCTCAGAATATATAATATAATTATTTAATCTCTTAATTAGTGATTGTACTATGAAAATTCAATTGTCCAGATTTAGGTATCACTTTTGGATTGTCCACACTTAGGGCACTTCACCTTATTGTAACTTGAAAATATTTAAGAAAAAAATATTTTATTACAGTGTTTGAAAGCTCTCAAAATAATCTACAAGAATATGCAATAAAAAATAGGGAGTTCTATTTAAGAAATTGAAGATGACCTTCACGTGATTTTCAAACGACTATGCAAGGTCAAATCAATGACACCATTTTAGATATACGTCTGTTTCACTTTAAATGACTCACCCGGTATATTATAAGAACATTTTAAAATTGTTTGTACCATTAATTTTCATGCGAAAATACATCACTTTCTGCCTCAGATAATGTTTCTTCTTCATTTGAGGCCAAGCGTAGCCGAACGTACAGGGTGGGGAAAAATGAATGGTCATCCTTTTAGGAGGTGATAGAACTCGTCGAGATCGCCAACATTGCATTATAAACATGGTGCCGTAAAATTAATTTTCAAGGTCATCTTCAATGTCAAACTTTTTTATTGGCTTAGTCGATTTTACTCGTCGAGCTGAACAAAAGTCTCAAAGGTAACCATATGCCGGAAATAAATATTTCATAGAGAAATCTTCGTTTGAAGTTCTTTTTCATTTCATTTTCATCGTTGATTTTCATGAAGTCAGAAAGTAAATCTGATTCTTATAAAGTTCTTAAAATCATGTTCTGAATATCCTCATCATGATTGAAGGACCCCGCCCTAAACCACGTGAAATGAGTCCTCGGCGAAAATGGCTGAATTTGAAATATGTTGGACCTTTTGGGTTACTGAACTAATGTATGTTAGGAAAAATGTCAAAAAATGGACAGTTTCGTTGTTTCAACCCTTCAAAAATCTCGCTATCCGTTACGATTTTTCCCACTTCAAATCATCAATCAGTTCTTGCAAATAATGACATTTTCAAATTGTTTAAACAATACTGTCATAAACACTTATTCTTTAACTATTTTGTTCACTAAAAATTCATATTGTTCCCTTATAATGGTAACCGCATTGATCCGAAAAAAGTGATATGTTTGCTTGTCTGACCTCAGGTTTTTGAAGGGTTGAAACAACGAAACTGTCCATTTTTTGACAATTTGCCTGACATACATTTGTTCAGTGACTCAAAAGGTCCAACATATTTCAAATTCAGCCATTTTCGCCGAGGACCCATTCCACGTGGTTTAGTGCGGGGACCTTTTTCAGGGTTAGTTTTGGGGGGTGATTTTCGCTAATCATGATCAGGATATTCAGAACATGATTTTAAGAACTTTATAAGCACCAGATTTATTTTCTGACTTCATGAAAATCGATTTTTTTAAAATTTCAGGCAAAAAAAACTTGAAACGAAGATTTCACTATGAAATATTGATTTTCGTCATATGGTCCCTTCGAGACTTTTTTCAGCTCGACGAGTAGAATCGACTAAGCCAATAAAAAAATTTGACATTGAAAATGACCTTGAAAATTAATTTTGTGGCACCATGTTTATAATGCAATGTTGGCGATCCCGACGAGTTCTATCACGTCATAAAAGGATGACCATTAATTTTTCCCCACCCTGTACACATGATCGAAGTTAGTCTCCGTTTCTCAAAACAAACAATTCGTACGAACCCTCCCAGGTACCGCCGACACTCTGTAGAACAGTAGAATGGTGTAATGGTGTAATCGTATAGTGGACTAACTGGTTGTAAGTACACACACCATACCGTGACCTATGAGTCAGATTCTGGCTTCGATGCGATGCGACGCGACGCGACGGTACGCACTTGCATAGATATGCGTGCCGTCTTGTCGCGACTACACAGCTGCACGTACGTGCCTACATGGTATGTATGTAAGTTGCGCCGCGCCGACATACAGGGTGAATCACGAAACTGTACCATCTGAATTTACTTATAACTTACTCGTTGAATAACAAAAGTTGTTTTATATCTTGATATTCTATCGAGATATAGTAAGGTGACCTTGAGTGTTTGCATTATGACGTATGATATTTAAATATGTAATTCGAAAAGGGATTGAATGCCGAGTAAAAAAATATTAAGGTATACAGGATGAAAAAGTGATAGTTACTGCGAATGTTGATTGAATAACATATCCTGACGCTTTCCTGATTAAAATGATACTCAACATGATACGGTTTGGATCGTATCATACCTGTAGCATCTGGTCGTCAACGCGAATTACGTTGACTTCGGACGAGACAAATGAACTCGACAACACGAACAATGAACAGACAGTTTATTACGATTATAACAGTTTATAACTGTTTATTTCAGACGTCTTAAAAACGTCTTAAAGACGGTTTATTTCAGACGTCTTAAAAGCGTCCTAAAGACGTCATTCCGGGACGTCGGTTCAACGTCTGAAATAAGACGTTTTAAAGGCGTCATTTCGGGGCGTTTAAAAATGGTTTAAACGTCTTAACGACTGTTTATTTCAGACGTCTTAAAAACGTCTTTTCCGGGAGGTCGGTTTAACGTCTCCAATAAGACGTTTTAAAGACGTTTTTTAGGGCGTTTTTAAGACTGAACGGGTTTGGTTACAAAACTGTACGTCTAAAAGTCAACTAAAAGACGTTTTTAAAACTTCTAATGGACATGCTTATGACGTTTTTAGGACGTACAGTTTTGTAATATAAGCCGTTCAGAAGACGTCCGGAAGACGTTCGTAGGACATTCAAGACATCGGTAGGACGTCTTGAATGTCCGACACCAGACGTTTTTAAGATCTCTTTAAGACGTCTTTGTGCTATCTGGACAGCGTGAACGATGTCCCCATCGGGATGGATTTTTGGTTTTGGAAACGGGCAAGTGGGGAGAGAAAATATTTGTCATAATTAAATAAATATATATGGTAGTCTTATTGTATTAATTTTATTTATTATTATTATTTTAATTGTTATGGCAACTCGTATTGTAACATAGTATGATTGCAAATTAGATAGATAGAGACAAATTAGTCATTTGATCAAATCAAAGTTGACTTTCTTTTAACATTCTAGATGTTTTTATTTCACAATTACTGAAATTGTAAACATGCTTTCATAAGAAATGATTTACTAAATATTTTTTTTAGAGCATATATTATAATAAGAACCGCGCAAAGGTTAAATAAATTATTCCTTCTCATTTTTATAAGGCAACCACGAGCCTGTTGATTTTATAGCTCGGTACGTTTACTGTTAATACAGGGTGTCCCAAAACTCCTTCAAGTTCGGGAAATGGGAGGTTCCTTAGGTCATTTGAAGCGACATTTTCCTTTGCAAAAATGGCCACAGCGGCTTTGTTTAGGAGTTATTAGCGAAAAACACAGACCAATCTCACCAATCAGAGCGCGACCTAGACGCTAGCTGGCACTGTCGGCCCGGCGCGGCGCACAGTGGGAAAAAGTGACTTGCCTTGCTTCAAAAAGAAATAACTTTCGATAGAAATGAGGTAGAGCGATGAATTTTTTTTTAAATTAAAGCTGAAATTTTGCAGAATATGGGAAAAATAGGGAGATTACGGTACGAACGGTTTTTAACCTTGAGAAAGTTCGTTAAACTTTCACAATTTCCAGAAAATGTGGTTTCTGCGTTACCACGGGCAGAAAAATTTTTTTAAATTTTTGCTATATATCATTTCCCGTAGATTTTTTCACGCTGATTTCAAATCTGGTCTCAAAATTTGTCCACGACCTCTGGTTTTTTCAAGAAATCGATTTTTGTGACAAGAAATTAATGAAATCATGTTTTCGTTTAAATGATTTTATAACACACTAATTTGAACATATGTACATCGTATTCTCGCATATACAACACCATATAAATAATAATAATAAAGTATTTGAATGTTTTAAGTTACGAAACACATGAAGCATCTCACATCTCGTCATCACTTGACGTATCGCTGACATTACTACTGGCACTTTCTGCAAGCTCTGTGTAGCTGTAATGTATAATAATATGACTTAGATATGTATTGTTCATAATTATACTCTTATTTATAGAAGAAAGTGAGTACTTAATCTTTTTAACTTACATATTTTCATCGACGAAGTTTCTAACTTCTGGTGCAATTTGATTTCTTCGATATATATATTATTCTTTACAATAATTTTCTTTCTTCAAATTGCTCTGAAATCGATAAAAAAGTTTATTTTCATATCATTTCTATTTTCTTCATCAATATTCTTTTTCTTAAGAATAATATATAATATATGCCAAGCTTGGTGTTCGAGTAGACCAAGTGTTACAAGGGCATGGCACAACAAACACTGGCAATGTCGCTAGAAGATGCTTCGAAAAACCAGCAATATTTGCAGAAGCTCTGGAAATTGATGTTCAATTTGTAAAAAATGTTGCGACAATATTATTAGTGTTTAAGTGTAAGAAGCCTTAAAAAATAAGAGAGCTTGAACAGTTCTGTTGGCAGACGTATTGTGTCCACTATACACTATTTCCATGGGCTCGAATGAGCCCAACGTTACATAAATTATTAAAACATGGTTGCGAAATAGCCCAGCAGTTTCTATTGCCAATAGCGTACTATTCAGAGGATGCGAACGAGTCATGGCATAAGCTTTATAGGAAGAATATGATTCTTCATTCCAGACAAAATAGTCGAAAAAACAGATTGTTAGACGTTTTTAATCGAGCAGTACAGTTAACCGATCCTAAAATATCACTGATCTTAATAAAAGATCGATTACAATTCTATCGAAGAAATCAAATTGCACCAGAAGTTAGAAACTTCGTCGATGAAAATATGTAAGTTAAAAAGATTAAGTACTCACTTTCTTCTATAAATAAGAGTATAATTATGAACAATACATATCTAAGTCATATTATTATACATTACAGCTACACAGAGCTTGCAGAAAGTGCCAGTAGTAATGTCAGCGATACGTCAAGTGATGACGAGATGTGAGATGCTTCATGTGTTTCGTAACTTAAAACATTCAAATACTTTATTATTATTATTTATATGGTGTTGTATATGCGAGAATACGATGTACATATGTTCAAATTAGTGTGTTATAAAATCATTTAAACGAAAACATGATTTCATTAATTTCTTGTCACAAAAATCGATTTCTTGAAAAAACCAGAGGTCGTGGACAAATTTTGAGACCAGATTTGAAATCAGCGTGAAAAAATCTACGGGAAATGATATATAGCAAAAATTTAAAAAAATTTTTCTGCCCGTGGTAACGCAGAAACCACATTTTCTGGAAATTGTGAAAGTTTAACGAACTTTCTCAAGGTTAAAAACCGTTCGTACCGTAATCTCCCTATTTTTCCCATATTCTGCAAAATTTCAGCTTTAATTTAAAAAAAAATTCATCGCTCTACCTCATTTCTATCGAAAGTTATTTCTTTTTGAAGCAAGGCAAGTCACTTTTTCCCACTGTGCGGCGCGGCGCGCCAACTGTCTATTGGCCGACTGTGCCAAGTCGCGCTCTCATTGGTCCGTGTTTTTCGTTAATAACTCCTAAACAAAGCCGTGGATAACATTTTTGCAAAGGAAAATGTCGCTTCAAATGATCTAAGGAACCTCCCATTTCCCGGACTTGAAGGAGTTTTGGGACATCCTGTATACATATTTGGCACGGTCGCGTGTATCGCAGACGCGGAAAATCTGTTTCTCATCGTGAAATTGTAATTAAGCGAAAAGTACGAACGAAAGGGAGAATAATATGTCGTGAGTTTGTCGTACGCTCGCGCCGGTCAAGATCAGGAGAACACGAAGAGATTTTCTAAACGAGTTCCTTCCTGGATTGTTCCTGTCGGAAGCAGTCGGTATCTTTTCATCATCCGGCGAGCTCATCAGTGTCTCGCTGGCGAAGGCTATCGTGCGCTTTTCAATTCTAACGACGCTCCATTGTATCATCGAACCGGTTCAGGCATTCAACTTTTGGTACTTTTCGATCCGTACCGGTTCCCATAGAGCCGGGGCCCCTGTGGGAACACGCTTCTCAGCGATGCGCACAACCACCGATTCCTGTGGGAAATATCTTCACCCTCGTGCGTACTACAGATCGCTATCAAAGGGGCTTCATGGTGTGCAAATTGGTTTACACGGTCGGTGTTTCGCTCTCGACAAGCGACGCACCGTTCGCGCATCCCCATAAAAAGAAACCCACGCTCCGATTCCCGCCTAACTGACACGTGCTACTAATATTAGTGTTCAACCAAATTAAAAACTGGTGTCATCAATATGCGCCCACCATTCTATTTACGATCTGCTATTTACTATTTACTATCTACTGTTTCATACCAACTATCTCGTATTTACTATTTACGGCTCGACTCGTCATCCTCTCGTTTTGTTGTTTTGTTGTGGAAAAGTCTTCGATCTTTTCACCTCACAGTAGCTTGTTTCCATGAAACAAGTAGAATTAATTAAAAAATTAGTAACAAACCAATTGTTCTAACTTTATATTAACTGCAACTCGTATTGTCCAATAGTGGAAAAGTTATCGTCTTTTGTAGTGTCCGAATATTAATGGGAGTCACAAAGAAATTTCCAAAATCAAGGGACCGAAAAGAGGCGAATATTTGGGTCACTCTTCTATGGGATTGAAAGCGTTATTGTGGCAAATGAGGGTCCTTCTACTGGTTTAGATGACGGCATCGATTTGTTATTCCTAAGTAAGAAAATGTTTTTTGCAATTATATGTCCAAATATTCAGATCTAGTGCTGGGATCGCGAAGAAAGTCAAATATCTCTACAGCCCCCGGCCGAAAAATTTAGGGCCACTTATAATTCTCTAAATTATTCGCGGTACTCGTAGCATTAAAAAACCAGACTACGTAATGGAATAACAATTCTTATTAACTACTAAAGTTCTCCCGTTTACTTTTATTACAGCATCAACCCTCTCTGCCATACTCCTCATGCTTTGTTTATCGTATCCATTATTTTAGGATGATTTTGCCAAACATCCAGAATTGTTTTCTATCAACTATTGTGGTGACAAGTGATGCGTACATAAGGGTTTTGAGTACAGGAATTGGCTGTAGTGCATGTCAATTAAAATTGCATGCATGCATACATAGACAAAAAACACGAAATGCGTCAAAAATTATGAGTGGTCCTAATTTTTTTTGGCCGGGCATTGTATGTCCCGCTCATAAGCCTTAGGACACCTCCGGTTTTTAGTAAAACTCTGGTATTTCGAATAGATGACGAACCTTTAGCTGTATTAACTACATAATATAAATATAAATGATAGTCCAGTGTGTCAACGAAAAGTTGTAGAGGGAACACAATTTTTAACTTTGGGACTTTGTTTGGACTAGTTAAAAGTTAAACATATGCACTTAAAGTTCCCACTCCTAGGAGGTGAGTGGGGTGCAGGGGGCACGTAGAAGGTACCCTTTTTCGGTTTTGCGTTTATATCTCGGAAACTATGCATCCTAGCGATGAGACCATTCTATACAAAATTAAAGCTGAGATAGACTCCATTCAGTTTTTCGCTATCTCGCATAGTTTCCGAGATATCAGTGCTCAAAGTTCACTAATTGTTAAAAAGAAAGGGTACAGCCGGATAAGGTAGTCAACAATGCCCGTGAACCGAATTATATCGACCATGTGTCATTTGGTAGGGCACCAAGAAAAATCAGACTGTGGAAAATTTGAACCCTGTATCTCTATCGGGAGAGTAGTTATTGGGTAAAATCTAAAAATCAGTTTTTGGCCTACTTTCCCCAGTTAATGATGTATAGAAATTCTGAGAAAAATCTGACACACGTCAAGAACCCAAATACATACTTTGCAATTGGTTTCAGATTTTTAAAGTGAAAATCCTGCATGTAAAAAATCAAAAACCTCAAAAAAATCGAAAGAAGGATTTCACATGGAAGTTCCAGAGCGACAACATTTATTTTTTTACAGTAACAATATATTGTTATAGGTATTGTTCATAAATTTTTTCAGATTTTTTGGTTTGTCTTATCTGGCTATCTTATCCGGCTATACCCTTTCTTTTTAACAATGAGTGAACTTCGAGCGCTGATATCTCGGAAACTATGCGAGATAGCGAAAAACTGAATGGAATCAATCTTATGGCACATTTTGTCAGCTTTAATTTTGTATAGAATGGTCTTATCGCTAGGACGCATATGTTCCGAGATATAAGCGGAAAACCGAAAAAGGGGACCGCCAAAGTTAAAAATTGTGTTCCTTCCATTTCCCTCTACACCCCCCTTATGAGCACTCATTGATTGGACTATGAGCCCGCTATTCGCAATTCTACACGAAAGTCTGTCCGGTTCCGGAGCCACTGCTGTTCTTGGCTCTTACGCTTCGTCTTCGCCTATTGCGTGCATGCAGTACAGTACACGACGACCTCCTCGGGGACAGGAGACATTCACGATTATTGTGAGTCACAATCGGTGTGCCGGCACGGCGCGTAGAACGTACACTTACGTACGCGTAGTATTTGGCTGCCTCATCACGGGAACAACAACAAGGGTACGGAACGCCGCCACGCCGGAGAGCACAATGTGCCATAGAAGTTAGAAAATTTGCGATTTCGACGCGTGCACGGCACGTGTCGGGCCGACCTCCGGCTAGATTAACGAACCTTTCATTCTATCCACTGCTTTTCTTCTCCCCGCCTCGTTTTTCCCAACTGAAAATTCGCTGTGATCGTGTCTAAAGTACCGTACACGACTAAGGTTACCAAGGAAATATTTGAAGAGGTAATACAAGTATACATATGTATACAGGGTGGGCAAAATAGATGAACAACCTTGAATTACTTGAGCCATTCGGAAGAACATTTTCGAAATACAACGGTGCCGCGAACTATTATCAACTGCACTCCATTCTTCGATTTTTCAGGATAGTAAGCCACACAGACAAAATTGTTTATATTGTACAATACTATTTTCATATTTTAGTGTAAAACAGGGACTGAAACGGTTCTGAAAATAACTGTTTCAAACTGTTGTACATCGTTATATAACTTTTACGAGAATATCGGTTCCGGTTCCGGTTCTGGAAAACCGATATGTATTATGTATTTCGGTTCTGTAACTGTTATTTTTCGGTTCTGGTTTTCGGTTCCGGATTTCGGTTCTGTCATTCTGTATTCTGTATTGTGTTCGGTCTTATATATTTATTATGTAAGTAGTTATTTTTTGTTATTTATAATTTAAACAATCCTTAAATAAATAAATTTGTATAATTTGTTTCTATATTCATTATTTGAATTGTTATTTCAATAATTTGTTGTTACAGTAATTGTTTAAACAAATAAATGTTTATAATTTGTTTCTATATTCGTTATTTTAATTGTTATTTCAATAATTTGTTGTTACAATAATTGTTTAAACAAATAAATTTTTATAATTTGTTTCTATATTCAATATTTGAATTATTATTTCAATAATAATTTCTTGTAAATGTTACGTGCTATGGCTTCCTTTTGGGAGAGCCTGTAACTTTAGGTTGAGAACAGACGAGCGGCAATCTGTTCTCGAGGTGGGATTTGTGATGTCGCAATGGAGAACCAAAACGTGGTGTTCATTGAGCGTAGACGCAGGTTTCAAGATAAATATACTTTATTAATATTAAATATAATGTACAATGAAAAGAGAAATAAATAAAGGAAGATTCACCTCCTTATATACTACAACTTTTGTTTGAAGAGTTTTTTCATATATACATAACTGACAGAGATATTAAGGGGCGTAATTTGCATTATCCAGAAGCATACGACTGCGCATGTAGCTATGAAAATAGCATCGTAAACGTAAAAATAGGACTTTTGTGGCAGATAGCACCTTAGATCGATCTTTTATCTAGCGTTTTTGACTAGTGAAAAACCCCGTATTTGTATTATCGAGAAATGAGAAGGCGGATCCCGCACCCATACAATCCTGGAAGTCTACAACCTTAAATGAATTCATTAATACGCTCGAATCTACATAGAAAAGAAAAGCATTTCTAGTATCGGAAAAAGAATTTATTATGAATATTATGTAAATTACGAAAAGAGGTGACGTCAATGTATTTCGTAATTTGCATTACTCGGCAGCATGTAGAACACTCCACATAGCACACTTTTCGAATTCGTGATTATAGCGAACGATAATAAATGAAATAGTACTCCGTCGCGGAAAGAGAGAGGGCCATGCTCTTCGCGATTCCGCGCGAAACTGTGCTCTCCCGTACGATGTCTTCGATGAAGGCGTCGTTTGAAACAAATGAAATCGTTGACATGGAGATATCGATTTCTCGAGAATCATATGATTCTCGAAAACATCGATTCTTGACCAACGGACGATGCCATGGACGAGATATCTCCTGTATCCTGATACGTACGGGAGAGCACAGTTACGCGCGGAATCGCGAAGAGCATGGCCCTCTCTCTTTCCGCGACGGAGTACTATTTCATTTATTATCGTTCGCTATAATCACGAATTCGAAAAGTGTGCTACGTGGAGTGTTTATTAATTGTGTGAAAGTGTGGTGTTTCCTGTTCCACTGGTGTAAGCAGCAAATGAATTTACGGCTGAATAAGTGAGTTTTTAATTCAATCAGTTTCTGCTTCTTCTCTCGTTCGGGTAAAGTTGCCGATGATGTGGGCCCTCACCGATTTCGACGATCTTGAAACATGTTATAAACTCGATGTTTTAAATATCTTTTTCCTTTGAAATAAAGCTCATCGAAATTGGATGGAAAATAGTACATCGATCGATTTAGAATTACAAATTTTTACAATAATATCGTAAACTAAAGCCGATCGACAGAAACTGTAAAGGGAAATGTTGTTCGGAATCATGGTCGTGACAACATATCCAAAGCCCGTCAAAATTGGAGAGGATTCACATAATCGAGAAACTTTTGTTCGTTGCGGCACCGCGGTAACACCACGCTCGCCTGCCGGCGCGCCGGGCAGTACGCGTCTAACTCGCGCTCTGATTGGTCCGTGTTTTTCGTTAATAACTCCTAAACAGAGCCGCGGATAACATTTTTGCAAAGGAAAATGTCGCTTGAAACGATCTCGGGAACCTCCCATTTCATTAAACTAAGGTAATTTTGAGACAACCTGTATATTAAAAATGAAAATATACTTAAACGTAAAGGGTATAATCTATTTGACCAATTAAATAGTAATAAAGGAATAGATATTACTAATCAATTTAAAGATAAGAAGTTATGGTATTAGTAGAAGTATCAAAAATTGAAAATAAATTTAGTATCATTTAAATTTAAAAAAATTATTTTTTTATCAATTTAGGATATTTTTTAATAGATTTAGTTGAAGAAGAAGTCATTATATATAATTATAATAGTATAAATGAATAATAAGGTTCAATATATTGGGCTTATTTGAGGGATAAAAGAACAATATCATTAGAAGTAGGTGATTAACTACTATAATTTGGTTTAAGAGAGACCATTTCTTTCTTTCAGACATCTAATGAAAGAGTATAGTATGTATAATAATTTTTAAATGACAATTTAATGTTATATTTTTAACTAATTCTTTAATTTATTTTATTAACTCAATGAATAAAATTTGTATAATTAGTTCTTTCAACTACAATCGGTATTAAACTATGAGATATGCCCCACAAATTTCTGAACATTTGACCAAAATATAAACCAGGAGGTAAAGAAATAAGAGATACATATTTGGTTAATTCCGCCTGAAGAAGCATCTATTTTAATCCCTATTGTAGGGACAGTTCATGAATGAATGAATTAATATCAATATTTTTCGAAAAGGGCGCGCGATTTGTGACCGACCTCAATTGTTCTTTACGGAACACGCTCTCGGAACTTAACCCTTCCGTTTTTATTTAGAATACGTATTGTAGAATCATAAAAAGACGAAAATTCATCACGTTGCAACATCTCCAAAAATTTAAGTCATGTAGTCTCGAATCTGATATGTCTTTTATGCTTCGTACAGACCTGAACATTTCAATTTACTCAATAAACTGCCAACATTTTCTGTATTCCTTTGTGTAGTATACGCCGTTGCAGCTCCCACTTTTACAACAAATTCTGGAAATAGCACAAATCCGTTTGCCGTTCGCCGTTCGGCGCGCCGAAATGTTCGTCGAAATGTTCGTCGTAATAGTTGTTCGGTTTCGCGACTTCACATTCGGCACTCGCGATCTTCGCCATAAATCAGACCCCAACCATCTGCCACTCCGCGCGGCAATCGGTCTAAATTTATTACTCGAACCGTAAGTTCGAAATTACCATCGGCAGGGTTGCGAAGGTCGAACGTTTTTAACCAGTTTATGGTTACAACCCTCGTGTCTGGCATCCCGGGGTCCGAGCCCGATGGTCGTCCATCCGCTCGGGACAAGGGGACCTAAAAATTGCACGGCCACGTGCGGGCCACTTGGGTCTTTCCGTCACGCTGCACCGGGGTCCCGTTACGCAACATCCTTACGTAATTTCCCCGAGTGACTTGGGGGTAAGAACTTCCACCTCCACCGTGGAGGACTGTCCGGAAGACCCTCCTCCCTCAAGTCAATCGGCTAATGAGGACGACCCTGTCAAACGTTAGGACCCATCCCCTCGAGGATTTTTTTCTCACCAACGAGGTGACCAGCGCGAGCGAACCCAGGAGCAGACAGATAGTCTTCTCGTGTCATACAGAGATCATCGTGATCCCAGCCTCTTTCGTTGAACTTAGAATCGTACGCAGTCCACCGCTCATCAACCTTCGGATCCGGTTACCCTAGATTAATTTGGCGGGTAACAATTCGGTGACACGGCGAGAAACGCGTCCACATCGGGAGCTCAAAATTTACAACTTTGAGTGAGGTGCCAAACGAGACCGCGCGTTGATTACCGACAGTCACGACGAAACATATGGTCCTTCGAGCCGGATCCAACGATCTTGTGAGAACAGTGCGCGTACGTTAAAAACCAAGTGCACGAAAATTCGAAGCAGCCAAGCTGACAGCATTCGAAGCAACCAAGCTGACAGCAATCGAAGCAGCCGAGCCGACAGCCATCGCAGCAGCCAACCTGGTTTGGGATCACGTTCAAAGTCAACACACCAATCTGATACACCGCACAGCAGCCAAAATCCAGTCAAGGTAGGCTCGTTACTGAATTGCCAATCAGGTCCTTTATACAATCGCCACCTACTCCTAATAACCGTCATCCGCGACTTCGAGCAAAATGTCCACCGACAACCAACAGTACTTTCGCGAATTGAAAACAAAACGACGCGTTTTTAAGGCCCAGCTGACGATCGTCTCAAACTATCTAAACGAATTCCAAGATTCCGATCTCGAACGCGCAAAACTCCGGAATCGCGTTGAACGGTTGCGAAACCAATTTGAAGTCTTCAATGACATACAAAATAAACTCCACGAACAGGAAGATCCCAACGAAGTCGAGGCCGAACGAGAATCAACCACGGCCATTTACGACACCGTTATCGCCAGCGCGGAAGTTTTACTAGAAAAATTACGGAGAGCCGACATACAATCACATTCACATATTCGAATCACTACCGACTCCCCCGCGCCATCCGCTGCCGCGACAACTAGCAGACTACCGAAAATAGACCTCCCAAGCTTCGACGGTCGCCTTGAAAAATGGATTACCTTCCGAGACACGTTTAAACACATGATAGACTCTCGTTCAGACCTCAGCGATGTCCAAAAACTGAGTTACTTACGACTATCGCTAACCGGAAAGGCCGCGTCGGCAATCGAATCACTCCCAATTAGCGACGACAATTACAAGGCCGCGTGGGAGCAACTAATCGAAGATTACGACAATGTCCGCGCTCTCGTCCTAAGACACACTTCACTGCTTTTGGATACACCCGCGATGTCAGACGACTCAGCAGATTCCATCCGAGACCTTGTCAACCACGTACAATCTCACATTCGGTCACTACAATCTCTCGGGCGCTCGTGGGAGGACATCGCGAACGACCTGCTCACAAACATTGTCATTTCAAAAATGAGCTCTGACACGAGTAAGTCTTGGGAGAGCACGCTTCTTGACACTCGCATGCCGAATCTCGCGGAAATGTTTAAATATCTCCGGAACGCGTCACATCGTTGCAAGACATACGAGTCAACAACCCCCTTAAAAGGAAGGACCAACGAAACGCGAACATTCGGAAGGCCAATCGCGAACCGTTGGACACGCGCACCCGAACAGGCAAGGGAAACGTTCAACAAAACGCAACGAAGTCCACCATCCTCGCCAAAACCGAACCGACGACAAACTTTCGCAACAACAACGAAAGAAGCGTGCAAAATCTGCAACTCCAGAAACCATGCAATATTTTCATGCCCAACATTCCTCGACATGCCCGTAACCGAGCGAAGGGACAACGTACGGAAAACAAACCTGTGCGAAAATTGTCTAAATCCGGGTCATTCGTCGAGAGAATGCAACGCAGGACTGTGTCGTGTCTGCAACGGCAGGCACAATACGAGACTACATCATGACTCGGGATCAACAGATACAGATACAGAACAATGACTAGAACAAACGACAACAGACAGATCGATTTTGCGACCCAAAACCTTCATTTCAGACGGACAAACGAACGGACTATTGACCACAGCTACCATCTATGTACTGGATCGCGATCGACAACCGATTTTATGCCGAACACTAATTGACACGTGCTCAAATGCCAATCTTATGACAGACGCATTGGTTAAAAAATTACGACTACCTACAAAACAACAAACCGCGACAATCGAGGCATTAAATCAGTTAAACACATTCACGAATAAACTCGTTACAACAACGATAAAATCACGACTCTCAACCTACGAACGGACATTAACCTTCTTCACGATACCGACAATATCGGGACCGTTACCCGATACTCAAATAGACCGATCGACGTTAGGCATTCCCGCTAATATCAAATTAGCTGATCCAAATTTTCACCGCCCTGAACACATCGATATGCTGCTCGGGACCGGACCAGCGCTATCATGCCTTAGCGTAGGACAGTACAACCTTTCGAAACGAAACAACACAGATCTGATTCTTCAAAAAACGCAATTGGGTTGGGTCATTGGAGGTAGCGTACCCACCCCTACTACGCGAACCACACGCAAAACGTTCGCAACAAACATACAGTTCGACTTACAAAGATTTTGGGAAATCGAAGAGGGACCCAGCACTCAGTATCCAACATTCGAAGATCAAGAATGCGAGAACCACTTCATTTCACACGTCAAACGTAACGAGTCCGGTCGATACATAGTCGCACTGCCGTTCAACGAAAAGAAGAATCAATTAGGGGAATCTCGATCGCGCGCCCTAAACCGGTTTCTTTCGCTCGAACGAAAATTAGCACGCAATGAAGACTTACGAACACAGTACTCCAAGGTCATTAACGAGTATCTCGCACTCGGTCACATGTCACAGGTAGACACCTTCGACACACCGGGATTTTACCTGCCACACCACGCCGTGGTAAAACCTACAAGCACAACGACGAAAGTTCGCGTGGTCTTCGACGGTTCCGCCAAATCGACCAGCGGCATATCATTGAATGACGCGTTAATGACGGGTCCAACCATTCAAGACGACCTCTTCTCGTTGTTATTACGATTCCGCATATATCCATTCGTTATAACCGCCGATATCGAAAAAATGTATCGACAATTCCTCGTCCGACCGGAGGACCGCGCCTACCAACGTATCTTGTGGCGAGACAGTCACGGTAAACTAGCAACATTCGAGCTGAATACCGTCACATTCGGACTGTCATCCGCCCCATATCTCGCTATAAGATGTCTTCATCAACTCGCGAACGATGAACAAGGCGACACACCAAACGCAGCCGCCATACTCAAACGAGATCTGTATGTCGACGATCTGCTCACTGGCGCCGATACGATCGAAGAGGCAATGGCCATACAGCTACAGATTACTGATTTACTGAAAAGAGGAGGCCTCCCCATCCGACAATGGGCCTCCAACGAACCCAAACTTCTCGCAGGATTGCACGCAGATCTTATCCACCCGAAGATTCTGGGCGACGCAACCGCGATGAAAACACTAGGAATATCGTGGGACGCGAAACACGACACCATCCGATATTCCGTACAACCCGCTACAACCAATAAAATCAACAAACGAAACATTCTCTCAACCATCGCCAAAATTTTCGACCCGCTAGGATTGCTTGGACCCGTGACGGTGACCGCCAAGATCCTCATGCAACAACTTTGGCAATTAAAAATCGATTGGGACGAATCGCTGCCGAGCTCCTTTCACACAGAATGGGTCAATTACGAAAGAGAATTACAGAAATTAAACGACATTGAATTCAGACGACACGCCACAATGAAAAACGCAAGAAACATTGAATTACACGGTTTTTGTGACGCCAGCGAACAAGCGTACGGCGCTTGCCTGTACGCCAGGACAACAGACAAACGTGGCCACATCAAAACACATTTGCTCTGCGCGAAATCTCGAGTCGCACCTTTAAAAACCGTCACTCTCGCGCGTTTAGAATTATGTGGTGCCACGCTCTTAGCCTCGCTCTATCAAAACGTCCGCAAGGCCATCACTCAGAACATCGATGAGGTCATTTTCTGGACGGATTCCACCATAGTACTCAATTGGCTAAATAAACAACCGTCTATGTTGAAAACATTCGTTGCGAATCGCGTAGCCAACATCCAAGACAAAACCCAGACATCGTCGTGGCGCCACGTCCAATCAGCAGATAATCCAGCCGATCTGCTTTCCAGAGGAATCACGCCTACGAAATTTCTTCGCAACTCACTCTGGCGACACGGACCAGAATGGCTCGCGAAACCACAATCCGGGTGGCCCAAATCAAGGTTCACTCTATGCAATGAGTTGCCGGAAATTAAAAAAATGACCTGCCTCGCCACTTCAGCCGTTCAAACCAACGAAATACTCACGCGATATTCATGCATTCAAAAACTCCGGCGAATTGTGGCTTATTGCCTACGTTTTCTTCCAAACCGTCGCGGCGCGGGGCCCTTAACCGTCGAGGACCTGCAAGAAGCCAACACCCGCATCATTCGCTCCGTGCAATCAATCTCATTTGCACAAGAAATTAGAGACTTGAAATCCAGAGACTTACACGTAAAAAGTAAACTTCGACCGCTCCACCCATTCCTCGACGATAAGGGAATCTTACGCGTAGGAGGCCGCCTTCAAAATTCTACATTACCATTCACGCAGAAACACCCAATCCTCCTACCAAAAGGACACCACGTAACTGACCTAATCATCCGCGAGGCACACGTGAAAAACCATCATTCAGGTATAACCACAACATTATATGACGTACGTCAGACATACTGGCCAATCGACGGAAAAAACATAACGAGGAAGATTGTAAGACAATGCGTAAGATGTTTTCGAGTCAACCCACCGACGGTCGACTATATTATGGGAAACCTACCTGCGGCACGCGTCACCGAAGGCCGACCATTCCAAAATTCTGGCGTTGATTACTGCGGTCCCTTTTACATAAAAGAACGACGCTACCGCAATCGAACCCGAATAAAGGTGTACGTTGCAGTATTTACCTGCTTCGCAACGAAGGCCGTACACCTCGAGGTAGTAAGCGACCTAACCGCAGAGGCATTCATCGCGGCCCTCAAACGGTTTATTGCACGCAGGGGGGTTTGTCAAAATATGTATTCAGACAACGGGACAAACTTCGTCGGCGCCGACAACGAGCTGACAGAAATTTACAAGACGCTGCCGAAAGAACCGGAACTACAAAAATTCCTTATAAACAAGGAAATCAAATGGCACTTCATACCGGCATTGTCCCCACATTTCGGAGGGCTATGGGAAGCGGCCGTAAAGGCATTCAAACACCACATGAAACGAGTGGTGGGCGAAGAATTGTTTACCTACGAGCAATTCAACACCTTTGCTATCGAAGTCGAAGGCATATTAAATTCTCGTCCTCTCACTCCACTGTCATCTGATCCGAACGATCCATCCTCACTAACTCCCGGTCACTTCCTGATTGGTAGCTCTTTAACGGCCATTGCCGAGACTGATTTCAGGACAACCCCGAGCAACAGATTATCAAATTGGCAACACATACAAAAGGTAAAACAAGACTTTTGGACCAGATGGCACAAAGAGTACATCAACCAACTCAACATCAGACATAAGTGGACCAAGGGGTCCCATGGCATCAAATTGGGAACCATCGTGGTGCTAAAGGAAGACACTACACCACCCCTATGCTGGCGCCTAGGACGAGTTGAACAAATACATCCGGGAACAGACGGCATCATCCGAGCAGTTACCGTTCGAACCGCAGACGGCATCTACAAACGGAACGTGAAGAAATTGGCACCTCTACCTGAGGTCGAACCATCACAGAAGTGTTGTGACAAGTAAAAGACTGTAAAGATAGGTATAAGGAGACACCGAGCGTGCGTCAAAGCGTCAAGGTTGATCGATCGTACCGATCAAGGGGGGGGAGCATGTTCGGTTTCGCGACTTCACATTCGGCACTCGCGATCTTCGCCATAAATCAGACCCCAACCATCTGCCACTCCGCGCGGCAATCGGTCTAAATTTATTACTCGAACCGTAAGTTCGAAATTACCATCGGCAGGGTTGCGAAGGTCGAACGTTTTTAACCAGTTTATGGTTACAACCCTCGTGTCTGGCATCCCGGGGTCCGAGCCCGATGGTCGTCCATCCGCTCGGGACAAGGGGACCTAAAAATTGCACGGCCACGTGCGGGCCACTTGGGTCTTTCCGTCACGCTGCACCGGGGTCCCGTTACGCAACATCCTTACGTAATTTCCCCGAGTGACTTGGGGGTAAGAACTTCCACCTCCACCGTGGAGGACTGTCCGGAAGACCCTCCTCCCTCAAGTCAATCGGCTAATGAGGACGACCCTGTCAAACGTTAGGACCCATCCCCTCGAGGATTTTTTTCTCACCAACGAGGTGACCAGCGCGAGCGAACCCAGGAGCAGACAGATAGTCTTCTCGTGTCATACAGAGATCATCGTGATCCCAGCCTCTTTCGTTGAACTTAGAATCGTACGCAGTCCACCGCTCATCAACCTTCGGATCCGGTTACCCTAGATTAATTTGGCGGGTAACAATTCGGTGACACGGCGAGAAACGCGTCCACATCGGGAGCTCAAAATTTACAACTTTGAGTGAGGTGCCAAACGAGACCGCGCGTTGATTACCGACAGTCACGACGAAACAATAGTTCACGAGATATTATCGAAACAATTGTCTTTCTTCTTTGGATAATATCTCGTTAACTATTGGGTATAGGACATACGAAGGTCAACGCTTTTATACTCAGAATTTGATAGTCTATCGATCTATGGTATAAAAAATATATGATTCCATTTAAAAAAACATCGATGACCTTGAAATCTCATAAAAAAATGGCATTGAAAATTTTGTCCCTTACACCTTTTTTCCTTGTCCTGAGAAGTTTTTTGTACAATGGAAAGTAACGGAGATATTTGGGTGTTCCGTACACCGAAATATCTTTCGTATTTACAGTCCTATTCAGGTCTATTTCAGTCTATTCTTATTTAATTACTTAATTGTTATTTAATTAATTATAACAATTACAGTCTAATTCAGTTTTTTATTTTCTATCATGTTATCGTAAAAAAATATACTATTCCATTTAAAAAAACATCGGTGACCTTCAGATACCATTAAAAAACACGACAAAAAATTTGTTTCTTTACCATTATATTTGCCCCCTGCAATAGTGTCACGTTGTCCTCTGAAGTTTTCTGATAGGACTGTAAATACGAAAGATATTTAGGTGTTCCCATTTATGTGGGACACCCTGTATAACAGTTTGAAACAGTTATTTTCAGAACCGTTTCAGTCCCTGATTTAAAGAAAGCAGTCGTGTCGGTATTCAATTATAGGAGGGAAAAGGTTATGCTGTATAATCATCTTGCAATCCGAGATAATGCTGAAATCTCGTTGGGTAACCATTCTTAAGTCTTCCAGTCTTCTTCCACAGCCTTTCTTTTCTTTTCTTCGTCCTTCGTTTTGTGTACCCGTGTGCAATTACTAATTATTACCGCGTAATTATCTAACATTAGACCAACTTGTGTTCCGTTCTACGTGCGTGTGCGGTTCGCATATCAGAGTGGAATACATTATTCGCGATTCGCGTTTCTTTTCTGGTTGTGCAACGTTTTGTAGTTTCTGCGATTCTCCCGCACCTGTGTTTTTGCCTGCGCGATAACACCCAATAAGTTTATTCGCGATAACTTGTTCATTTTGAAACACGTTGCTTTTGGATATCTACATGCACCCCCGTTAACAATAAATATTTGCTCTTTTATCGAAATATTTAGTATTTCTACTACACATTTTACTTATTTGTACGTTCTTGGCAAACAGTCACGAGCTTTGCTTGACGCATTTTATAATTATGATATATGTTAATAAATCTTATAAATAAACCATACTTTAATAAGGGAATAATACATACATACATGACAACAGAACTTTGAAATTTACTACAGAAAAGTTATTCAAGTTGTACAATGGTCGTTACGGTTGATCGCACATCTCTTGAAAAATTTTACGACAAGACTTTATGAACTTTGACAATAAAAAACGAAAAGAAGAAAGATCGTATATCTGAAAATGGCGAAGATGCAAATTCTTTTTTAAGAACGACAAATTGCCAATGTTAACAGTGTATGGTATACTTTTAAAAATAATGATTTAAACCCATCCTATTTTTACATAGGCCATAATATAATTGCAACAATTGTAACAAAATTACTATTTTCTTTTTGTATACTTCGAACTACATATTATCTAAACCTAGTACTTAATAAATAATTATTTTCAATAGTAACGATAATCATTGAAGGTGAAAAAATAAAAATGTAATCTGTACACAGTATAAATCGAGTGCTTATTTTTATTTTTTTTTCTGAACATATTTACATCGCGTAATTTCCTCAAGAATTGAAATTGGAATTTACCACTTACTAAATAATTTTTTAATTTATATGTACAGAGTGCTACACAATCTCCCCAGAGTCGCCAGGTCAGGGGAAAAGGTATCCCTCTCTCAGCCAGTATCGGTTTAGCCACGTGACATTGTGTAACACAACTCTACTGTTCCCCTTCTACGATGCTATTCCGCCCATGCTTCCGCCACGGCCCGGTCACGTGACGCGTTTCGTCTCTGTCGTGCATGTGTCACAATCAGGAATCCTAACTGTTATAACCAAAAAGAAAAAAGTCATCGAATAACAAGTATTCCATCGACTACAATCGTATTGGTTACAAATAAGGATTATCCGAAGAGTACACCGAAAATTTTTTCTCTTGTTGGTAAATGTTATCGTTGAAAGAAATTCATTTCGATCACTTATCAATGAGAGAAATTTCTTTCGATCGCTCATAACAGTTGCCGATGGGAGGAATTTATTCCGGTCGCACATAACAATTATCGATGAGAGAAATTTATTTTGATCGCTCATAACAGTTATCGATTTGGTTAATTTGTTTCGTTCGCCCATAACAGTTGTCGATGAGAGGTATTTATTTCGGTCGCTCATAACAGTTATCGATGGGGGAAGTTTATTTCGGTCGCTCATAACAGTTATCGATGGGAGAAGTTTATTTCGGTCGCCCATAACAGTTGCCGATGAGAGGAATTTATTTCGATCGCTCAAAACAATTATCGATGGAAGAAGTTTATTTCGATCGCTCATAACAATTGTCGATGAGAGAAATATATTTCGGTCGCTCATAACAATTGTCGATGAGAGAAATATATTTTGATCGTACATAACAGTTATTGATGAAGGGTAATAGTTATTAATAAATAGTACAAATTTCTAATGCTAGACAATCAATTATTTTATAGATTTTTTATTCATAAAATTGATTGCTACAACCAAAATTTAATATGACAAACATGAGTTTTTCCAAATTTTCTCGTGACAAATTACACCGAAAATCATCTAACGTCCTAAGACGGTTTATTTCAAACGTCTCGAAGACGTGTTTTCCGGTACGTCGGTTTAACGTCTGAAATAAGACGTTTCCCAGATAGCACGGGACGTCTCGAAGACGTCCATTTTACGTCCATTTTAGATCTGGATGTCTTACGTCCTACAAAGACGTCCTAAAGACATGTAAAAGACGTCTAATTCAGGGCGTCGGTTTAACGTCTGAAATAAGTCGTTTTAAAGACGTTTCAAAGACGATACTTCGAGATGTCGGTTCAACATCTGAAATAAGACGTTTTAAAGACGTCTTTTTAAGGGCGTTTTTAAGACTGAGCGGCTTTCGTTACAAAACTGTACGTCTAAAAGTCGATTGAAAGACGTCTTAAAGTCGTCTAAAAGACGTTTCTAAGAAATCTAATGGACATGCTTAAGACGTTTTTAAGACGTACAGTTCTGTAACATAAGCCGTTCAGAAGACGTTCGCAAGACGTTCGTAGGGCATTCAAAACATCGGTAGGACGTCTTGAATGTCCGACACCAGACGTTTTAAGACCTCTTTATGACGTCTTTGTGCTATCTGGGATTGGCCACGCATCGCTGAACGGTTGAAAATCAAAGCGCAGTGTAGGTAAACGATTCGATCTCGTGACGTTGCGTCGGAAGCAATGCCGGCAAAAGCCTCTCTCCGACTATCGGATAAAAGTCCACCGAGCGTAATGGCAGCACGAGCAGTCAATTAGCAAATTCTTAGGAAATCGCTTGGCATTGTAGCTGTTGTATGTTCTGCGTGCGTAATTTACACGCGAGGGCGGACTATATTATTCGCGCTTACACTTCAGACTCGCGCACTGTAATTTATTGAACGAGCCGATGTAGATAACGAAAGAAAAAAGGATAACATCGTGTGCAATGCCTCGCTGCCGCGAAGCAGAAATGTTGGCTAACCCAGAAACCTGGTATTAAACGGACCAACAAACAGTCCAGCGGACGTACGTTAAAAAGTTTCAGCAAATCTGCACCGATAATTCGTAAGCTCTCGGCCGACGATTAAAGGAAACTGATTTTTTCCATGTGCACATACATAATACAACGAGCTTAAAGATCGTCTAACAATTTCACGAATATAAAATTCTTACTATACTAACAATTAGGTATGTATCTTTTTCTTTTGACTATTATCAACCTTCTGTTACTCGCCCTCCATTTTCTACATAACTGGCTTATCGTAACTTTATATCGCTCCAACGTGAATAAATATTTATTCGATTAAAGAAATACTTTAATACAGAAAAGATATTTTCTATATCTCTTGGGAGAATGAATCGAGGGTGTACTTCCGAAAAGCCCGTACCTCCGATTTTTTTATACTCTGGATTCTGATGTTTCGACGTGCTGATTACGAATATGATAGTGAAAATTGGCGCAAATGTTATTTTCGTAGCGGAAACCCTGAAAAAACCATAAAAATATTTATATTTTTGAAAAATACTTCAAATAAAAGTTGTAGCTCTCATCGAAATACACATTTTATGCCGTATTGATTTTTGTCATAAAGATAATACTTTCTGAGAAAAATGATAAGCAATTATTCACTTATACGATATGAAAAATATCCATGTAGAATAGAACACACACACACGCGCGGTACATTATTATATTATTATTTATTATATTATTACTTATTATATTAGAAAGTAACAAGAAAACTTGATTTGTGTTGGATGAGTTATGTGGAGTTTTGAACATTTAATATCGTATTTCTCAAAACCTATTATATTTATGACAAAAATCGATACGACACAAAATGTGTATTTCGATGAGAGCTACAACTTTTATTTGAAGTATTTTGCAAAATTACCATTATTTACGGAACTAAACGGAAAAAACTATGATTTTTATGGTTTTTTCGTGGTTTTCATGGTCAAATTACGTAACAATCTAGAGTATATAAAAAATCGGAGGTATGGGCTTTTCGGAAGTTTATCCTAAATCGATGACTTTTCGTTCCAGCGTTCTGAATATACACTATGAACTCTCGAACTTCCTTTCGCGAGAGATCACCAATTGCTCAGTCTATAGGAGCAATCGCTGCTTTCGAGAATGGTGAAATAATCATGGAAATCATTGAACAGCTTGCGCTAAGGGCAGATATTGAATAACACGGAACCATGTACGTCGAGAATGGCAGAGCGCGTATCTCGTGTCGAAACTTTTTTCCAGCGAGGTCGCACGAAGCATTTGGCCTCAAACTTTCAGTCTTGGCGAGCCGTCCCGCGCCGTGTCGATTCAGATAAAAAATCTGAACGTGAAAAAGTTAGTTGCAAGCTCGGCAGCTCGCTAAACGCTGAAAAACGTTCCTCGATCTTTGTGTTTTCGGAAAACCGCTGTTAACGTGCTATCCGAGCACGACAATTATTCCCAGATAGCACAGAACGTCTTAAAGATGTTCATTTTACGTCCATTTTAGGTCTGAACGTCTTAAGTCCTAAAAAGACGCCCTGAAGACGTCTATCTCAGGACGTCGGTATAACGACTGAAATAAGACGTTTTAAAGACGTCTTTTTCGGGGCGTTATAAGACGGTTTATTTCAGACGTCTTTTTCGGGACGTCGATTTAACGTCTGGAATAAGACGTTTTAAAGACGTTATTTCGGCACGCCGGTTCAACGTCTGCAATAAGACGTTTTAAAGACGTCTTTTTCGGGCCGTTTAAGACGGTTTATTTCAGACGTCTTAAAAACGTCTTAAAGACGTCTTTTTCGGGACGTCGGTTCAACGTCTGAAATAAGACGTTTTAAAGACGTATTTCTGAGGACGTTTTTAAGACTGAACGGCTTTTGTTACAAAACTGTACGTCCAAAAGTCGTCTAAAAGACGTTTTTTAGACGCCTAATGGACATGCTTAAGGCGTTTTTAGGAGGCACAGTTTTGTAACATAAGCCGTTCAGAAGTCGTTCGGAGGCCGTTCAGAAGACGTTCGTAGGACATTCAAGACATCGGTAGGACGTCTTTACCAGACACCAGACGTTTTTAAGACCTCTTTAAGACATCTTTGTGCTATCTGTTAAACCCCGCTACCCAAAACGGGATAGAAAGTTTCTTCTACAGGGTGTCTCGTTTCATGCGGACCATTCGAACATCTCTGAAACTATTAACGGTAGGTTTACGGGCCATTAAATAGTGCTTATTTTACATCGATTTGTAACTATAAGAATGAGAATGCGTCTTCTCCAAATTGTTGGTATTTCTTTTTTAATTATATCCCCGAAGAAATAAATGTGTTGAATAATACCTCATCGTCCGTAAACCTAGCATTAACGATGAGACCTCGCTTAACGCTGCTCCGCTTAACGCTGTAGTATTGGAAAAGGAATGTTTCGTTCAGCGCTTGAATTTGTTGGAACGTAACCCCCAGGGGAACGTTAAGCGGGGTGTCACGTCCGGTAGTTCAGTCTTTTTCGGGTTACAAGGTATGTAAATATGAAACCGGAATTTTTGTATAGAAAATACACGTTTATTGTATGACAATGATACAAAATATTTCATTCGAAGTATTGCCCATTGGTAGCTACACATTTTTCCCATCTCTCTGACAATTTCTGGATGCCACGCCAAAAAAGAACTGTTCCTCTTTTGAGGCAAACCAGTCATCGAGCCATTTTCGTAGATTTTCGTAAGTTGTGAAGCGCTGCTCAGCAAGTGAGTGTCCTATCGATGCAAATAAAGTAATAATCGGATGGAGCCAAGTCTGGCGAGTAAACCGCATGCGAAAGTATTTCCCAAATAAACGCCTCAATCGTTTCCTTGACCGGTTTTGCTGTGTGCGATGGTGCATTATCATGAAGCACATCACTCTGTGTTGCCTTTTTTGATATTCCGGTCGTTTTTCACGCAAAGCTTGATTCAAATCGATCATTTGTTGCCGGTAGCATTCAGTATTAACGGTTTCACCAGATTTTAGCAGCTCATAATAGATCACACCCTTCTGATCCCACCAGACCCAGATAGCACAAAGACGACTTAAAAAGGTCTTAAAAACGTCTGGTGTCGGACATTCAAGACGTCCTAACGATGTCTTGAATGTCCTACGAACGTCTTCCGAACGACTTATGTTACAAAACTGTGCGTCCTAAAAACGTCTTGAGCATATCCATTAGACGTCTTAAAAACGTCTTTTAGACCACTTTAAGGCGACTTTTAATCGACTTATAGACGTAAAGTTTTGTAACAAAAGCTCTTCAGTCTTAAAAATGCCCTCAAAAAGACGTCTTATTTCAGACGTTGAACCGACGTCCCGGAAAAGACGTTTGAAATAAACCGTCTTAAAACGTATGGAGACGGCTTCTCGTGTCACATTTAATTGATCCGCGAGTTGTTGTTGCGTTTCAGCGTTATCCTCACCCAACAATGCTTGCAGATCGCGGTGTTCAAACTTTTTCGGTGGTCTTCCACGTTCTTCGTTTGTCACATCAAAATCGCCATTTTTTAATTTTTTGAACCACTCAATAAAGGACTGTGATTTACCAAGAGCATGCTCACCGTAAGCTTCGACAAGCATTAGATGCGATTCTGCAGCAGTTTTCTTCAAATGGAAACAGAAAATCAATGTTGTCCGCATATCGTAGTTTCCAGGCAGAAAATTCGACATGTTCAACGTTATTAAAAACTATGCTGTTGTATGAAACTTGTATGGTTGTGAAAATCCTCAATCCTGCGTTCTATCCCACCACGCTGTCGCCAAATTTATATTATAAATGTTACGTCCTAATCCCAGATAGCACAGGACGTCTTGAAAACGTCCATTTTACGTCCATTTTAGGTCTGAATGTCTTACGTCCTGGAAAGACGTACTAAAGACGTCTAAAAGACGTCTATCTCAGGATGTCCGTTTGACGTCTGAAATAAGAAGTTTTAAAGACGTCTTTTCCGGGGCGTTATTAGACGGTTTATTTCAGACGTCTTAAGAACGTCTTAAAGACATCTTTTTTGGGACGTCGGTTTATCGTCTGTAATAAGACGTTTTAGAGACGTTTTTTCGGGACGTCGGGTTAACGTCTGAAATAAGACGTTTTAAAAACGTTTTTTGCGGGATGTCCGTTTAACGTTTGAAATAAGACGTTTTAAAGACATTTTTTTCGGGATGTCCGTTTAACGTCTGAAATAAGACATTTTAAAGACGTTTTTTCGGGATGTCCGTTTAATTTCTGAAATAAGACGTTTTAAAGACGTCTTTTGGGGGCGTTTTTAAGACGTTCCATTTCAGACGGTATGTGGGACGTTCATAAATAGTCTTGCAGGTCCAAAATGTTAATTATACATATATAGGTATATACGTATATGTGATTGGTTATGTGAAAATAAGAGACTGGAAGGGTCCCAGTCCCTTTTCGCATGTGTGGAAAATCACATATATATAATAAACTTTAATTATAGGAAATATATACAGGGTGAAGCGTTACAGACAAATATCTCCAAAAATATTGATTATACGCAAAAATGTTTAAGATGAAAGTTGTTCAGTATCGAGGGGGACTGAACAACTGCCGAGTAAAAAAACATATCATTCCATTAAAAAAAAAAAGTTGACTTTCACCTCACTTTGGAGTGTCCACCGGGAAATAGAAAAGTCCCACCACATAGTGATGTTTTTGGAGATATTCACCTGTAACGCTTTATAATGTTCACCCTTATATATATACATATATATGAATCAACTCGCACGATATATGGTTTATTAAATACGAAAAAACTTTATTAAAAGGAGAATAATCCACATCAAAAGTGTATGGAAGAAATAATTCATATCTTGACGCACACTTTTAATTTATTTAGTATTTATTATAAGAACAAGAATAACAATAACAATATACGAATAACAATAAAAAAAACAATAAAAATTAAAATTTCTTGCTGGTTCCGGCCATTCTATCCGCCGCACAGTGGAACAAACCGACGAATTCTGTGTCAAAATCAAAGAACTTTCGATAGAGCGATGATTTTTTAAAAATTAAATTTGAAACATTGCAGAATATGTGAAAAATAGAGAAATTATGGTACGAACGTTTTTTAACCTTGAAAAAATTCGTTAAACATGCACAATTTCAAGAAAATTGTGGTTTATCCAATACCACGCGCGGAAAAAATTTTTCTTTGACATGCTATACATCATTGCCCGTAGATTTTTTCACGCTGATTTCACATCTGGCCGTAAAATTTGTCTACCACCTCAAGATTTTGTAAAAAATTGAGTTTTCTGAAAAAAACTAATGAAATCATTATTTCATCGAAATGCTTTGATAACCCACCAGCTTGAAGATATATTGTATACTCATATATACAAAACAATAAAAATAAATATGATTAAATATTTGAACGTTTACTTGACGTATCACTTGATGTATTCCTCCCATTCTCGCTGGTACTCCTTGTAGGCTGTGTGTGGCTGTACTGTAATTTAAATTAGAGATCTATTTTCCATAATTATATTTTCATTTACAAAGGAAGTAAGGTAATTATTTAATCTTTTTAACTTACATCTCATCAACGAATTTTTTAACTTTTGATGATACTTTATTTTTATTTGTACCACCATAAGTTAAAAAATTCGAATAAGATTAAATACTTACCTTACTTCCTGTGTAAATGAAAATATAATTATGGAAAATAGATCTCTAATTTAAATTACATTACAGCTATACACAGCCTACAAGGAGTACCAGCGACAATGGGTCAAGTGATCGTTCGTCAAGTGATATGTCGAGTAAACGTTGAAATATTTAATTATATTTATTTTTATTGTGTTGTATATATGCGAATACAATATATCTTCAAGCTAATGGGTTATCAAAGCATTTCGACGAAAAAATTATTTCATTCGTTTTTTTCAGAAAAACCAATTTTTTGCAAAATACTGAGGTGGTAGACAAATTTTACGGCCAGATGTGAAATCAGCGTGAAAAAATCTACGGGCAATGATGTATATTTTTTCCGCGCGTGGTATGTATTGGGTAAACTACTATTTCTTGAAATTGTGCAAGTTTAACGAATTTTTTCAAGGTTAAAAAACGTTCATAACATTATCGCTCTATTTTTCCCATATTCTGCAATGTTTCAACTTTAATTTTTAAAAAAACCATCGCTCTATCTCGTTTCTATCGAAAGTTCTTAGATTTTGACATAGAATTCATCGATTTGTGTTCCACAGTGCGCCGCGCCGCCCTCTTTAGCCACATTTGAATAGCCGTCTCCGCGTTTCGTCCGTTACCAGCGATATTTCCCTTTTCTGCAGCACCTTGAATAAGAATTTCTTCTTGCGTTAATTTGTACATAAATCATTATATTATTATAATAACACTAAAATAAGGGCGATACTTACATATTATATTACGAGGTTGGCAAGGTTTAATTCGTGGAAGGATTTCTTCCCCTTTCTGCCTAGCCAGCTATATCCTAACGCCAAATTGTTAGTCATTAGTGTGGACAGAATCCTAGCTCTTTAAAAACTGGTAGGTCGATTTACTCCAAAACGGGCCAAAAATTTAAAAAATGAACTTTCAAATCAAGAGTTTCATACACGTGGGTTGGCTACCCTAATATTCCACCTGAGCGAGAAATTCAATCTGAAAGTGATCATCGTTAAAGTAGCAGCTACGCACAGTAAATTGTTGAGCGAGGAATGTGTCCAGAAGTGAATATATTTTTGTTATATTCTACTAACTTTTATTCTACAATATGGAAGGGGTCCCTGGAGGTAAGTAAATCATGTTTATACGTTATATAAAATGCAAGTAACAATGGATAATGTAATATATAAAATATAACAAAATTTCATACGAAAATTTTGGAAACCTAGGAAAATAGTTATGATTTTAAGCGATTTTGAGCATGTGACTTGTACACACCTTTAGTTTGTATTATCACCTAGTAGGATCAACAGACATTGGGCACCACGAAGCACCTCTGTGATTGTTATGGCAATTTTTGTAATGTACTGCATGGGCTGGAAACCCGCGTTCGTAATCAACGACCTCGAAAACCCCGAGATACCAAGTTTCGGATAAATCGAAGAAAGATTTGATTTTTGGCCACGTTTTGGAATAAATCGTCCCCTGTGGCGGCGATTTTGTGCAATTCCTGAACCTAAAATAAAAAGTTATTAATATTACATTCTATTAACTAAATCAAAATGAAAGATCACTTTCAGTTATTTTAAGTTAATTTATTACCTTAATAAATTTTACTTACGCCATCTTGGAATTCCTCGCCGCTGTTTATAATATTTTCGAGAATAGAGATCTCCTCGTCCGTGTTCATTGGAAATTTCAGCGGCGGAAATCTCTGCAAGAATTGGACCCGATGATCTCCACCGGCTTTCTGCTTGCCGTCTTCTTTTAACTTTCGTACCTCTTGGAGAACGTCAGGGAAGGGAGCTCTAAAGGTATTAGCAGGTATGTCTCAAGACTCTCCGTGCTGTGTCCAGCTTGATTTCCTATTGATTGTTTATTAGATATCACATTTGTTAAAGTGAATTTACTTATTATCTCTAAAACATTTTCCTTAGCTTTCCAACACTGGACTGCTCAGTATTATGTACTGTTACTGCTTTTGCTACGTATGAATATTGTGTGACTGAAAATAAAATAATTTTGATTAAAAAGATATACTAATTACAGGAAAAGAATGGTGTATAACTATTGTATGAATGTAATATACATATAATGTTATATATACAGTGCTTCGTTTTGGATTAACATACCCATGTTCCCCATCTGTCTTCTTTGGATTTGTGGAGGAGTCCCCAAGATGGTCTCGTCGTCGGACGAGTTGACGTCCATGCTGAAGGATGTGTTCGTCCCTTTCCGTCGATGCCGTTCTACCTCTGACTGCAGATCGTCGGTGTCCTCTGCAGTTCGAGCCTTACCCCTTTTTTTTTTGTTTTTTTATTGTTTAAAGTATAGGGTGTTTAATACTTTATGTACGTGCCCCGGGATCATCGCAACTCCGAGGTGTGCGGGACTCCCCCAGCTGTGACCTTGAAAATATCAAGGAGCACGTGCAATGCCGAAGGTGACACTGTGCGTAATAGTGCAAGACACAGTGCCACGGGGTGTACCCGCTAACACTCACCCTACACTGCCAATCCGCTACTTACCATTAGGAAGGACAGACCGGAACTGTCCGAAGACTATACTTCGGTCTGGGGCCTTAACCCCTGCCCTTCTTGTAATCATCTCTAGAAGCATTAAATAGTTATTATTTTAATTGTACATTTATGGTGAATTATAATCGTAACTTACCGAAAGTACTGTTTTTAAAAAAACGTATTAGGTGCTGTGACCACGAGGTGCTGTGTCGTTCCAGCTTCTTGATCGCCGTCATCAGCCGACCTTGTTGCAACGGTGGCCAATAGCACACGTTGCCGTTGTTGACACAGCTTCTACTGTGCCATCTTCGATGAATTGAACCACCGTCCACGTAGCCGTCTCCATTATTATATTTATAGTATATATATATATATATATATATGTACATAATATAATATATAAATAAATATGAATAAATATGATCATAAATAATATAAAGATATGTAAAATATAATATATTATATATGCATGCTAAATGGGTACTGAAACTACTGTGATAGTCGGTGATGAAATTACATATGTTATGCGGTATGTGGCCTTTTCATGGTTTGTAATTTAAAAGAATGCAATGAAATAAATTAAATAAATCTAGAATCTAGAGTGTAGCAATCCGAATGAATTAATGGAAAAATTACAAATTTTTCGTCAATTTTTAATTTTACACATTTGTACATTATATCTTGTATATTAAAAAGTTGCAAAGGCCCCAAGTTACGCGGTTCCACTAGGAAAATACCCAATTCAGAAGATCTGCACGGCCTCTCGTAAAAATCTTTCGAAATGGAAAATTTCCTAGCAACTGCTCGACAGATATTATTCGCGATTAAGAAATTTTCTAATAGGATGATACTGCCGTCGTCAAGGCGACAGCAGTTATCAGGCTCAATAGTTTTTAAAATAAAATTGCTGTAAAGCAGGGGTGGCCAACCTTCTGCATACCATGCGTAAATGTTTTTCACATACGAGTTCAGATGCGCCATACAATTTAAGCACTTTTCTACCTTCTTACGTTCATCGTTGCGGCTGGAAAATCGTAATAGGGGTATGATCTGTTTCGGTTAGGGGAGGAAAAGGGATAACTCAATCACGCAACTAAATTAACTTACGCTAGTTGAAAAGACACACGTTCATTGGAGCATCAATTTAAATACAATAGGGAGAAATGATCTTTTAGACGAGAGGGCGATCACTGTCTTGAACACCGCAATTCCCATCCTATAATTGTTAACTGTCGAAAAATTGCGACGAATTGATGAGTAAGAAGGCTGTATAAATTCAACTGAGATCTCTCAGGTGTTGAAAATACGAAGATGGATTCAAAAAAATAATTGTAGACGCAAGGATCCAATGCGCCACGTGTAATCATCCAATGCGCCACAGGTTGGCCACCCCTGCTGTAAAGTATAATTTTGAATTGTTCAGAGACTTCAAAATCTCCTACTAACGGTCCTTCTAAATGCTGTTTCTTAAAAATAGGATATTTAATATGTTTTACTTTTGCTGCAGCAAGATTACTATTTTCTGTATATCGTTTAACGATCTGTTGTAGAGGTTTGTCGCTTTTTCTAATACATTTTAATATCTTTTGCAAAAAATTCTCGAAAGGAATAGCACTAAAATTATCGACCGGTCCATGATTTCTAACGTCCTGCGTGATATGTAAAAGATTGTGGACATTGTGCGATACATGTTGTGAACCGTACAGCATTTTAAAACTAGTAACAAAATATTCCATTAATTCGGACGTGTAATCAATGAGATTCAAGTATCTTGGAGTTGATAAAATAGTCATTGCTGCATGCAAAGTCAGAAAATTTAAATATCTATTTTTACTTAAATTACGTAATCAAACTATTGGGCCGGTGTAAAATAGAAATTGACGAAATTCTGTGGCTTTCCATCTTTTCACCTCGTTCAAGGTGCGAGGTTTTCTATTGAATTCTGCCGGAATATTTTTAATTTGATCAATAAGTAAATTTGAAATATTTGAAATGTTTAAATTCGATATTTTTGTCGGAGGTGTACCACAACACCACAAATTAACTAGTAATTTCTTCACAACACCCAAGCAAACAAGATGCATGTAATCCAAAGGAAATGAATCGATCATATTAATTCCCGGGATATTCATTAAAACTGATGAGCCAACATGATGCTCTTTTTGACTTTGCGATCTGAACTCAGCGTCTGTTCTCAAACAGATATCCTTTACATCAGGGAAACACATTCTATTCTTTTTTGAATCTCCTTTAGCCTTGCACTTAGTGCACGAATAGTATCCCGTATGACCTTTCGTGCATTTAATTTGTGCTTTGGCAACAGCATCGCATATGAAACTTCTAATTTCCAAATGATACAATTTCCCGTTAATTAAAAATCCGTTATTGGCTATTTGCACTGTATCCTGGACAAAATCACTTAAAAAATAGTTGGGATCTGTAGGCTTATCGTAACCATGGCAGATACCAACCATACCAACATTTTTATAACCCGCAATGCTACACAGAATCGGATAAACCTGACTACTAGAGCTTTTAGATAATGGTAAACCATCTATGTTAATGTTGACTGGAATAATGTTGTTGTTGATTGAAGAAATGTCTACATTTTTAATTAAATTCAAAACAGTATTTTGTAAATCAAAGTGATAATAATGACCCGGGTCAACCTGTTTTGTTTCTACATCTCTACACGTTCTTAAGAGAGTCCTAGCATCTGAAGGTAAATTATTAGGAACCGGCATTTTCAAAAGAGAAAGCAAATCGTTAATTGCACAATGAGATACATTGTGCTTTACAGCCCACCCTGCTAGCAGAACATTAAAACTTTCATGTGCAACGCTTTCTGCGGAATGGTTACTGGAATCTGTTATTTCAGGTCGAATGTATTGTACGAACATTTCACTATCAATATTGTTAACACAATCTGTAGACACGATACTAGAAGATGAAGAATAGTGGAGATTGGCCGGAGAATTATTCATATTTGGAGATATAATATTGGTAGAGGTAGAGGTTCCCTGATGTAAAGATGTGTTTGAAGCAAGTGACAACCTCTTAGCACGTATATAATATTTAAGCATTTTCCGTTTTGCAGTCATTTTAACAATGATAGTGTGATGAAGTAAGATCTTACGCAACTTCGGCCCACAGCAACAGCAACAGCAACAGCTACGGCAGTAGCAGAAGCAGGAGCAGCAAAGCAATAACTTCAGCAACAGCAACAACTTCCAGCAGCAACCGGAATAAATGTATCCTTAAAAAAATGTATGAAAATTAATAAAAGTTTTAGCAATGAAACAAAAGTAGTAGAAGAGCATAAGCAAAAACACTAACTAGAACAAATACCAGAACAAATAATACCAATGCTAATACGTACTGTTATGTAATGAGTATATAAAAAACCACACTACTGTTTATGGTAAAAATCTATTTATGTATAACTTTATCAAAGGATTACTGGGTACGTTGAAAGAAACGTCGCGAATGAGGAACGCTCAGAAATTAAAAACAGAAGAGCAACAGCATGTAAAATGAATATTGTCCCCGCGCCCCCGCCATACCCTCGATCACCATCCTCCTCATGCAGTCATGCAATTGTTCATAGGACTCTTGCTCTTCTGTTTTTGATCTGAGCGTCTCTCATTAGCGACATTTCTTTCAACGTATAAAGACGTGCCTCCAGTAATCCTTTATTAAGTTATACATAAAATAAATAGTAGTACGGTTTATATATATATATATATATATATATATATACTCATTACATAACAGTACGTATTAGCATTGGTATTACTTGTTCGAATTAGTGTTTTTGCTTATGCCTTTCTACTAGATTTGTTTCATTGCTAAAACTTTCATTAATTTTCGTACATTTTTCTAAGAATACAGTTTTTGGTTGCTGCTGGAAGTTGTTGCTGTTGTCGAAGGTATTGCTTTGCGGTTGCTGTTGCTGTTGCTGTGGGCCGAAGTGCGTAAGTTCTTACAAACCATAAAAATGCCACACACCATAACATGCAATTTTATTACCGACTATCAGAGTAGTTTCATACCCTTTTAGCATACATATATGTACAGTGACTCCCATTAGTATTCAGACACTCTTAAAAAAACGATAACTTTTTGATGTTGGATCTACGATTTGAACTTTTTTCGAGAAGTTAGAGCAATTAGTTTACTACATGATGTGAAAAGAAATTTTTCAAAAATTGCAATAGGTCGGAATTGTAGAGAGAATATTAAGAGCCTGTCCAGACACGACGGAAACCGCGCGATTTTTGTTTTCGATTGTTCGACCGCGCGGACACGGGTGAACGTGGTGGTACGCAAGGCGCTTTTTTCGCGCATACGCGACGATTCTAGCCTCTGACGGCCTCAGTCAAATACGAAGATCGGGTGCCTTGGCCGCCCCGCTAATTACGCAAAATTTATTATGATTTGATTTTGAAAAATGAATGTATAACATGTGTACGTGTATATATATATATATATATACATATATATTAAAATTGTAACAAATACCCCACTGTGCGACAGCGGCGTAGGGCAGCGCCAAGGCCGCCACAGTTCCCCACAAACTTCGGACGTAGATATACGTTCCTGACGAAACTCGCGCATGCGCGAAAAAAGCGCCTTACGTACCATCACGGTGAACGAATACTTACTTACATATGTACGTACACGCAAATGTAAATCAGGTCCGTGCTGTTTCCGCCGTGTCTGGAGTCTGAACGGGCTCTAAAAGTTCCATTTTACAATTTTTTTATGTGGGTCTATATTGAAAATTTAAAATATATGTTTTGTAGATCTATGTCAATTATATACATTGTAAAAGTTTCATTGAAATCGGTCGATGTGGGGAAAAACGGCATTGAAAGATCTATGAATCCTTAGATTTATTGCAGTTAGAGGAATTTTTACCATCTTTAAACGTTTGTAGCTTATTGCAACGTTGACCGATTTTAATGAAATTTTTAGAATATGTTTAATTGATACAGGTCTACGGAACGTGTTTTCTACATTTTCAATATGAGCCCACATAAAAAAGTTGTAAAACATAACGTTTAGTATTTTCTCTGCAATTCCGACTAATTTATTTATTTCTATCTATTTTTTCAAAAATTCGTTTCACGTTACGTAACAAAACCGAATGTTCTAACTTCTCAAAAAAATCCAAGTTGTATTGTCAAATATTAAAAAATTTATCGTCTGTTTAAGAGTGTCCGAATATTAGTGGGAGTCACTATGTATACAGGGTGTCCCACGTAACAGTTTTCCCGATTTTTTAAGTGCTTGCGATAATCTGACAAAAAATATTTTCAACAAAAGTTGATCAGTTTTCGATTAGCTATATATTGCAATAAAAAAAGTTTGAAAAACATTTTTTTTATAGTACTGTCAAGGTCACCTGCATTTTTTAAAATGGCACTTCGTATTTTTGACTTAACAGTATTATAGCCCGCATCAAGACGAATTCAACGACCTAGTATACCATGACCTTCGGATGACCTTGAAATACCATTTTAAAAAATGAAGGTGGCCTTGGCCATAATTAAAAAGAAAATTTTCGATCCTATTTATTGCAATGTATAGCCGATTGAAAACTGATCAACTTAGTTTAAAATATTTTTTTGTCAGATTATCGCAAGTACTTGAAAAATCGTGAAAAGGCCACCTGCATTTTTCGTGTTTTTTACGTATGCTATACTCACATTTTTTGTTGTTGTATGTTATGGTATAGCAAATATTATTGTGCATTCGTCCATGTTTAATAGCACGACCGTGAACTCTAAAATTTGATAATTAATGCAGAACTTACTTTCAGCGACATATCACATTTCAACGGTGACAGAAATTCGACCATGAACTTGAGCTTGTAAATGAACACATTGTATCATTCCTCTGTATTTCGAACATTTATTGCAGTAATAAATATGATTATTTACAAGCTGAAGTTCATGGCCAAATTTCTGTTACCGTTGAAATCTGACATGTCGCTGAAATGTGTGTGATGTTCTGCATTAATTATCAAATTTTAGAGTTCACGGTCATTTCAAGGTCGTGCTATTAAACATGGATGCACAATTAATGTTTGCTATACCATAACATACAACAACAAAATATGTGAGTATAGCATACGTAAAAAACACGAGTGACCTTAAAAAAATTGTTCCATCTGATTCGTATCTTGAAACCATTCAGATTATGTCAGAAACATTTTTTGTATTATCAGAGATAGACGAGATATTTAGGTGGCCTGTTTTAAACGAAACATCCTGTATGTTTATATTATTTACGTTTATTTATATATTATATTGTATATATATTACATATACTAGAGAATAATGGAGACGGCTACGTGGACGGTGGTTCAATTCATCGAAGATGGCACAGCATCGAAGCTGTGCCAACAAATTGGATTGACGGCAACGTGTGCTATTGGCCACCGTTGCAACAAGGTCGGCTGATGACGGCGATCAAGAAGCTGAAACGACACAGCACCTCGTGGTCACAGCACCTAATACGAATTTTTAAAAACAGTACTTTCGGTAAGTTACGATTATTATTCACCATAAATGTACACTTAAAAGAATAACTATTTAATGCTTTTAGATGATTACAAGAAGGCCAGGAGTAAGGCCCGAACTGCAGAGGACACCAGCGATCTGCAGTCAGAGGTAGAACGGCATCGACGGAAAGAGCCGAACATGCCCTTCAGCATGGACGTCAACTCGTCCGACGACGAGACCATCTTGGGGACTCCTCCACAAATCCAAAGAAGACAGATGGGGAACATGGGTATGTAAATCCAAAACGAAGCACTGTATATAACATTATATGTATATTACATTCATACAATAGTTATACATCATTCTTTTCCTGTAATTAGTATATCTTTTTAATCAAAATATATTTTAATTTCAGTCACACATTATTCATACGCTGACAGCGAAGAGTCGCTGCAGGTAGCAAAAACAGTAACAGTAGATAATACCGAGCAGTCTAGTGTTAGTAAGTTAAGGAAAATGTTTTAGAGATAATAAGTAAATTCACTTTAACAAATGTAATATCTAATAAACAATCAATAGGAAACCAAGCTGGAAGCAGCACGGAGAGACACGAGACATACCTGCAAACTATGAAGAACATAGAACAGCAGGGTCATGTCTTCAGAGCTCTCCTCACTGACGTTCTTCAAGAGGTACGGGAGTTAAAAGCAGAGGTGCGCCCTTATTTTAGTGTTATTATAATAATATAATGATTTATGTAGAAATTAACACAAAAAGAAATTCTTATTTAAGGTGCTGCAGAAAAGGGAATCGCCACTGCTAGCAGACGAGACGTGGAGATCGCGCGATGCAAATGTGGCTGAAAAGGGCGACGGATAGAATGGCCGCAATCAACAAAAAATTTTAATTTTAACTTTTAATATTGGTATTATTACATTGTTAATTATTTTTGCACTTATTTCTATGTGGATTTCTTTTTAATAAAGCTTTTTCGATTTTAATTAACCATATATTGTGCAAGTTGATTCATATATATATATATATGCGAAAAGGGACTGGGACTCTTCCAGTCTCTTATTTTCACATGACCAATCAAATATGTATATTTAATTAACATTTTCGGACCTGTAAGACTTTTTATGAACGTCCCAAAAAGGTCTGAAATAAGGCGGCTAAAAATCGTCTGAAATAAGACGTCCTAAAAACGTCTGTAGTCGGACATTCAAGACATCTTGAATGTCCTACGAATGTCTTCCGAACGGCGTTTGTTACAAAACTGTACGTCTAAAAGACGTCTTAAAGTCATCTAAAAGACGTTTTTTAGACGCCTTATGGACATGCTGAAGACGTTTTTAGGACGTACAGTTTTGTAACGTAAGCTGTTAAGAAGACATTCGGAGGCCGTTCGGGAGACGTTCGTAGGACATTCCTTAATGTCTTAATGTCCGACACCAGACGTTTTTAAGACCTCTTTAAGACGTCTTTGCGCTATCTGGGAAGGTGGACGTTTGAAAGATGGATAGTTTAATTTAATTTAAAGATTAGATTTGAGATACAACGCAGTTTCGAACCTACCTGCATTTGGGTTGGTGAATTCGAACCTACCTGCATTCGCCGGCTTCGGTTCGGGTAATTGAGGATTTGGGTTGGTGAAATCGAAGTTGGGTAACTCTTTCAAAAAGATTTGAAGTTTTGATTTAATTGAAAATGAACAATAGTATATTCTAAGATTTCTAAGTATCAAATTCCGGATACATTTGGTTAATGTGATCTTATTTGTAAGGTATTAGTATTTGCCGCTAGGTAGATGTTGCTTGAAGCGTCGACAGTTGCTTTAGCACGCCTATGAACGATGTTGGAGATAGTGATGGATCCTCGCAAGGTTGGTTTTGCTTTCGAAGTCTCGACAGTCGCTTAAGGTGCTTTTATACCAGAGTCCGCGGACTTTTGCCATAAATTTCGAGCGGGTCGACGGGCCCGCTGTGCCCCGCTGTGCGTTGCACAAAAGAAGGTCTCTAGGGTTCAACGGCTTCACGGTTTGTTTAGGTAAACAATAGCTTCCCTCTAAGGCGGTAGGATACCGTCGACCCGCTCGAAATTTATGGCAAAAGTCCGCGGCGGACCCTGGTATGAAAGCACCTTTAGCACACCCTGGCGTATGATGTTGGAAATAATGATGGGTCCGGCGGGTTGACACGCCTTTTTTGAACCTTAGACTTTCTTGACCACTATTACTTTTATATGACACTGACTTGGATGCTGGTTGTATGTGAACTGTGTACTGATGGTGACTAAGTAACCGAACGTATTTCATGAAAATCTTGACTGTTAACTGTGAACTGCGAACTGAGCTGCTGATGAGAAGCCATTCCTTTTATAGATCGATCAATCGATTGTACTAAGCATAATCTTCATAGGTGATTGCGTCTTCACCAATTCCTCGTAATCGCTTTTCTTCTTAATCGTCAGCATTTTAACCGGATGTTTGTTTCCGATTTCTGGTAATTATCCTCTTGGCCAGATCATATTACTCCGCACATCCTCCTAGAACAATCCATTGTTCATCGATTCCTTTGGCCAGCTCTCCCGCGTAGTATTTTCCTAGTCTTCTCCAAACTATCTTCACATTTCTCCAGTGATGATCAGGTTTCAACGGATGCTTCTTTTAATTATTCGCTCGCACCATACTTAGAATTGTTTCATTTGTTTAATAAGATAGATTCCGCTGTATTCTTAATTCGTTCAATGAAGGTTTAAATTCAAGTTGAGTTCTAAGTTTGAAATAAATCACGTGGGATAGCGATTCAATGTAGTCAACTGCGAGATGTTAGGTCAATCGGAAAGTTCCGTCCGTTTTTTAACAAAAAGTAGAGCTTTATTTAAGAAACAAAATGGGAAAGTACATTGATCAAAATATTGTCCATCGTTAGCGATGACTTTTCCCCATCTACCGGGCAGCAAGCGAATTCCGCGGCGAAAGAATGATCCATCTTTGGAGGTTATCCGTAGGTTAGGACGTACAGTTTTTTAACATGAGCCGTTCAGAAGACGTTCGGAGTCCGTTCGGTAGACGTTCGTAGGACATTCAAGACATCGGTAGGACGTCTTGAATGTCCGACACCAGACGTTTTTTAGACCTCTTTAAGACGTTTTTGTGCTATCTGAGATACAATCATTCGATGAGCTTTAGCCGCAGTTTTCTTCCAATTGAAACAAAAGATTAACACATCGCGCAAATAACGCTTATTCGGCTCAAATTCCGACATCTTCAATGTAGGAAAAAACGATGTTATTGATGCAAGCGTTATGTACAGAATTTTATTGAAAGATGTCCAAACTAAAAAGTTAACCTTACTTTAGAGTTTAGAGGTTATAGTAAACGACAGTTCGAGCTACGGCCACTCGACGCTAAACGGACGGAACTTTCCGATTGACCTAATATATCTTATGAGTTTTCGTTAATTCTGTCGCACGCAATATGGTATAATCAGGGCCGGCGCGAGGCAGGTTCAGCGTGTTCGCTGGAACCCGGCCTCGCGTTTTGGAAGGCCCCGCGGTCTACGAAAACTAGTCAGACATTTTGCAGGACCCTTTGTATAGTAGATTGAATATTCAGGTATGTGTGGAAAATGCAATCGCATAATCCACTAATCGATGACAACTTGCTCCAACTTGCTCTCCCATCTTTGCATTGAAATATTTCGTTGCAGCGTGTTGCAGACGTTGACATTAAATGTTGACATCAAACCTTGACACGTCTGCAACACGGGTGCAGACGACATTGGGTGTTAAGGAAATTACCCAATTAGAAAACACCGATTTCGATTAACTTTTTACAGAATGATGATACCATAAACAGATGCAAGACATTTTTTGAAATATCCTGGAAACTATATATATTTCAGATAAAAAAATCCGAACGCTTTCAGAGAAATGTACTTTTTACGAGAAATTAAACTATATCAATAGTTTTTTGCGAAAGTCCTATATAATCACAGATTTTGTACTTTAATTGAATTTTTTGCCCCTTGAAAGTGAATTATGGATGCGAAAAAATATGACTTGCATTTCTTTAAGGTGCCAATATTCTATAAAAATGTCAGTAAAATCGGTGTCTTCAAGTTGGGTAATGACCTATGTAAACGATCGCGATGACCACGGTGTGGCGTTACAAATAATGTTAACTACGCCAGTAACCGTGGCTTCAGCTGAATGTAGTTTCTCGCGGTTGAAACTATTAAAAAATTATCTTCGGTCATCAATAAGCCAAGACCGATTTACATCTCTGGCTATTCTTTCAATAGATAGCGAGGTAGTAAACTCAATCAATTTTGATGACGTAATCAAAGATTTTGCGGCGGAAAAAGCGAGAAAAATTATGTAATATTTATCTTACAAAAAATATATGCAACATCCTTTGTACTTATAAAAAATGATTCCTTATTGTGAAATTTAAGTATAGGATTTGAATGTGTATACATTCTCCCGCAAAATTTTTGAACCGGGCCCCGCAAAAGGTCACGCCGGCCCTAATTATTAACTATAATATTCGATATTTTATTTCTCGTACAACATTATTAGAGTCAGTAGTTAATTCAGAAAATGTATGTTATACATGATTGATTTCATCAGTTATTAGTATCGGCTGAACCACCGGACGTGACAAAATGGACTTGAAGTATCCCTTTAATAAATCATATCATGGTATTGTAGAAGGTCATAGCAAGACTACGATATAAGCTGTGATATAGCAATTATGATATATATCTGTATGCAAAAGTTTTTTAATCTAACAGATGAACGGTAAACGTACAAAGACCTAATTACATATGTTCTTCTCGAAACTGTCGATCTGAAATTTTGTTAAACATTACAGTTTCGGAATATTCATGGGAATCGACGTGAAATGAATTTTTTAATTGAAATTATTGTTCATATTTTTTCTAAACTTACTTGCGTTTACTATTACATATCGCAACAAATCATACTATAACGTTAGGATCAATAAGTTGTTTTCATTTTCAATAATAATTAATATTATTAATAAATACATGTGGGTGTAATCGATAATATTAAATGTCAGAATAATGTAAGAATTAACACTGTTACACAGGGTGAGTCACCTAACGTTTGCACCTCAAATATCTTTGTTGTTTCTAAAGATACGTAAAATATGGTAAGGAAAAAGTTGAATGGTACAATGGGGCTGACACGATGCCAGAAGAATTTTGTTTTTATGTCATTTTTTTGAGATCTCAAGGTCACCTTGACTGTTTTAAATGGAATGTCCTATTTTTCATACCATAGACCGATAGAATATCAAAGTCTGAGTATAAAAGTGTTGACCTTCATATGACCTAAACCTAATAGTTAACGTGATAATATCTCGAAAACTATTAGATTTAGGACATATGGAGGTCAATACATTTTTACTCAGAATTCGACAGTCTATCGATTTATGACACAGAAACTAGGTGTTTCCAGTAAAAAAGATGACATAAAAACAAACATTTTTTTGGCATCGTCTCAGCCCCATTGTACCATTCAACTTTGTCCTTACCATATTTTATGTATCTTTAGAAACAACAAAGATATCGGCCAAAATAGCTTTTTCATATACGATGAATGACAAATTTATTTAATAAAAGCTATTTTATACTTACAACTAGTACAACTAGTTCAGACTATGTGCACAGTCAAAAACTGTACACTAAAAGATAAGCACCACTCAAGGTACTGCAGACGACTGGTAAGAATAAAAAATCATACAATAGCACACATAGAAATTGTTTAAAATGATTACGGAGAATTGTTCGTCCAAAAATTGAGGAAAACTGTACGGGTGGTTGCGTGTTGCACTCGAATAAGAAGTTTGTCCGTTGAATAAGAAAGCGTCAGATACTGCGTGCACTACGCCGAAAACATTCTAAATTATTTGTACATTGTTTCGTGCCGAACCAAGTTCGTAACACGATCAAGTTAGAAAGTAAAGAATGCCTTTGCATAGCTGCCAAAGTGAGGCACATTTCGTGTCGGCTCAATTCTTTGCTCGTACTACTTTGGCCGTCTAATCTAGTCGCGTTTCATTTGCCTTTCTCTCTCTCTCTCTCTCTCTCTCTCTCTCTCGCTCTTTCTCCTTTTCCCTCTTCCGTCTCCCCGCTGCCATTCATTCCATCACTGTTGCTTCTACTTCCCCATTCCCGTACACTTGTTGCTTCGTCACGGAATCAACTTGTCCGAAATTTTTACCCTCGCCTCGTCACGAATCGCAAACAAATTGGAGCGGGCGGCGATACTGTAATACTTTCACCAGAAAAAAATGTTCGCACAGAGATCTCAAGCGGAGTTTAACAGGTTCGTCGCCGCAATTTTCGCAATTGGGACGCCGCAAAGTGGGCGAATTCCGGTTGAAATAGACAAAATTCTATCTCTTGGAAAATTGGTATCTCTTCGTTGTTTTCGACGTAGATTTCAAAATTTTTAATCAAAATGATCAAATTCAAAATGGTCGATTCAATATGGCGGACCGAAACATCAAAACTGAATGGATTTTTTTGAAAATTGGTATCTCTAGGTTGTTTTGGGCGTAGATTTCAAATTTTTAGTCAAAATGATCAAATTCAAAATGGCGATTCAATATGGCGGACTCGAAACATCCGAACTGAATGGATTTTTTTGAAAACTGGTATCTCTAGGTTGTTCAGACGTAGATTTCGAATTTTTAATCAAAATGATCAAATTCAAAATGGTCGATTCAATCTGGCGGACCGAAACATCAAAACTGATTGGATTTTTTAAAAATTGGTATCTCTAGGTTGTTTTGAACGTAGATTTCATATTTTTAATCAAAATAATCAAATTCAAAATGGTCGATACAATATGGCGGACCGAAACATCAAAACCGAATAGATTTTTTTGAAAATTGGTACCTCTAGGTTGTTTTGGACGTAGATTTTATATTTTTAATCAAAATGATAAAATTCAAAATGGCCGATTCAATATGGCGGACCGTAACATCAAAACGGAATGGATTTTTGTTAATGGGAATGAGTTATTGGTAATGCTGATTTTGAATTTATATTCGAAATTATGGAATTCAAAGTCGCTTATGACACCTGGCGGAACCCAGTATTCATTGAATACTGAATGAAATTATTTGAATATTGCCAGTCGAATGTATGTTTTTGGGCTCGCTTATTTCGAAACTCAAATTAAAATTGTAAAATTAACAATGGTGAATCTAGTATGGAAGACATTTCATGAAGACAATATGTATATATATGTATATATATATATATTAATAATATACAGGGTGTCCCAAAATTACCTTAGTTCAATGAAATGGGAGGTTCCCGAGATCATTTCAAGCGACATTTTCCTTTACAAAAATAGCGTACGCGGCTTCGTTAAGTAGTTATTAACGAAAAAACATGAACCAATCAGAGCGCGAGCTAGACGCATACTGCCCGGCGCACCGGCAGGCGAGCGTGGTGTAAAGGTCGATACAGCTTGCTCAGGAAAGCACCGGTCACCAATGCATAAGGATAGGGAGCCCGGTCACGGAAATTCGGGCCGGATTTCTCAACGGAATTTATTTTTCGCCGGGCCTTTCCCCAGGAAATTTGTTATAACGTTTAAATTCCTTAACAACGTATTCGCCATTGGCACGGCGAACTCTGAAAACTTCTAGTTAACTTTTTAAATAATTGCAGCATGTTATATTCTTCTTGATGGTAGAGTCGGGCCTGCCGGTCACCGGTCACCGGAAAAATTCTGAAGAGAACGGAATTTTCCCGTTGACCGGACGGCATCTAACATAGGCATCTCCTGGGGTGTAGAGGGGAGTGGAAGGTTCTGGGGACCCCTGGGGTGAGCCGGCTCACCCCTGCGGTTAGACACGATTTTAGGCGCTTGGTCTTTGTGCGAGCCTCGGGAAACGCTTCAAATTACCGTCAGGAAAGCGCAGGAAGGCTCAGGCCCAAGCTGAATGGGGTCCATTTTCCGGGCTTGATCGTTAGTGCCAAGCTGTATCGACCTTAATGCCGTGATCCCGCAACGAACAAAAGTTTCTCGATGATGTGAATCGTCTCCAATTTCGACGAGCTTTGGATATGTTATCAAGACCATGATTCCGAACAACATTTCCCTTTACAGTTCCTGTCGATTGGCTTTAGTTTACGATATTATTGTAAAAAATCGTAATTGTAAATCGATCGAGTTACTAAGTATTTCCTATTCGATTTCGATGAGCTTTATTTCAAAGGAAAAAGATATTTAAAACATCGAGTTTATAACATATTTCAAGGTCGTCGAAATCAGTGAGGGCCCACATCATCGGCAACTTTACCCGAAAGAGTGAAGAAGCAGAAACTGATTGAATTAAAAACTCACTTATTCAGCCGTAAATCCATTTGATTGTTACACCAGTGAAACAGGAAACACCACACCTTCACACAATTACTGAACACTACACGTAGCACACTTTCCGACTTCGTGATTATAGCGAACGATAAGAAATTAGATACTCCGACGCGGAAAGAGGGCCATGCTCTTCGCGATTACGCGGGAAACTGTCCTCTCTCAGCGTACGATGTATTCGATGAAGGCATCGTTTGAAACAAATGAAATCGTTGACATGGAGATATCGATTTCTCGAGAATCATATGGTAATATTGATTTTTCGAGAATCATATGATTCCCGAAACCATTTACAATTACAAGTTTTTACAATTATCTCGAAAACTAAAGCCGTCCGGCAAAAATTGTACAGGGAAATGTTGTTCAGAATCATGGTCTTGACAACATATCCAAAGCTCGTCGAAATTGGAGACGATTCACATCATCGAGAATCTTTTGTTCGTTGCGGGATCGCGGCGTTACATCACGCTCGCCTGCCGGCGCGCTGGCCAGTACGCATCTAGCCGCGCGCTCTGATTGGTCCGTGTTTTTCGTTAATAACTTCTTAACCTTAACCTCCCATTTCATTAAACTAAGGTAATTTTGGGACACCTCTGTATATAATATAATATTAATTATAATATACATAATTGTATAATATACATAATATATATAATAATTAATATAATTAATTATTTTTAAATATATTTATTTGTTAGTAACAATTTGTTATTAACTTTAAAATGTTATTAACACATGAAATAAACTTAATTCAAGCTATTTTTTTATAACAGAATCACATAAACAGCCTTTCTTGATTCTGGGTATTTGCACTTAACTGTCTGCATGAAAATACATATAGTATTATATTATTAATATCTTTTCAATAGGCGAAAATAGGCAAACGGGATTTGTTTCATAACTTTAAGGATACTTTAAGGAAAAGATTTATCCTAGTCTAATGATACACTAAACTACGACAGACGCAATACTGCCAATAAGCTGATTAGATCGATGACACGATGACAAACCGATGATTCTAAATAAATCGTACGTGGCAAATGCAAACATAATATGGGAAGCGACGAAAGTAAACATAAACTGAGACCCCCTAACTAATATGGCGACAACGAAAAATCTAATACAAAGAGCGGAGTTCTGTAACTTGATTTATTTCGTGAGAAATAATTTTTCATTAAAATTACGTTTGCCCAAAATTTTAGAGTTTGAGGTCATTTCAAGGTCATAGTATAATACACTGTTGAATTCGTCTGGACGTCAGCAACAATCCTATTATGTCCAAAACATATGGTGCCAATTTAATAAAGTCAAGGTGACCTTTAGTTTTAAACAGCAAAATTTCTGATTTATGAATATGCAATCGTGTAGCTCACCAAGTACTGATAAGTATTTGCTTGAAACATTTTTTAATTGCACTACTGAAAATGCCTAAAAAGTGGTGACATAACTTAACGCATAGACCCTGTATAAATATGTTATGAGCTGTCATAAGCAACAACGGAGGTCCTACAAACTAATAAAACTAACGAACTGTTCGAATTTCAAAGATAGCACAGGACGTCTTAAGGACATCCATTTTACGTCCATTTTAGGTCCGTTTTTCAGACGTCTTAAAAGTGTCTTTTCCGGGACGTCGGTTAAACGTCTGAAATAAGACGTTTTAAAGACGTTATTTCGGGACGTCGGTTCAACGTCTTTTTGTGGCCTTTTTGAGAAGTTTCATTTCAGACGTCTTGAAGCCACCTTTAAAACGTCTCATTTCAGACTTCAATTTTTTGGAGATGTTATCACAGGGATCAGTTTGCTGTGCAATGATTAAAACATTGGTTCTTAAGTTTCCTATTTCTTGGAATGATAATGAAAATATTTTGTCAAAATATCATTTATTATAAACACATATGGATCCGAACGTCTTCTGAACGGCTTTTGTTACGAAACTGTACGTCTAAAAGTCGTCTGAAAGACGTTCCGTAGACGTCTAATGGACATGCTTAAGACATTTTTAGGATGTACAGTTTTGTAACATAAGCCGTTTAGAAGATGTTCGTAGGACATTCAAGACATCTGTAGGCACCAGATAGCACAGGACGTCTTGAAGACGTCCATTTTAGGTCTGAATGTCTTACGTCCTAAAAAGACGTCCTAAAGATGTCTAGCTCAGGACGTCGCGTCGGGTTAACGTCTGAAATATGACGTTTTAAAGACGTCATTTCGGGACGTCGGTTCAACGTTTGAAATAAGACGTTTTAAAGACGTCTTTTTGAGGGCATTTTTAAGACTGAACGGTTTTTGTTACAAAACTGTACGTCTAAAAGTCGACTAAAAGACGTCTTGAATGTCCGTCACCAGACGTTTTTAAGACATCTTTAAGACGTCTTTCTGCTATCTGGGTATTGTCCTACATGCCATTGATTTGATATGTTATCAAAGGAGCAAGTATCATTTAAATATCTTTTAGCTAATACGCATTAATAATCTTTGGAGGAAACCTAAAAATTTACTAATCAAGTAATCGGTCGCTACAAAACAACAATGTTTGATTTGCTGCAAATATACCCTTCCTGTTTTTGCTAATGATCAGTTTCTATTAAACATCAAGTTAAGAAAAACAATTTCCTTCGTTTTATTTAGTATTTTCAAAACTTAGAGTACTCTATGAACTTGCCCTACACTTTCTCAAATGAAGAAGTAATTCTTACGTACTCGGATTACTCGAAGCAGTTACGCGTTAATCTTTACAAGTGTTTGTTGATTCGCGGGCAAAATAATAAAAAGCGCCAGAAGCGATGCTCGATATTTCTCAGTTTATTTGCGAACCGATCGAATCTAAAAGGCGATAGAAATGTTTCAGTTGCGAAAGTTTTCTTGTTCCTTTGGCGACTGAATATAGGAATATTTAAACGGACTTGTACGGAGATTATTATTCGTTCGACGAAATTGCTGTAAAAATGAGTGAAACGATGTACGCGGGTGAATTATCTGAGTGTTTGTTAGATGATACACGATAATTTTGCCCGCGTAAGGTAAAAGGAGCGCGGATAGGCGCGCAGGAGCGAGCTATATTAAATGCATGTCCTAACTACCTGGAGTACGTGATGAAGCATTCCATTGCACATGACTTAACATCACGACGTTCGTCGACAGTATCATAGAGGGAATTTCATAGCTCTCCATTAACTCCTTTGTCAGCACGGTGATGGCTCTTTGATTACAGAGACGCAAATTCATTTAACCAGTGCATCCCTGCAGGCTACTCCGCCGGATCTCGCGCGCGATAGCCAATAATTATTCAACTATACAATATTCTATCGTAAGAATTTCCAGATGATGAACAGAAGTATGTAGTGATAGTTGGAGCCGTTGGCACAGAACTTTCAGATACGACATTGCTAGATAGCGTAAACCTGATCCCAACGAAAACATCCTGTAAACAGGAGCCAAGTTCCTATGGCCAGGTTCGTTAGCTTAGAAATACCACTAGCAATACTGAAGAAAGCGTTTGTAAAAATTAGTTTAAAAGAACGCTGTTTAAGTTTTAAAGAGTTACATGGACGGCTAAATTATTCGGGTTGCCCTCGTTTCGTCGACAACCCATTTCACCGACACTTCTTTCATCGACACGGTTTGACTAATACAGTAAATTCTCTATAATCGCAAACTGGGCATGTACGATAAACGCCAATGAAATATCCCCTCCAACTCAATACACTGATCTCGGCTCGGTATATCGGTGTGAACCACTACTAACGCGACGCGGAGAGTCGCAGTCGTCGGCACAGTTCAAACGCCCGGGAGTCATCATAACGTTATACCAAAATTCTATCTTCTTTATTTTCCATTATTTTTTCATGGGACTTTCACCAACATATTCCTGGCATTTTTCTAATGCAAAATGATACCAAACACGATATAATATGAACTGAATTTAGTGGTTTAATTGACGATGAGAGTTTCGAACGCAAGGAAGGACAGCGTATATGAAAGAAAGAGACGCGGAGAGTCGCAGTCGCCGGCACCAGGGATGCTATATGCGAATCTCGCCAGGCCCCTTACGTCTCCGTCCCTCGCCTAGATGCGTGCCTCCGCTATCCCCACTCTTACCACTACCGCTGGTGCGACCGAGTCGGTAGCATGCTACCGCTCTCATTCTAGCGCTCGGTCGCGCCAGCGGTAGTGGTAAGAGTGGGGATAGCGTAGGCAGCATCTCGGCGAGGGACGGAAACGTAAGGGGCGTCATATGGCAACCCCGGCCCGGCACAGCTCGAAGGCCCGCGCGTGGTCTCGCGTTACACGCGCTGTCCTTCTCTACGTTCGGCTCGGCCTTTGGTTCCTTCTCTTGGTTCGGCTCGGCCTTTGAAGCTCGAAAAAAGTAGGCCCAAGATCTATAAATGCAAACAAGTGCCGTCGCATCGACGGTTGCCGTGATGTCTCTTTACACGCGCTGTCCTTCTCTACGTTCGGCTTGGCCTTTGGTTCCTTCTCTACGTTCGGCTCGGCCTTTGAAGCTCGAAAAAAGTAGGACCAAGATCGATAAATGCAAACAAATCCCCCCGAGGCATTTGCGATTATAGAGAATTTACTGTACATACTATGTTTTCATCGACACGGTCAAATCGTCGACAAATGTCTTCGTCGACATGGTTTGATCGATACATACTAACTCAGAATACGATAGTCTATCGATTCATGATACAGAAAGTAGGTATTTCCATTTTATAAAATCAAGGTGACCTTCACCTCACCTTTGAGTGTCCACTGGTAATAATAAAAGCTCCACCGCATGATGCCCCCCCCCCCCCCCCGATACTGAACAACTTCCAACTGAAACATTTTTGCGTATATAATCAATATTTTTGGAAATATTCGTCTGTACCGCTTTCTAACGTTTACCCTGTATATTCATGGTGTAATGAAAAACTTTAATTACAAATATCTTAAAAACTATGCAGTATCTACGCCTATAATGGGGTATACACGTTAACAGGAGAATAAGATCTATAACTGTGTGTACAAAGTTTCAATCAAATCTCAGACTCATCGACCTTACACTCTCCTTGTAAGTTTGACAAATAAAAAATTGTCAAGTTCGATGACGCACGGGCTTCCGTTGTTCGATCGATCTAAAATTTAGCATAGATTAGGGTCCTGAAAAAATTCGAAAACTTATTCGCCAAGAGTAACTAGGATCCTGCCTGATGTGTATAGTGTATAGGTATATATATACCTATCTTGATGACGTCTTGATGACGTCCATTTTACGTCCATTTTAGGTCTGAATGTCTCACGTCCTAAAAAGACGTCTTAAAGACATCTAAAAGACGTCTATTTCAGGGCGTCGGTATAAGATCTGAAATAAGACGTTTTAAAGACGTCTTTTTCGGGACGTCGGTTTAACGTCTCAAATAAGACGGTTTAAAGACGTCTTTTTCGGGACGTCGGTTTAACGTCTCAAATAAGACGTTTTAAGGGCGTTATTTCGGGACGTTGGTTCAACGTCTCAAACAAGACGTTTTAAAGACGTATTTTTGAGGGCGTTCGTAAGACTTAAAGTCGTCTTAAAGTCGTCTAAAAGACGTTTTTAAGACGACCAATGGACAAGCTTAAGACGTTTTTAGGACGTATAGTTTTGTAACATAAGCCGTTCAGAAGACGTCCGGAAGACGTGTATAGGACATTCAAGACATCAGTAGGACGTACAGTGGGCCAGATCGACGCGCTAGCTGTTCATGAGCTAAAAAATCAAAGTCCTCATATCGATTTTTAACGAATGTACAATGTTTCTTAAATGTCCATTACATTCGAAAACGATAATATTAATTAAAGTTATTAAAAAGTCTCGTTACAATATGTGTTCAAAAATCAAACTTTTTCAGATACGATTTATCACCGAAATAATTCCTTTTCCTCATAGCGATGTCCTGGAACACTTACTGAAGATTAGGTGCCCAATTTTTTTGTATGAAGCATGTATATCTATGTTGAGAACGCACCAGGAATTAAACATTAATGTCCATAATTTGTTATAAAAAAGAATACTTAGTCAACTAAGGAATACCGTCAAAGTTTTTCACCTTTGACAAGGGATAAGTTAAAAGTGTTATATAGTGTCGTGCTCTAACAAAGTGGAACATTTTCAGCAACGTCTCCTCTTAAAGATCCTGCAAATTTCACACCCAAATCGACCCAAGCATGGAAATTATGACGGTTTAAAGCGTCGCGTGACACGCAATTCAGCGGCGAGTCGCGTTGCACAAGACGCATTGACGACCACTCAGCGACTCTTAAGAGTGTAAAGACCTAACCCAGACCAATCTTATTAATTTTTTAGATTATACGACCATTGATAAACATTCGAACTTTTTGCCAGCTTAGTTCAATCATTTGTATTTGAGTGATCATAGTAATAGCATCGTAGTATAGTGTCACGTCCAGTACGTGGTTTAGCCAATAATAATAATTCATGATAAAATCAAGCATAACATACGTTTTTTTAATATCTTTTATATATTTATTGCTTGAATAATGTTGTACGAGAAATAAAATATCAAATTAATGTCAAACTATCGTATATTATACCACACTGCGTGCGATAGAATTAGGAAAACTCATTTTTCGTTTGAATCTTTATTAAACGAAATAAATACGTAGCGAAATTTATTTCATTAAATGATTGAGTCATTTCCCAATATAAATCGTGAGCTAATATCCGCTGAAGACTGTCCATCACTAAAGACTGCGTAGGAATTTAGAAGAATCGATGAGCAATTTGTTGCTAGGAGATAAACAAATGTAATATGATCTGGTCAAGAGGAGGATAAAAAATACAATGCACATAATTAAGAAGAGAGTGACTGAGAGGAAAGCATCGAACTACGAGATAAACAAATGTAATATGATCCAGCCAAGAGGAAGACGAAAAATATAATAGACGAGAGTGACAGAGAAGAAAGCAATTAAGAGAAAATGGTGATGAAATAATCACCTGACGAAAATTAAGAACAAAGGATAGACCAACCTATAAAAGGGACAGCTCATCATCAGGAGCGCACTCGTTTGCATTCGTTCATCCATTCAAGATTTAATGGTCAAAAAGTTACTGTGCCAATCAATTCCAACCAGTTCGTGAAAAGTGAAATTGGCGAAGATATAACCCGCCGGAGTTCATGAAAAGTGAAGTTGGCGAAGATAACCCGCCAGATTATCATCAACATCATCATCTCCAAAACCAGCGGCAACATCCACCACATTGCGAGCGAAATCGCTGCGTAACGGTAATTACTAACAAATTCATTATAAGCTTTCAATAACTCAATGTACCCTAAATTTGTTCAATAGAATATATTCTTGTTATTTTTTATACAAAATCAAGATTTCAAATCATTTCTAAAAGAGTTCACCCAACTTCGATTTTTTCGTTTCAGTTCCAAGATCAAAGTCACTTAGTATTTAACAAATCCTCGATTACCCGAACCGAAGCCGGTGAATGCAGGTAGGTTCAAAACTGCGTTTTATTCTCAATTGAAAATCTATCAATTTAATCTTTTAAATCTATAACATACGTCCACCCTAGGACGTAACAATAGCATCACAGCAGTTTTTCCATATTTAAAACCTGATTTTTACCTTTGTTAAGAGGAATTATAGTATAAATTTTTGTTTATTAATAGATAAATGCAGTCATAAGCAGAAAATCCGTATGATCAATTGATTATAGACAGTAACTTTGTAAAATATAATACTTAATCTCTCTGGTTTGAATATTTGTAATTCTTTAAATAAGACAGTAATAACACATTTTTGTTATTTCATTAGATGTAATAAACTTTTTCATTAAAAAATTATGGATTACTCTTGTTTGAATGCCTGAATAGCCAGTTTTCAATTATTATACATTATTCACACGATTTTTCAGACATTTCCGGTGGTGTGACAAAAAAATGTTTCGTACAAAAAGTAATCAGTACTCAGCCTTTTACAAATCTCAATATAAAAAATTTCAAAAAAATTTTTTTTAATAAAAAATTGTGGTCACCTTCATTATTTATTTATAACTATATATTTTTTATTCAATAATGTTATAGCTGACGCCAAGACGAATTCAACGACCTATCTAATGTGGTCTTTATGTTTTGAAATAATGGTGAAATAGGCGTGAACAGCTACCGCGACGATCTGGCCCACTGTGGGACGTCTTGAATGTCCGACACCAGACGTTTTTAAGACCTCTTTAAGACGTCTTTGTGCTATCCGGGTACAATCAAATAGAAATGCGGAAATAACGTTTACCTACTACATACGACTACGACATGCAACCTGAAACTGAAATGACTGATATCGAAAATAACAGATAACGAGAATGCGTTTGTTTCGATAACGGTTACTTTCAGTCGAGTAGACATTCATTCGATAGCAGACAAAATGTGATTTAATGAACTCACGAGACAAACTGGCGATCATATTTACGCGGTAAAGCAGGGATATGTGACTAATCGGTTGCAAACATTCGTGTGCCTTCTCTTCGATATTTCCCCAATGGTCGAACGAAAACGCGACAGTTGGATCAACGGCTACACTCGGCAGGATAGGATCGCAGGACATGAAAACCTTCTGGATGGAAGCTCACTTTCTACGCGGTAAACCTATGTATTAACAATTTAAAAGAACCGTTTCCGGAGGAAAGTGATGGTAATGCTAATGATTTTGGTATACGATTAAATTGCTCGCGGTTGAGAATGGCCTGCCTCTACATCGATCGATTGAAGAATAATTTTCAACGAGCCCACCATTTCGGTCAACGCGCGAACAACGGCGAAATCTGGTGTCCTCGATCTTCGATAGATCGTCTTTGTAATTACAAATGTGAACATACACCCGAAGCCTCTTCGAATATAAGCGTCTCGGTGAAATTCAATTCTGCAGCAACAAAAATCTTTACTATTGGCTTGCAACCGGATTACCAGGACACCGGTAACGATTACTTCTCGGTGATCGCTGTCAAGGAACTTCTCAAGCAATATCTGGCCTACCTTCTTCAAAGGTATTACGAATCGATATTCAAATATGTACATTCTTAAATATCTGATGTATTTCAAAAACCACACTTGGGCACAGAGCTGGGGAAAATAGTATTTTAAATAGTAAATAGTAAATACAGTATTTTATCGATAAATGTCCCAGAACTATCCCCACTACTGCGGGGTGTTCCCCCTTGAGGGGCCATGAAACTCGAGAGCAGGGTTGCCATATGACGCCCCTTACGTTTCCGTCCCTCGCCAAGATGCTGCCTCCGCTATCCCCACTCTTACCACTAACGCTGCCGCGACCGAGTGCTAGCATGAGAGCGGTAGCATGCTACCGACTCGGTCGCGCCAGCGGTAGTGGTAAGAGTGGGGATAGCGGAGGCATGCATCTAGGCGAGGGACGGAGACGTAAGGGGCCTGGTGGGGCGTGCATATGGCAACCCTGCTCGAGAGGCCTCGGTCGCCGAGAAGCATGACTCATACGGATCGGGTATATCGGTGAGACCACACTAATTCGAATGTCACAACTTCTTTATTTTCCATTATTTTTTTATGGAACTTTCACCAACATATTCGTGGCATTTTTCTAATGCAAAATGATACCGAACACGATATAATTTCCACTGTATTTAGTGGTTTAATTGACGATGAGAGTTACGACGATGAGAAGAACGGCGCGTGGGATAGAAACAGACGCGGAGACTCGCAACGCGCCGGCACACTTCAAAGGCTCGCGCGTCCTCACAATGTAATACACCAAGGAAAAACTTTTTTGTTATTACTTATTTTTTATGGGACTTTCACCGGTATATTTGTGACATTTTTCTGATTAAAATGATACCAAACACGATATAATTCGGATCAAATACAGGTGTATGGTCATATAAGTCCATGCGCCGTTCTTCCTTGTACCCGTAACTCTCATCGTCAATTAAACCACTAAATACAGTGGAAATTATATCGTTTTTGGTATCATTTTGCATTAGAAAAATGCCACGAATATGTTGGTGAAAGTTCCATAAAAAAATAATGGAAAATAAAGAAGTTTGTCATCGGATTAGTTATATTTACATTTCTCGGCGACCGAGGCCTCTCGAGCTTGGCTGTCCTTCTCTACGTTCGGCAAAACTCAAAGAATAGTTTCCCTGGCGTATAAATGACCCTCGACAGACCCGTGCTGGGGACATTTATCGATAAAATAATGTAATCCTATTTATTTTAAAGTATGGGATAAACTTCCGAAAAGCACATTCCTACGATTGTTTTTATACTCCGTATTCTTACGTATTTTGACGTGGCGATTACGAATATGATAGTGAAAATTGGCGCAAATATTATTTTCGTAGCGGAAACCATGAAAAAACCATAAAAATCATAGTTTTTTCCGTTTATTTCCGTAAATAATGGTAATTTTGAAAAATACTTCAAATAAAAGTTGTAGCTCTCATCGAAATACACATTTTATGCCGTATTGATTTTTGTCGTAAAGATAATACTTCCTGAGAAAAATGATAGGTAATTATTCACTTATACGATATGAAAAATATCCATGATTTATACATTGTATTTCAATTATATAATAATTCACTTACGACGTAATTGAATTACTATTCAATTGAAATACAATGTAATTCAATTACGTAATTGAATTACAATGTAATTGAATTAGCACAACTCTGCCTCAAAGTGACGTACAATGATATCGGATATTTCACATTGCACCACTTTCATAATCAATCGTTACGCAATTTCTTTGATTGGCCAATTTTAAATTGACCAAAGCATTGGCAGTTTTTAAGATATTAAATATCAACTAGTTCGAAATAAAAAGTTTACACTAAATTAATCAGAAATTATGTCATGTCTCATTTTTTTTTTAATGTACTTACACCACTTTCAAAATAAACGGTCCATATCTTGACTCTATCCGTATGTTGGAATCAAGAACTGAAACGGTTCTGAAAATAACTGTTTCAAACTGTTATACATATATCGGTTCTGATCGAAACAGTTATGAAGAACCGAAATGATGTTATAACTGTTACGAGAATATCGGTTCTGGCTTATATCAGTTCCGGTTACGGTTCTGGAGAACCGATATTATTTCGGTTCTGTAACTGTTATTTTTCGGTTCTCGATTTTGGTACTACAGTAAATTCTCTATAATCGCAAACTGGGCATGTACGATAAACGCCAATGAAATATCCCCTCCAACTCAATACACTGATCTCGGCTCGGTATATCGGTGTGAACCACTACTAACGCGACGCGGAGAGTCGCAGTCGTCGGCACAGTTCAAACGCCCGGGAGTCATCATAACGTTATACCAAAATTCTATCTTCTTTATTTTCCATTATTTTTTCATGGGACTTTCACCAACATATTCCTGGCATTTTTCTAATGCAAAATGATACCAAACACGATATAATATGAACTGAATTTAGTGGTTTAATTGACGATGAGAGTTTCGAACGCAAGGAAGGACAGCGTATATGAAAGAAAGAGACGCGGAGAGTCGCAGTCGCCGGCACAGTTCAAAAACCTGCGCGTGGTCTCGCGTTACACGCGCTGTCCTTCTCTACGTTCGGATCGGCCTTTGAAGCTCGAAAAAAGTAGGCCCAAGATCTATAAATGCAAACAGGTGCCGTCGCATCGACGGTTGCCGTGATGTCTCTTTACACGCGCTGTCCTTCTCTACGTTCGGCTCGGCCTTTGAAGCTCGAAAAAAGTAGGACCAAGATCGATAAATGCAAACAAATCCCCCCGAGGCATTTGCGATTATAGAGAATTTACTGTATATTTCGGTTCTGTCATTCTGTATTCTGTATTGTGTTCGGTCTTATATGTATATTTATTATGTAAGTAGTTATTTTTTGTTATTTATAATTTAAACAATCTTTAAATAAATAAATTTTGATAATTTGCTTCTACATTCGTTATTTGAATTGTTATTTCAGTAATTTGTTGTGACAATAATTGCTTAAACAAATAAATTTTTATAATTTGTTTCTATATTCAATATTTTAATTATTATTGCAATAATAATTTGTTGTTACAATAATTGTTTAAACAAATAAATCTTTATAATTTGTTTCTAAGGTGAGGTGAAGGTCATCTATATTTTTTTAAAGGGAACACCTACTTTCTGTATCATGAATCGATAGACTATCGAATTTTGAGTAAAAATGTATTGACCTCCATATGTCCTAAATCTAATAGTTAACGAGATATTATCGAAACAATTTTCTTTCTTCTTTGGATGATATCTCGTTAACTGTTAGGTTTAGGACATATGAAGGTCAACACTTTTATACTCAGAATTTGATGGTACATAGTTCGATTTTCCGCTGGACCCTTATTTTTTCAGATAAATTCGAAAATATCCTCAAAAATTGGTGCAAGAGTGGTGTCTCTCCGTCTTTAATGATTATTTAATCATGTTTAAACAATCATAATGCATTAATATTATATATCACTGAATTCGGGAAAGTCTACAGAATCTTTTGCTGTAAAGAACAATTCAATATCTTTTATAATAACATCACAATATTTGTTTAAAGTTGAAAAATATGTTTTTTTTTCAAAGTCATGTTTTTCAAAAACTGTGCGCATAGGAGAAAAATTAAGGACAGATTCGGAATCAGCGCAAAAAACTCTATAAGAAGAACCCAACAGTATATTGAAATCATAAAAAAAGTTGAGTTGGACAGTGTAATCAGTACTCAGTCTTCTACAAATCTCAATATAAAAAATTTCAATAATTTCTTTTTTTAAAATAAAAAACGGTGTTCACCTTGATTATTTATTTATAACTATATATTTCTTATTCAATAATGTTATAGCTGACGCCAAGACGAATCCAACGATATATTTAATGTGGTCTTTATGTTTTGAAATAATGATGAAATAGGCATGAACAGCTAGCGCGTCGATCTGGCCTACTGTGCGCGTCTGGAAACGTTACAAACTTTCGTTGGGATCCAAGACCACACCGTGCCTGACCTATGCAATTGTTTGCAGATATCGAAGCTACTTCCGCTCTTCGTCGAAGCTGGTCTCCGATAAAAGTTGCCATCAGAACATGTGCTCGTTTAATTCCCTCGTGTCTATCGTGTCGAAGTGTTCGAAAGAGTTTGCCAAGAATATATTGGATGCGAGCAAAGGATCAAATCATGCAACGCCGTGTTGTCGTGAACACCATAAATCTCCGAATGGAAGATCGCGGAACGCGCAAACTCTATCGAGAAATATCATGAAACCAGAGATCCCTGATGAGCAGTACGCTGAACATCGTCAGGATAGCCAACAAGCCAGAAAAAAAATGCACCAGCATATTAGCGCGGTGAACAAAGAGGACGAAGAAACTCCATCAGGAACCGAACCTTTTGTAGATCATACTATATCATCCGACCGGTCAAACGCTTCGGGGGACGTGTATTCCAATTATGACGATTCACCGATTCCCGCGGCGAAGAGAAGCATTTGCGTTCAGACCTCGAGGAAAACTAAATCTCGTCGCAAGGACCAACGAAAGAAACGGAGAGAGAGCAACCGGGAGGACAATTCTGTCCCGGTTTCGCCGGGAATGCCGTCCTCGCAAGACATTCACACCATTTTCAGGACTAACAGCAGAGATTTCAATCGCGGAGAGAGCAACTTGAATCTCGGGAACGAATTCTACAAGAATATCGAAGCGTCTGACGAAGAAACGGCAACGCGTAACAACGGTTCTCCTCCGAACGGTGGAGAGGAAGTTTCCCTCGCGAATTCGATCGAGACGCTCTGCGACAGCGCGTCGTTGTGCGAAATCGCGAAGGTACCGCGGACATCTCGAGACTTCCCATCGGAAGAGAAGTCTTCCGAGACGATCATTCTCGGGAACATCAAGAAGCGATTGGAGGAGGATTACGACGATTACTTCTCGTTCGACGAGTTCGAGGTGTTCGAGACGTGGCCGAGACTCACTCCGAAGATCAATCGGACCTCCTCCGACAGCACGATCGATTACCACGCGCGCAATCAGAGATCCGGAACTGAGAACGAGTCGCTGACCAAATATCGAAAAGCGAAACTCTCGGTGAATTACTCTTTCTCCATTCACTGCACCAATTCGAATCTGAGCCACTCGCAAAGTAGTTATTACACCCCATCGCAGGAGCAGGATGTCTCCCCATGTTCGTCGGTCGAGTATTGTTCGGCGAGTAATAATTCCTCGTCGACCTTCTCTCGCACCGATCCGAATCTCCACCTGCTCGTGACCCGTCAAGCTCCTCAAAACACCGGTGTGGCGTACAATTGCGCACTGGAAACATCGCCCTCATCGATACGTTCCTTGAACGATCACGTCTCATCCGAAAGCGATCGAATGTTTCGGAACAGCGAACGTACCAGCGAAACGCAGATCCGTCGTCGTCGATCAAGTTCGACGAAACGCTTGTCGAAGCTGGTTACGGAATCGTTCGACTCTGGGGTGCTGACCGACTACTCGCGCGATCATCTTCTTTCGGGACCGATCGGCCGCTCGGACCGGAGCTGCTGCTTCGCCGGAGAACCGAGTTCGCTACCGACATACGACTTCGATTCGGACAGCAGCTACTCGGATGACTCGTTGAATCGGAGACTGGAGGTCGCGGTGAAACAGTTCACCGAGGACCTGGTAAAGACCGAAAGGAAGGTCAGACTGAAACTGAGGCGGCTGGAGAACCCATCGACACCCAGGCAGTACGCGAGACTGCGGCCGAGAAGGCAACAAGTGCGTATTCGTGTATCCTCCGTAGTTTCTGTCTCGTAACGTGGTACGGAGTGCTATTTCCGTAACTGTCGCAAAGCTCTCCACCGGAACTGTCAACGTTTTAGCCACACCAGTTTTTTTTTTGTTTATAGACGTTCGGAAAATATATATTTATGTACGCCCCAGAAGGGGGTACTGTGGGACTCGGGAGAACAGGTTTCAATTTCAATTTTAATTTTAATTTCAATCTCGATTCAAATTTCTATTTCAATTCCAATTTCAATTTCAATTCAAATTTCTATTTCAATTTCAATTTCAGTTCCCATTTCAATTCCAATTTCAATTCCAATTCCAATTACAATTACGATTACGATTACAATTTCAATTCCAATTCCAATTCCAATTCCAATTTCAATTTCAATACCAATTTCAATTCAAATTTCTATTTCAATTCCAATTTCAATTTCAGTTCCCATTCCAATTCCAATTACGATTTCAATTCCAATTTCAATTTCGATTCCAATTTCAATTTTATTTCCAATTTCAGTTTAAGTTTCAATTTTAATTTTTATTACTTTTACTGTGATTTTAATTGCAATTGTTATTTTTATTACATTTTTTATGTCAATTTCACATGCATTCTTCTGATAAAGCTATTGGGTTGGCGAGAAAATAATTTCGGTATTTTAAGGTGAAATATAGCCCAATTTTTTTATTCGAGCAATGAATTTTAATGAATAAGATATTCTTCCTTTTGTTCGATGATCTTTTGCCAAAAAGCATAAATAAGAAAATATTTTATTGATTAAAATTCATTGCTTGAATAAAGAAATTCGGTTTTAGCTATTTCACCTTAAAATACCGAAATTACTTTCTTGCCAACCCAATATTTAATGGTTTAACTTGAAACTTGTTTTTGTCGAAATCTGTTTTTACTCTTGCTTTCTTCTGATTTAATTAACATTTATGGTCCTTCAAGACTTCTTAGGGACGTCTTAAAGACCTCCCGAACATTCTACGAACGTCTCCTGAACGTCTTTCAGACTTCAAACTGACGTCTTAGAGATGTCTTAAAGACGTACTGTTTTCTAACGCGACGTTCAGTAGACGTTCGGAAGACGTTCGTAGGACGTTCGGGACATCTTTAAGACGTCTTTGTGCTATGTATCTATGTAACATACAGCTGTATGTTTTATATTAACAATATCGAACCAAAATTGCGAGTTACATCGAATTTTTATCAAATTCATTAGATTTTTAAGGCGTTTCTAAAACTATCATTTGCGATGCCTATAATTGTTAAGTAATCGTTGGTATTTTGTAAAACTTTGTACATAGCGCATATACATTCATCAACGTAAAAGAAATTATCTTCACTTTTATGCTATTTAGATCAATATTACGATTTCGCAAATCGAGAGGAAGAATTAATCTTTTTATTTTTCAAGTACTGAAATATAATAAGATACAGAAAAAAAATGTAATATTTTTTATTTTTATCATTAAACGAAGTATACAGAAAACGTAACGTAAATTCAAATTCACGTTATACGCAGATGTTTTTATGCAAGCTAATTGATGTATTTAAAGAAAGAACTAATTCAATTGAGATGAAGAATTAGGATGACAGCGGAAAATTCACTCTTAGATTAAGAAATCACGTTCGTGATCGTGATATTGCGATAATCGTAATCAGAATGTCACGTGAACACAAAGGAATTTAAATTGGTAACTTTTTTCCCGGCGAAAACAATTAGTAATTGATTCTTACGTAAACATTTTGAATTAAGCAGGTGCAGAAAACGGCAATGTACACCGGGCAACGCGACTCCTTGTGCGATTTCTACTGGTCGCACGACGATGACAAAATTGCCGGCAGTTCCACACCGCCCATACTTTCTCTCTCCGATTCCGAAATCGATCACATATAATTCTTCGCGGATACAGACATACCCTCGCAGAACAGTCCTTGAGCCGGAAAGGAGCATATCAGGTAACGATTATGCGACGTGCTTGCGCACATGTCACTCTTAAAGATGTCTGCTACTTCTTGTTGGTTGACGCTATTGGCGTCAATCGGTAGACTGCGGATGCCATGCGTTTATCAGAAAAATGCTGTTGTTTTATTTTCATCCTATCGAACGTGTTACGGAAGAAAATAAATTGTTAGCTCGCGACAATTAGTAGCGATTCGGGTGGAAAATTGTTATTGCGCATACAGGTTCGCAGTCTAGTCTAGTGATCGGTTCGGTTAGATCAGCGCACGGATTTTCTTACTCGCGACGGCCGAGTTGCGAAGGCTACGCCCCCTCGACCCGGCCCACAGCGGGCGAAATCCGGTCGATAACCCAGTGAATACTGCAGTAAATTTTTAGAAAATTGGTAAATATCTCTAGGTTGTTTTAGACGTGGATTTCAAATTTTTAATCAAAATGGACAAATTCAAAATGGTCGATTCAATATGGCGGACCGAAAAATTAGAACTGAGTGGATTTTTTTGAAAATTGGTATCTCTACGTTGTTATGGACGCAGATTTAAAATTTTTAATCAAAATGGATAAATTCAAAATGGTCGATTCAATATGGCGGACCGAAAAATTAGAACTGAATGGATTTTTTTGAAAATTGGTATCTCTAGGTTGTTTTCGATGTAGATTTCAAATTTTTAATCAAAATGGTCAAATTCAATATGGTCGAATCAATATGGCGGACCGAAAAATGAAATCTGAATGGATTTTTTTAAAAATTGGTATCTCTAGGTTGTTTTGTACGTAGATTTAAAATTTTTAATCAAAATGATCAAATTCAAAATGGTCGATTCAATATGGCGGACCGAAAAATCAAAACTGAATGGATTTTTTTGAAAATTGATATATATGAGTTATTGGGGATGCTGATTTTGAATTTGTATTCGAAATTAAGGAATTCAAAATCTCTGATGCAAACTGGCGGAATCCGGAAAATGTGTACAAAAATCGATAATTCATTGAATAATGAATGAAATTATTTGAATATTGCTAGTCCAATGTGTGTTTTTGTGATCGCTTGTGGGGTGTTTCTGGCCTCTGGTCGCGAGTAAGTATAACCGAGCGCTGGGTTAGATAACCGTAGAACGTTAGCTTCTAGTTGAAAGGTTCTAAAAATCTTTGTCAATTCTTTATCCTTCTTTCGGTAACTATGTTAAATCGTTGACAAATATCTTTATCGAGCTAATAGAAATTATATTTAATTAAACGTTTCTATCGACGAACTTACTACGATCAACTAATTCTTGTTGTTAATTTGTACACTAAATGAATAACAACTATTATGTATTATATATTGCACGTTATCACGTGTATGTGTTATACATATGTGCGCTACTTACTCGCCAAAACTGGCACGTCTGCCCCTGTGGTGGCCAGCGTCAAATGTTTCTGTAATTGAAATACAGTGGCCGAAATAATGATAGGTTCAGTTCAATTTTGTTGACATAATATTGTGTTTAATGCAGTATTTTTTCTCTTACTTATTATTATTTATTCATTCTGATATCATTAACAAAATACACAACTCAATTGAATAACACAATGTTAATTAGTGTCAATTACACATTTTCTATTACAACACTTGAAATTTAGTTGCGAAATAAACATAGGTTCATTATATCCCAGATAGCACAAAGACGTCTTAAAGAGGTCTTAAAAACGTCTGGTGTCGGACATTCAAGACGTCCTACCGATGTCTTGAATGTCCTGCGAACGTCCTCCGAACGGCCTCCGAACGTCTTCTAAACGGCTTATGTTACAAAACTGTACGTCCTAAAAACGTCTTAAGCATGTCCATTAGACGTCTAAAAACGTCTTTTAGACGACTTTAAGACGTCTTTTAGACATTCGTAGGACATTCAAGACGTCTTGTTCAAATTCACGAAAAAGTTAAAAAAAAATTATAATTTATATGTAATACCTCTACTTTCTATGCACTGCTTGAGGGAATATTCCATTTTGTCTTCGAAAGGACATTATTACAATTCAGAAATTTTTATGCAGTTGGCGGGACTCGAACTCGGGACCTACCGTTTACTTGATGATGTGCTTCCTCGCTGAGCCATGCGAACCTATATGGTTACATTTATTATTTTTTATTGTTTTAGGCTCAAATCATATAATTATTAGAAGAGATAAACTTCTGTTAAAAAAATTTTTTAGATAAAAATAAACTACTTTTTTTAAATGAAGCATAGTATTAGTATATTAACGACTAAGAGATATATATGTATATTTTCCCAAGTACATACTTCAATCGTACGTAAGCACAGAAATACATACCATATACCATATATTTGCTAAATAAACAAAAACATATTATTGTGAAAAACATATTGTTATAATATACAGGGTGTTTCACGTAATTTTTTCAAGCCATAACTCCGTTACTAATGCATTTACGAAAAAATATCATAAGAGAAAGATAAATGGTTCCAAGAGCACTACAATTCGTAGGCCCTTAGATTTTTTAGGTGCAACTGTGCATGTGCAATTAACAATTCCATCATTTCTTTAAATAGAAATGCATATTGTTTGTTACACTAATCGATTCCTCTGTTCATTCTACGTAAAAAATTATTAGGGTACCATAGCAAAAAAATTAATAGTTCCCGCGATATTTTCAAAACCGGCCTTTATTGAAGAAGATACTCATTAGTTTTCGTACACAACTTACGATGAACTTATTAATCTTATAGTTCAATCACATTGCGTAAAACGTAAGAGCTACGATTATTTTTCGTGCAACTACTTTGTCGCACATAATAAGAACATTAATTAATTAATTAATATTCTTAGAATATAAATGTATGTCGATTAAGTGACACACACGAATTCAAATAAATTAAAAGTAAACATTTTACTTCCAATATAAATAAAGATTTATTTTATATTCGAAACCAATATTTCATTCGTAATATGAGAGGTGTGTATGTCTTCCAGCATATTCCGGAACAAATATTTTTCCATGATAAACAAAATATTTCCTGCATATTTAATAAAAATATTCTATTACTAATATTAAATAAAGATTCATTTTATATTTAGAAAAAAATATTTTTATTGTAACATGCAACAGATATTTCCTCCTTATTTAAAAAAAAGAATTTGTTACGTATTGTAAAATAAATATTGTATGTATATTTGAATATTAAAACCAGATTGGATCTTTATTTAATACTACATGAATGTGTATACAATATTTTGTGCTGCTAGATGTAATCATCCATGTGTTTATAATAAATGATATTTGACAAAATATTTTCATTATCATTGCAAGAAATAGGAAACATAAGAAACAACATTTTAATCATTGCATAGCAAAATGATCCCTGTCATGTCATAACATCTCCAAAAAATTGAAGTGTGAAATAAGGCGTCTGAAATGAAACGTCTTAAAAACACCCGCAAAAGGACGTCTTTAAAACGTTTTATCTCAGACGTTGAACCGACGTCGCGAAATAACGTCTTTAAAACGTCTTATTTCGGACGTTAAACTGACGTCCCGGAAAAGACGCCTTTAAGACGTTTTTAAGACGTCTGAAATAAACCGTCTTTAAACGCCCCGGAAAAGACGTCTTTAAAACGTCTTATTTCAGACGTCAAACGGACATCCTGAGATAGCCCTTTTTAGACGTCTTTAGTACGTCTTTCCAGGACGTAAGACATTCAGACCTAAAATGGACGTAAAATGGACGTTTTCAAGACGTCCTGTGCTATCTGGGATGTGTCTTCACATAAAAGATTATAAAAAGAAATAAAAACAATTCAGTATTTAGTTGAACTTCTGTTGTGTTTTATAACTTCAAATATTCTGAGTGGAATCGATTCGATTAATTTTTGTAATGTTTCCAATTTAATTTCAGACCACGAGTCTCCAATCCCATTTTTCAAGATTTTTGACCTTTTACCACTTTTGATCGTCTATAACTCGTAAACCAATTAACCAATTTCAATGAAATTTTCGGAGCGTATATAATTCGTACAAGTTGACCAAATTTGACAAATGAGACAAAAAAAGTCGCGGAAATCAATTCTTACTATTTCCAGATAGCACAGGCCGTCTTGAAGACGTCCACTTTACGTCCATTTTAAATCTGAATGTCTTACATCCAAAAAAGACGTCCTAAAGACATCTATCTCAAGACGTTGGTTTAACGACCGAAATAAGACGTTTCAAAGACGTCTTTTTCGGTGCGTTTTAAGACGGTATATTTCAGCCGTCTTAAAAACGTCTTTTCCGGGACGTCGGTTTAACGTCTGAAATAAGACGTTTTAAAGATGTTATTTCGGGACGTCGGTTCAACGTCTGAAATAAGACGTTTTAAAGACGTCTTTTTGAGGGCGTTTTTAAGACTGAACGGTTTTTGTAAGAAAACTGTACGTCCAAAAGTCAACTAATAGACGTCTTAAAGTCGTCTAAAAGATGTTTCTAAGACGTCTAATGGACATGCTTAAGACGTTTTTAGGACGTACAGATTTGTAACATATACCGTTCAGAAGACGTTCGTAGGACATTCAATACATCGGTAGGACGTCTTGAATGTCCTACACCAGACGTTTTTAAGACCTCTTTAAGACGTCTTTGTGCTATCTGGGAAGTGACCTTGATCTTCGGAAGTTCCTTTGTGCGTGGTCCATCTCTTCAGGTTATTGCGATGCAAAAAATATTTGTTACGTAATGTGCATAGTGTCAATGGACCAAATATCTGGCAAGAATAGTTCTTTCCAAAGGTCATTTTTTCGGAGTTATCAAGGTCATCGATGTTTTCTGATACACAACTACATATTTTTTATTGTATTGGGTAACTGATCGAAAAATACATTCAGATATGTATAATAATATGACCTTGAAATGACCTTGATCTGAAGGTAAAACTTTAATTTTCGAAAATCAAGGTCATTTCAAGGTCATGTTATTATACATATCCGAATGTATTTTTCGATCAGTTACACGATGCAATAAAAAAAATGTAGTTATGCACCAAAAAATATCGATGACCTTGACTACTCCGAGAAAAATGACCCTCGGAAAAAAATATTCTTGCCAGATGTATGGTCTATTGACACTATGGACATTACGTAACAAATATTTTTGCATCACAATAACCTGAAGAAATATTTAGGTGTCCTTATTTAAACGGACCTCCCTGTATAATGCTCTATAATGAGTGCTTAGAATAATTAGTTTCACTTTGTATTTTAGAATATTGTCTGTAGAACATTACCGTCGGTTACACAATTATATCTGAAATGGATAATATTTTGGATTTTGATGGTTTCGAAGTATTGTTACTTTATAGCCAAAAAAGTGTATCAAAATGCTGAACTTCGAAAGTTGACTTTTGGCCAGTGAAATCGCGTTCTCAGACCACCGTGGAGCGTAGAGTGGAGATCGTGAAAGTGATGCTCGACGATGCGACCGGCAACAATCAAAATGTGGAGACACGTCGATTTTCGCTTGGCTCAACAGAAGTTCGACCACATCATTAGACGAGACTGACCGTCTCTGTACTGTGGTTTCCTTTGAGGGCAGTCGAAACGAGCGTACTCGATATCCAGCTGAGCGGAAATGCATAAACGACCAACAGACGGGACAGCCCGGACCTTTTCCTCATTCCACGCGCTGAAAACATAGAAGACTGCTCGGTCTCCGCTCGTATTAGTGCTCTGACAACGGCAGTTTCCGAAACGTTTCCCTGTCAAACGAGGATTCAGGAAGTCTCTCGGAAAAGTGACGTTGCGAGTGGACAGCGAGTGCCCCGATCAAAAGGAGTCTTCTGTTTCCTTCGAAAACTCGAATGGTTTTGATTTGCAGGAAATTACGCTTTCCGCTTGTCCGACACAAGTATACTACACACGCCTGGCACAGGTATTCTTTGCAGTACTATATGTATGTACATCCTCAGTAGCGAAGATAGCACGTGCGTGCCATCTTTAATTCCTCGACGGTGCATGTACAATTCTGCATGTGCAACAGTGGCGGACATATACTTGTATAAAGTACGTGTAACTAAAACACGAAATACTATTGGCTAATGTCGTATAAATACAGAGTCTTTCACATTTTTGAAGTGAAACTTCTTAAGTAAGGACAGCGCGTTACGCGTTTTTCTGTCGCTGGCAGCTGTCCTATACAGGGAGGTCCGTTTAAATAAGGCCACCTAAATATCTCTTCAGGTTATTGTGATGCAAAAAATATCTGTTACGTAATGTGCATGGTGTGAATGGACCAAATATCTGGCAAGAATATTTTTTTTCGAAGGTCATTTTTTCCAGAATTATCAAGGTCATCGATGTTTTTTGATACATAACTACATTTTTTTTTATTGCGTCGTGTAACTAATCGAAAAATACATTCGAATATGTATAATAACATGACCTTGAAATGACCTTGATCTCTTCAGGTTATTGCGATGCAAAAAATATTTGTTACGTAATGTGCATGGTGCCAATGGACCAAATATCTGGCAAGGATAATTTTTTCCGAAGGTAATTTTTTTCGGATTTATCAAGGTCATCGATGTTTTTTGATACATAACTACATATTTTTTAATTGCGTCGTGTAACGATCGAAAAATACATTCAGATATTTATGAAAACATTACCTTGAAATGACCTTGATGTTCGAAAATTGGCGTTCCTTTGCGTGGTCCATCTCTTCAGGTTATTGCGATGCAAAAAATATTTGTTACGTAATGTGCCTGGTGCCAATGGACCAAATATCTGGCAAGGATAATTTTTTCCGAAGGTTATTTTTTTCTGAGTTATCAAGGTTATCAATGTTTTTTGGTACATAACTATATTTTTTTATTGCGTCGTGTAACTGATCGAAAAATACATTCTGATATGTATATAATAACATGACCTTGAAATGACCTAGATCTTCGAAAATTATAGTTTTACCTTCAGATTAGTTATCCGACGCAATAAAAAAAAATATAGTTAAGTATCAAAAAACATCGATGACCTTCGCAACTCTGAAAAAAATGACCTTCGGAAAAGAATATTCGTGCCGGATATTTGGTCCATTGACACTATGCACATTACGGAATAAATATTTTTTGCATCACAATAACCTGAAGGGATATTTAGGTGTTCTTATTTAAACGGACCTCCCTGTATACTTTCCCGTCAGATCGAAAGTGATTAAACTTATTGTTAGGTTTGTCGGTATTTACAAATGCCTGTTGACCATTGTTGTGGTATCCAGTTAATGTGGTGTTTCGCGAATGCAATCCTGGCTCGGTGATTCTTTTCGGATATGGAAGGTTTTTTCCCAGCAACGCTTCACTTCAGGTGAAACTCATTTAATTTTCATTGCACAGTCCTTACACTAATGTTTACTTCCGAATTTGCTAATACTTTCTTGTGTATGTCAACTGCGGTTTTAAGACGGTCAGCCTCACTTAGACGATGAATCTTCTTTTTAGAGAAATCAAGGTCACCTTCATTTTTTTCAATGGAATGAGGTATTTTTTAATACATCAATCGATGCAGCTGCACATGCGTTATAAAAAAGTACTAACCCATGTATGTCGAAAAGTTAGTAGTTCAGGAGGTATTTCAATTTAAATAATTCTGAAACAGCATTACCGTCGTACTAAGACGTTAGCGTTTACTTACTTGTGTAGAGAACTTTCGATAGAAATAAGATGGAGCGATGTAATTTTTTTTAATTAAAGCTGAAACCTTGCAGAATATGGAAAAAATAGGGAGATTACGGTACGAACGTTTTATAACTTTGAAAAAAGAAAATTGTAGTTTTTCCAGTACCACACCCGGAAAAAATTTCTTTTTAAGCTGCCATACATCATTTCCCGTAGATTTTCTCACGCGTTTTAAGGTCTATTTCAGAAGTCTTAAAACCGTCTTAAAGACGTCTTTTCCGGGACGTCGGTTCAACGTCTGAAATAAGACGTTTTAAGACGGTTTATTTCAGACTTCTTAAAAACGTCTTAAAGACGTCTTTTCCGGGACGTCGGTTCAACGTCTGAAGTAAGACGTTTTAAGACGTTATTTTGGGACGTCGGTTCAACGTCTGAAATAAGACGTTGTAAAGACGTCTTTTTGAGGGCGTTTTTAAGACTGAACGGCTTTTGTTACAAAACTGTACATCTAAAAGTCGACTAAAAGACGTCTTAAAGTCGTATAAAAGACGTTTCCAAGCCGTCTAATGGACAAGCTTAAGACATTCTTAGGACGTACAGATCTGTAACATATGCCGTTCAGAAGACGTTCGGAAGACGTTCGTGGGAAATTCAGGACATCGGTAGGATGTCTTGAATGTCCGACACCAGATGTTTTTAAGACCTCTTTTAGACGTCTTTGTGCTATCTGGGCGTAGACCTTGCATCGATTATGTTAATCATGTTATCTACACGCCTGTATATGTAGTAGTATACAGTATAGGCGAGATCGAATATATCGTGTGTCACGTCTGCCGACGTGTTGCCATAGGTTATAAGCATAGTTAATAAGAGTAGGATATTGTAACAGTAATTATTAATAATATTCGTTAGATATAAGTAATCATACTCCACTCCGATCACCACATCCTATTCTCACGTCATACCATACCTTCATTCTTATCTTAACCCTTGTATAATAATCATATCTTAATGTATTCCCCGTAGCCGTATCACGTAGCATTCCCCGTAATCATTAATCGCACATCTCATAACATCCGACACATAGTGTAGACCATAAGACACCTATAAATTCGACCCTCCGATCCCAAAACGAGTTCAGTTCAGTTGTTCAGTTCGATTCAGACAGTCAGTCTGACACTTTCGTCAAGACTCCAGCGAGGCTCGTCGCCTCCTGGATGTCCCGGTCAGGAGCAGGGTTGCCATATTTTATCCCCTCCGGCCCCTTACCCTTCCGCCTTCTCGCCCAGTTTCGCAGCGTACCTCTTCCCACTAACGCAGGCGACAGTGGCGACACGCGACGAGTGGGAAGAGTGGGAGCAGGTAAGGAAAATAACGGGTGTACTTTTGTTCCACGCGACGCTACGGACGGCTTGGCTTGAGTGAAGTGGTTTTCGAATTCAGTTTACAGCAGTTTACAGACTTTGGTGTGCAATCTAGCAAGAATCAAAGTTTTAGAGTGCCGTTTGCAGTATTTTATACTACGCATTATTTAAAATTATTGAGAAAGCAGATTACATAACCTAAAATTCAATGTATACATTACCTGCTTTCTCAATAATTTTAAATAATGCGTAGTATAAAATACTGCAAACGGCACTCTAAAACTTTGATTCTTGCTAGATTGCACACCAAAGTCTGTAAACTGCTGTAAACTGAATTCGAAAACCACTTCACTCAAGCCAAGCCGTCCGTAGCGTCGCGTGGAACAAAAGTACACCCGTTATTTTCCTTACCTGCTCCCACTCTTCCCACTCGTCGCGTGTCGCCACTGTCGCCTGCGTTAGTGGGAAGAGGTACGCTGCGAAACTGGGCGAGAAGGCGGAAGGGTAAGGGGCCGGAGGGGATAAAATATGGCAACCCTGGTCAGGAGTCCAGTGTAGCCAGACGGTGCGGCTCAACGGCTCAAGTGGCCCCTTACGTCTCCGTCCCTCGCCTAAATGCATGCCTCCGCTATCCCCACTCTTACCACTACCGCTGGCGCGACCGAGTCGGTAGCATGCTACCGCTCTCATTCTAGCACTCGGTCGCGCCAGCGGTAGCGGTAAGAGTGGGGATAGCGGAGGCATGCATCTAGGCGAGCGACGGAGACGTAAGGGGCCGCTTGAGCCGTTGAGCCGCACCGTCTGGCTACACTGGTCAGGACTCCGACGAGTCCTCGCTCTCATCCGCCTTCTTACGCGCTTCTAATTCATTGTAATCTCAATTCGTACGCTACAAATATAATCCCAGTATTAATTTAATAAGCGAGTCTCGCTTAGTTCACCTCCCTACATCCTCGCGCTTGTGATACTCTCCTTTCGATTCACGTTCTACCTGTTTCTGCGTTTCCAACTCGCATGTCTGAGCTTACCCAGGCTCGGTGCATTCCTCTGGTTTCAACAGGAAACGCAGAAGCCTCTCTTTCTTTCAATATATCAGTTGGACGCATTCTCTAACACGAGTATCACACGCCGCGCCGCGCCGCGCCGGTCGTCATTATCAATCGCGGAAGCTCGCGCGCGTCAACGGACGCGAAACGGAGGACAGCAGCCACGAGGTATTCCCGTCAGCCGAGGACCGGCAGCTACGTGATCTTCCCAGAACGAGTGTGGATCATCGTTTTCCCCACAGCGGCCCAGCCGATTCGATTGCAGCCGTCAACGATCAACGAGAGCAGTTCTCATCCGATTGTCCGATAAGTCGTTAAACATTTCCCTGCGAAGATTCGCGCCGCGCCGTCCGAATTGTCTAGCTCTCGTCCGCCGCTTCGGGCGAATCTACTACCTGTAAGCGTTAAGTAGTATCCGCGTGTCCGCGAAAGTCGTGGTTCCCAGTCAGATGCCGGACGTACATGCCGCGTGGACAAAAGGTTGTATCGCATTTGATCGTCCAGTAAGGGGAATGGGTCGCCGAACGATAATTTCGCGTAAGCCAGACTCCGGGACGTAACACGTGCAAATAGTTTTTTCATGAATACCTCGAAAACTAATAAAAAAGACCCGCAATTGAAATTTTATGTTCAGGATTATCGTCATTCCCCCTCCCCGCTCCTTCCAGTCTCAACTCTTATTAGACCTCGTCGCAATTGTTTGTGTGGGTCATACCGCACCGTACTATATCCGGAAAATCTAAAGACTGTTAATGTCTCCACTTTTATACAAATATACTTAACGCATTACCGACCGGTGATTATTGCATAATTTTGAAAAATCTATGGCACATGGATAAACACTTTTTAATGGAACCTTCCATAGCAACAGCAATTTTCATTGTGAACTAACAAGTCACCCTCGATATCGTCATCTAATAGTTTCATTTAAAATTGCAATGCATAATAAAATTTCTATGCTTTCTTTTGGCACAGCACAATTATTAAAAATCCTCCCAGATAGCACAAAGACGTCTTAAAGAGGTCTTAAAAACGTCTGGTGTCGGACATTATTAATAGGCTTCCTGTAGGTAAAGTATTAAATGTATCGATCATCAGTTTCTCATTCAGTCCCGGACGCACAGTGCGTCGGCCAAGAGGGCAAAATTTAAAAAAACAATATGTTTAAAATGTATGTCTGTTTATATGAATCTATTTTAGAAATACCATTTATTCATAAACATTCGCCAATAAAAAAAAACTGAACATTGATTGACACAAAACATGTTCCTTCAGTCATAATCTGACACGTTACTTTTTCTTGTGTTATAACCTCAAGTACGCGCATAAAAGAAAAACATTACACAACGTATTATAAAGCGAAAAATTAAATAATTTGCGATGGATCATTTAGTTCAAGGTGTGTACTTGTTATTTTGGCTCCGTAGAGGTTTTTACAATAATTATTTATCGTATTTTATTGACTCAAAGTGATCCGTTTATTAAAACGCGAAATCGAAAATTCTTATAACTTTAACTAAGCTTTTCGTAAAAAAAGGTAAAACATGTCGTGTGATTTTTGCTAAAAAATATTCGTAGGACTATTCTTTACCGAATTCTATAATAATTTTCTTCCCGGGCTTGCCCCCCTAATTTTAAGAATTATTTATTTAGGAAGACACCCAGAAACCACGTACGCACAGATTTTCGAGAAATGGTTTTCTTGTCCACCAAACGACAGATATTATTATTTATTGCTATTATGACGATGATGATGATGATTATTATTATTATTATTGTAGTTATTATTATTATTATTGTAGTTATTATTATTATTATTATTATTATTATGATCATCATTATTTATTATAAAATCGTACGAAAAATAAACACGTTACTAAATAATCGATTTTGACTTTTGTTTTACTCGTAGTAATACATATAATCAATACCACTATAGGTACGCCAACTTTGGATGCTTATATCTTGACAACGGTTTATACAAAAATAATGTTTTTTTAGTTTTTTGAAAATGTCTTAACCTCACCTATTAGAATACATAATCAAAAATATACAGTACCGTATGAAATTTTAAAAGTGACCTTCATAGAGCTTCCCAAGGTTACAACAATATCAAACAAATGCAATCATCATGTACTCTTCTTTATACCCTATACCTTTCATTTCAAACATTTTTTTATACCACTTATAGTTTTTAAGATATGGAATTTTGTCCAAAAAACGGGCATTCCGACGCACTGTGGGACGTGCCAATTGAACAATTTACAGCACCGATAGGAAACAGAATATTGTTGGAGGGACGAAGTGTTTATGTCGAAAAGTATTCGCATTCGAATTTTGACGAAAACCTAGGAACTTTTTCCTATTGCGTGCAAAGCTGGCAGAGACGTCGAAGATCTCTGTGTGTCCTACATACAAGATCCGAGATTACCACGATATTTATTTCTCCCTTTGTATAGACTCTGTCGCATTGGCTCAACGAACTGATATGGATACATAGAGACATAGAGACACTCGTATACCTACCTGTGCACGTGCATACACGTGCGTGTACGTGTGTCTGTATGTGTACATACATATATATGTGTACATATATATATATATATATATATATATATATATATATATATGTATATATATATGTGTGTATATACATGTATATATCTATATACAGATATACCATATCTCAGGGAACTCCTGGGAATTAGATATCGTAGACTCGGTGTAAGATGCTTTTCCACGGCTGATCCTCCTTTACGTGAATGCGGATTTCTGGAATGGTTGAATTCAACCACAATTCTCCTCCTTTCTGCTTCATTCCTGCTCCTCTTTTTCTCTCGCCATCTGTCTCTCTTTCAAACCACCTCAGTGTACCCGACTAATTATACGCTACTCATCCGTAATTTTTGTCACTTGGAACATTTTCTCCCCCTACTCTACGTCTTATATGTATGTATGCAGAGGTAACGAATGAAGAAATTGTATATCGTCGCACAGTGGGCGAAATCTGGACAAAAATCGACTTTTAACTGTTGTTTAAATAACCGAGATCAATTATTTCACGTCTATAACAATACCCTAAAGTTTATGAAAAACAAGTAAAATGAGTTCAGAGTTATTAAGTATGAGTTGATATTTATATTTTTGTATTGTCGTTAACGCTCATCCCTTTAATTTCATAATATTTTTGTCTGTTCAAACTCCTCGTACACAGCTAGAGTTGCATGTAAAATTATAAAAAAAATTTGCTTATATAGTTATTTATACATATATTGTATCGATAAAAAATTTTTAATATTTTTTTGAAATATGTTCAATAATTATATTTTCAAGTTTATTAATTGACCAGCGGATTAACTCGATTTTGAATTAAAAAAGTAATTTCCGATGAACTATTTAATAAGACGGCCTCATTATGCCTGAACGAGACTAGGATAAATCTTTCTCTTAAAGTATCCTTAAAGTTATGAAACAAATCCCGTTTGCCAATTGAAAAGATATTAATAATATAATAATACTGTATGTATTTTCATGCAGACAGTTAAATGAGAATACCCAGAATCAAGAAAGGCTATTTATGTGAATGTGTTGTAAAAAAAATGGCTTGAATTAAGTTTATTTCGTGTCTTAATAACATTTTAAATTTAATAACAAAATGTTATTAACAAATAAATATATTTTAAAATAATTAATTATATTAATTAATATATATTATGTATATTACACATATATGTTATGTATATTCTACACACACACACAATTATGTATATTATAATTAATATATATTATATTATTATATATTATTAATATATGTACATATTGTGTTCATGAAATGTCTTCCATACTAGATTCACCATTGTTAATTTTACAATTTTAATTTGATATTCGAAATAAGCGACCCCTTAAACAAATGAAACAATTTCATTCAGTATTCAATGAAATATCGATTTTTGTACACATTTTCCGGATTCCGCCAGGTTGCATCAGTGATTTTGAATTCCATAATTTCGAATAGAAATTCAAAATCAGCATCCCCAATAACTCATATATATCAATTTTCAAAAAAATCCATTCAGTTGTTACGAGCCAGGGCCGCGAGCAGCACGAGTGGCCGGCGAAGTGTTGTTGTTGTTGTTACTCTAGGAATATGGTATCAATTTGTTAGTTAAAGGTACGCGGACGAACCCAATGCGGAATTGGGGAGCCGCTAGGATTATAGACAGCGAGGACGAACCTGACGCGAAGTCAGGGAGCGTCTAGGAATGGAGTCAAACGCAGACGAACCGATGCGAAACCGGGGAGCTGCTAGGAAGTTGTAGAACGACGCGGACGAACCCAATGCGAAATTAGGGAGCTGTTAGGATAGTTAATAAGCCTCGTAACTAGTATAATTTAATGATACAATCCGAGCGGTAAGATTGTATCGTGTGGGGACGTTCAATTACTCGATTAGGATATTGGACGATAATTATGGGTTTAATGAATTTGCGTTAATTATCAAAGAACACAAATATATTCTGATTACAAGAATTTGTATTACAATTGTGTAATTGTCGCGAATGAATTGAATTTGGAATAGAACGAATTGAAAGAAGATGTGTATTACCTAAACTAAGATGCACGGTGTTGACGCACTGGCAATGCGGGGGTCTCGGAGCAACCTTATCACTGACTTTACACCGAACTCGCGGAATCTATACGATTAACTTTTGATTCGAAGGGGAACTTTAGCCCGATCTCACTGGTAGTTGACTTCCGAGATGCAGCACGACGCGACACGATTCGTGATTACGATAGTACTACCCCACGAGAGTAGAAATGCAAGGGCTCTGCAATGACGGGTGGTACTTGTCAGTACCCTCTGAGTGAACATTCGTATTTTATCAACGACCAGTTGGTCGTGCGTATGTTTGAGCCCTAAACTAAACTAAACAGCTATGTAGATTTATCTGGGGTAGCTCTGTTCGTTTAGCTAGGACGATTCCTACCAGAGATGATATTGAACACCTGTTCGTCATCCGTAACACAGTTTTGATTTTTCGGTCCGCCATATTGAATCGACCATTTTGAATTTGATCATCTTGACCATTCTGATTAAAAATTTGAAATCTACGTCCAAAACAACCTAGAGATACCAATTTTCTAAAAAAATCCATTCAGTTCTGATTTTTCGGTTCGCCATATTGAATCGACCATTTTGAATTTGATTATTTTGATTAAAAATATGAAATCCACGTCCAAAACAACCTAGAGATACCAATTTTCAAAAAATCCATTCAGTTCTGATTTTTCGGTTCGCCATATTGAATCGACCATTTTGAATTTGATTATTTATTAAAAATTTGAAATTTACGTCCAAAACAACCTAGAGATACCAATTTTCTAAAAATTTACTGCAGAATTTACTGAATTGTCGAATTTTGTCTATTTCAACCGAATTTCGCCCACTGTGCTTGTTTAAACATGTTTAAACAATCATAATGTTTTAATATTGGATATCACTATATTCAGGAAAGTCTACAGAATCTTTTGCTGTAAAGAACAATTCAACATCTTTTATAATAACGTCACAATATTTGTTTAAAGTTGAAAAATGTGTTTTTGTTTCAAAGCCATGAATGTCAAAAACTGTGCAGGAGAAAAATTGTGGACAGATTCGGAATCAGCGCAAGAAACTATAAGAGGGACCCAACAGTATATTGAAAACATAAAAAAAGTTGAAATTTGTTGGACAGTGTTATTTTGTCCCCGACTGTATGTACTAATGTTTACTGTGCAACCTGTTCATTATTGTATATGCTGCAGAGACCTTATTCGGTACGACGCGACGCACAGTGGGTAAAATCGACGTTCTACATAGCTGTTCACGGGCTAAAAACTCAAAGTCCTCATATCGATTTTTAACGAATGCACAATGTTTCTTAAATGTCTATTACATTCGAAAACGATAATATTAATTGAAGCTATTAAAAACTCTCGTTACAATAAACGTTCAAAGATCAAACTTTTTCAGATACGATTTATCACCGAAAAAATTCCTTTTCTTCATAATGATGTCCTGGAAAACCTACTGAAGATTAAGTGACCAATTTTTTTTTATATGAAGAATGTATATTTATGTTGAGAACGCACCAGGAACTAAACATCATTGTTCATAATTTATTATAAAAAAAATATTTAGTCAACTAAGGAAAATCGTTAAAGTTTTTCACCTTTGACAAGAAATAAAGTTGTCATGCCCGGTGATGCCCATGTTCTGACAAAGTGGAACATTTTCGGCAAGATCTCCTCTAAAAGATCGTGCAAAATTTAGATCCATATTAATCCATCCTCTGAAGTTATGATAGTTTAAAGCGTCGCGTGACACGCGCACAGTGGCGAGTTCGATCGAAATCGTGGCCAAAATAGGAAGGAGTACTACAATTTAGTTCAAAATCAACGCGCGCGGCAGCGCGCGAACCAAGTTCCCCTCCCACTCCCTCTGAGCTGCCGAGTAGTATATCTCGTACCGGAGTTAAGCGGTTTTTAGCCATATTGGCACCGTCACTGCCGCTCTCCCCGGTGACCGAGGACAACCAAAATTTGTATGTGAGCTAGATATAATATCAACTAACTCTCATGTAAAAAGCAACTTTCTACCTAGCCTGGAACTTGAGATATAAATACGTCAAAAACGCATAATTCTTGGAATATATATAGGATGATGAGGAGGAGGATCATGTTAATTCTAACCCACTTCCAGACAAGATAGAAACTTGAAAATTTGGAATCAGGTGTCTTTTATATCGAAACCAACAGGAAAAATCGAAAAACCCGAAAAATATTTTTTTTTGTTGAGAAAATCAAAAGACTACATACGTCATGTGGTTGGGCATTCCATATATACTTTACGTAAGGTCTGTCGAAAATTTCGTTATTTTTGCGATAGGACGCACCGTTCCCGAGATACAGCCATTTTTTAGTTTTCAATTTTTTTTTTTAATCAAATGGCTACATACATCATGTGGTTGGGCATACCCTATATCCTTTAGGTTGAGCCTTTCGAAAATTTCGTTATATCCTTTCATGCTATTTTCTGCAAATTAGCTTCCGTCTATAAATCCTCCGAATATGTATCTGGCCATTTCTTACAAGAATAACATGATATCCAAACCAAAACACTTCGTGTAAAGGTTGACCAAGTTCCCCGGTCCATCCACTTCAGTGATATGAAGGATGGACCAAGTTCCTCTCGCCTATCAAAGTTGTGATATGAAGGATGGACCAAGTTCCTCTTGCCTCTTGGCGTCGGCGCTGGCACTAGTATTTTGACTTGCATGAGAAAAATTTATACAAATCAAAAGACACAGATACATGTGACATTGAATTGACTAAAATTAATGAAGATACGAATATTAATTTTAAATATGAAAATTTAAATGAAAATAATGTACAAAAAAATGGACAGAATAATCATGAGAATGCTTCAGGGATTAATACTGAAGAACATAATGAGCATGCACTTGGGAATCCGGATAAAAATTTTTCTCATGCAAGTCAAAATACTAGTGCCAGCGCCGACGCCAAGTTCCCTAGGTTGTAAAGTTTGAATTAGGTGTGTGCAACAATCATTGGCCTCTGGGAATTGGTCCTTCTCGATATCGCAGCCCTTATAGGCAAGAGGAACTTGGTCCATCCTTCATATCACGACTTTGATAGGCGAGAGGAACTTGGTCCATCCTTCATATCACTGAAGTGGATGGACCGGGGAACTTGGTCAACCTTTACACGAAGTGTTTTGGTTTGGATTGATACTATGGGATTTTTCGGGTCGCTGATTATGAATTTGGACACCCAGTTTTCAAATATTATTCATTATTCACACGAGTTTTCAGACATTTCCGGTGGTGTGACAAAAAAATGTTTCCTACAAAAAGTAATCAGTACACAGTCTTTTACAAATATCAATACAAAAAATTTCAAAAAAAAATTTTTTTCAATAAAAAATTGTGGTCACCTTCATTATTTATTCATAACTATATATTTTTTATTCAATAATGTTATAGCTGACGGCAAGACGAATCCAACGACCTATTTCATGTGGTCTTTATGTATTGAAATAATGGTGAAATAGGCGTGAACAGCTAGAACGTCGATTTTACCCACTGTGCGGCGCAATAAAAAAATAATAAGAATATTCATTGGCAAGAAACGTAGGAATTTGATCAGGGACACCGAACGATTACCGAAAGAGAAGATTGATGCGGAGGAAAGTTTCTAGAGTAGTCGGGGATGAAGTCTGGTGACGAGCAAAGACATCCTTTGGGTAGGGTCAACACAATTTTCGGTTCCGGAGGCAATCGGGTTCTAATACTGTGACATGAAATAAAAGGCCGCACCTTTCGTAAAAGCGATTTCAAGCGAACGGCAGATCCTATTCCTGCGAATTGATTCGGTTAGAAACTTCGAATTCGGCAAAATTATCATCGCCACAGGTAATAAACCAGTGTTTGTATCTGTTACTCACACAAAGAATATTATTCAATACGTACGCACTGGATCCAATTAAATTTTAGATGTACGTACGTAATACATCGACAAGTACTTTGTTGTAGTTGTACGTAGATACAATCAGTGTTGGGCAATAAATAAATTTATTTAAATAAATAAAAATTTAAAAATAACAAGTTATTTGTTATTTGGATATTCAAATAAAAAGCAAAAATAATTATATATTATTTGAGCAAGTCTAAATGAATTGTTTAAAATAATAAAGTTAATTGTTATTCACAAATACAATTTAAATTATTATTTGTATTGACAAATATGAAAAAATGAAGGTGACCTTCATATCTCTAAAAAAGATGACATGATTACAAAAATTCAGACATCTTTAAAAACAAGAACGATATTTGAGGTGGCAACATTATGTGACTCACACTGTATGTATAATTATTGTATACAGTAAAACAGTCTAGTATCACACCGTGTATACGTTTCTGGTGTAACCGCGTGACCCAAGAAAGATACTCGAAACACATACTCAGAATCGTAAATGTTCCTTTCAAGAAATCCAGTGCGCAACGGCGGAGGTTCGAGGAACGTGCTTTTCAAAAGCTTTTACAGTTATTATCCCACAGATGTTTTTCGTTTACAAGGCATCGAGAGGCGATATTGTGGTACCGTATAGTGCACGCAATAGCTGGGGATTGTTTACCTAATGATAAAAGCACTGCGCTCTGTTTGCCGGGCCATCTTTCGAATGCGATGTCCGACCCTCTGCTTCTTCTGTAACATTCGATTCTTTCTTACGCGACCCCAAGCTGTCTTCGAGTACATTTTATTGCCTCACCGAAATATTGATTCCACAGGTTCCTTTTTTACGATTAGTACACAGGGTGGGACAATAACTATGTCCACCTTGAATACCTTCGTTATTTGTAACAATATACATAGGAAAATGTTATCAACAAAATTTGCACGGTACAGAGGGGGCCATACTGTGACACAAACATTTTCTACGTGGGTGGAGGCATAGAGAAGATTTCAAGGTCATCTTGATTTTTTTAAATGGAAAGACCTACTTTGTTTAACATGAATCGATTGACTATCGAATTCCGAGTAAAAATGTATTGACCTTCATATGTCCTAAACCTAATAGTATACGAGATATTATCGAAACAATTTTCTTTCTTCTTTGGATAATATCTCGTTAATTATTAGGTTTAGGAAGTATGAAGGTCAACACTTTTATACTCAGAATTTGATACTCTATCGATGTATGGTATAAAAAATAGGACATTCCATTTAAAAAAAGAAAGTTGACCTTCACCTCACCTTGGAGTGCCCACCGGGAAAAATAAAAGTCTCACCACATGATGTCCCCCTCGGTACTGAACAACTTTCATCTGAAACATTTTTGCGTATTATCAATATTTTTGGAGATATTCGTCTGTAACGCTTTTTAATTTCCACCCTGTATAAGATTGTATACGGTGCACTCTTGCAACACCTGATCCAACATATTTTCAGCCAGTTTACCTTTTCTCCGTTACTATCTTTTCTTACCCGCTTTTGAATTGCGTTTTGTAGATTTTCTGTTGAAACGAAATTCTCTCGTTTCATTTCGTGTAAAATAAATGTATTATTTTGTCTACATTGTTTTATAACATCATAGTAACCCTGTGGCGTGATAACCACGTGACCCCGCCACCTATGTATGTACGTATCAGAGTTGTGCAGAATTACAATTGAATTACTCCAGGAATTATAATTACAAAGTAATTGAATTACATTGTAATTCAGTTATATTGTAATTTATAATTCAGATCTTCATTCAATTAAATTACAATGTAACTCGTAATTGCAATTACAGTACAATTTTAGAATACTTCGTAATTAAATTACATTAATTACGAATTACGATGTAATTAAATTAAAATAAAAAATTAAAGAATGATAAAGCAATAGGTAAGAAGAGGTTGAAAAATCCATGTGCAGGTTTCAAACAGAAGGAATTTATTATTTATAAATTTATAATATCTGAACAGAAATAACTTCTGCGTTACACATTTTTTAAAGGCTATACCCGGGTTTGGTGGTCAAATGTCCCCCCGGCGGGATTTTAATCGAGCTTGCACCATTCGATAGCCTACCCAAAAAGACCCCTCTCTGGAAAGTTTCAGCCCCATATCTCATCTGTAAGGGTAGTTATCGAGAAAAATCGAAAAATCAGTTTTTGGCCCATTTTCCTTATTTATTGGCAGTTAAAAATTCTGAAAAAAATCTGACACGTTTCGGACACCAAGCCACATATTGGGTATCATTTCCAGATTTTTCCGTTGCAAGTTCTGCTTGTAAAAAATGAAAAACACGAAAAAAATCGAAAAAATGCAGGTTTTATATAGAAATCTAAAAGGTGCTACTCCAGATTTAATTTAGCAATGAGATATTACCGTAAGTAGTACGCTCAATTTTTTTCAAATTCCTGAGAGTGGTGCGTCATAGTTAAAAAAAATAAAAACCACTTTTTTCGGCGTTTTTTCTAAGTTATACTTATCTTTTCTGAATCTAAAAAATATACTATGTAATATTAAACGTTCCTACGTTCAGAGAAACACCTTCCAGACATTAAAACTTGCGTAGTACACAAAATGAAATTAATACTATGTACATATATTCGAATATGTCGAATGTGATTTCAACGACGCCGGTTGGTGCAGCGGCTATGGTCTCCGACTGTGGAATCGCTAAAGACTTTTTAGACCAGGTACGAATCCCCGGTCAGGTCAATTCTTTTTTCTAAGTTGATCAGATGTTTTTCCGGTTCCTAACCATATGGTTGTTGTTAACCCATTCTAACAATATTTTTTAACTATGTTTAGACTATTGCAAAATAATTTTTTAGAAAAATATTCTTGGAGTACTTTCGGCTTCTAGTCATTTACGGACTTTTTTTTAAGGTGGAGGAGGAATAAGGACAGCTGACCGCTGCTTGTAAAAGATATAATAAAAAGCTGCTAAGTTACTATACCCATCATCAGAACTTGTCATAGACAACGATAGTTACAGTTATTCGAAACATAAACCTCGTTCTTATAATATCCTTTATAATATGTATGACACTTTCCTTTTCACTTGGCAGAATCAGATACAACAATATCTCTAGACTCTAGACCTTAATAAAACACTGGATTTATTACTAAATGAGACACCCAGTAAAGATAAAAGACTTAAGAGTCAAGTCGATGCACAATTCCATATAAAAAATGTTAAGTAGAGCTGTAATACAGTCCGTAAATGACTAGAAGCCGAAAGTACTCCAAGAATATTTTTCTAAAAAATTATTTTGCAATAGTCTAAACATAGTTAAAAAATATTGTTAGAATGGGTTAACAACAATCATAGGGATAGGAACCGAAAAAAAATTCTGATCAACTTAGAAAAAAGAATTGACCTGACCGGGGATTCGTACCTGGTCCAAAAAGTCTTCAGCGATTCCGCAGTCGGAGACCATAGCCGCTGCACCAACCGGCGTCGTTGAAATCACATTCGACATATTCGAATATATGTATATAGTATTAATTTCATTTTGTGTACTACGCAAGTTTTAATGTCTGGAAGGTGTTTCTCTGAACGTAGGAACGTTTAATATTACATAGTATATTTTTTAGATTCAGAAAAGATAAGTATAACTTAGAAAGAACGCCGAAAAAAGTGGTTTTTATTTTTTTTAACTATGACGCACCACTCTCAGGAATTTGAAAAAAATTGAGCGTACTACTTACGGTAATATCTCATTGCTAAATTAAATCTGGAGTAGCACCTTTTAGATTTCTATATAAAACCTGCATTTTTTCGATTTTTTTCGTGTTTTTCATTTTTTACAAGCAGAACTTGCAACGGAAAAATCTGGAAATGATACCTAATATGTGGCTTGGTATCCGAAACGTGTCAGATTTTTTTCAGAATTTTTAATTGTCAATAAATAGGGAAAATGGCCAAAAACTGGTTTTTCGATTTTTCTCGATAACTACCCTTACAGATGAGATATGGGGCTGAAACTTGCTAGAGAGGAGTCTTTTTGGGTAGGCTATCGAATGGTCCAAGCTCGATCAAAATCCCGCCGGGGGGACATTTCACCACCAAACCCGGGTATAGCCTTTTCAGAATATGTTTAATTGACACAGATCTACAAAACGTATTTTTGAAATATTCAATATAGGACCAGGTAAAAAGGTTTTAGTATTTGTTCTACAATTCCGATCAATTGCAATTTTTAAAAAAATGTTTTTCACATCCTGTAGGTAACTAATATAATTACTCTACAGGGTGTCCCAAAACTCCTTCAACAGCCGGAAATGGGAGGTTCCTGAGATCATTTGAAGCAACATTTTCCTTTACAAAAATGTTATCCGCGGCTTTGTTTAGGAGTTATTAACAAAAACACGGACCAATCAGAGCGCGATCTAGACGCGAGTTGGCACAGTCTAGTCGGCGCGCCAACTGTCTACATGTATTGGCTGACTGTGCCAATTCATGTCTAGGTCTCCCTCTGATTGGTCCGTGTTTTTCGTTAATAACTCCTAAACAAAGCCGCGGATAACATTTTTGCAAAGGAAAATGTTGCTTCAAATAACGTCAGGATTCCTGACGTTATCCTGGCTTCCAGTGTAGCCAGACGGTGCGGCTCAACGGCTCAAGTGGCCCCTTACGTCTCCGTCCCTCGCCTAGATGCTGCCTCCGCTATCCCCACTCTTACCCACTACCGCTGCCGCGCCGACTCGGTAGCATGCTACCCAGTGTCGCAGAAAAAACCGTACGCTTATACAAGCTGTTTCGCCTCGGAAAGATAGGTTATACTGCAATAACGAAATAAATTTATTCGTGTATTGTTAAATAAACAAAAATTAAGGTTCGAAAAATGTTTATTTGCGACCTGCTAATTACAATCATCGCTTTCGCTGGTAAATTCGCATTCGCTTCCTATAATAACATTTGCAAATTCACAAGCTAACCTCACCCAAGCCAAGCCGTCCGTGGTGTTGCGTGGAACAAGAACACCCGTTATTTTCCCTACTACTCCCACAGGCGGAAGAGTGGGGAGCATCTAGGCGAGAGCCGGAGACGTAAGGGGCCACTTGAGCCGTTGAGCCGCACCGTCTGGCTACACTGGTCAGGAACCTCCCATTTCCGGCTGTTGAAGGAATTTTGGGACATCCTGTAGATTCCCAAAACAGTTTAAATCGTATAGTATGATATTTAAAAAATTGACGTTTTTTTAGAGCGTCCGAATATCAATTCGAGTCACTGTACGCATCATAAGAAATGAAGACGACAAACCCCGGATACACGTAATTATGCAAGCACATTCATTTATTACATTTATCTCTATATCTCTATATCTCTATATCTCTACATACTCTGTATATCTGTAGATATCTGTAGAAACAGTTGACGAGCGGTCGCATCATGTTGACGCATATGCACGTATAGGCAAAATTCAATGTGGTAGTAGCTACAGTTTTTCGCAAATATCTCAAAAACTATGGCTGAGCGGTGGTTACATGTATAGGGAAAACTTGTCCAGAATCTTCACCCTGACAACATATTAAAAAATCATCGAAATCGGTGAGGTGGGATCTTTTATGCATAATTATTACCAGCTAAACATCTTAGACTTGTAGAACCAGCAATGAAATATTTAAACATATCATGAACAGCAGTTGCTCCGGAATGATGTTTTCAAACAGCTAAGAATATTGGTATCCCAAACAAGTCGTTTATTGTCAGAACATTAAAACATATCCGATTCTTCTCTAATACACTAGAGGTTTAGTTGATTACATTTTTTGTAATGGGAGTGGTTTTCAAATTAAATTGTCTATGTATTTTATATACCCATGCTTTCGAATATTGGTAACTGTATCCCAAAAATAAATTCGAATTAAAAAGCGGATACGTTTCCCTAGTAGCATTTACGGTTGGCGTTTTGTTGGGCCTACGTTGGGGGTATGCGTTGGCCAACCGTTGGAAATGTCGCTCTTTTTTGCAGTTGGACCAACAGTAAGGGCTAACGTTGGGCCAACGATCACACCCAACCTAGAGCCAACGTTGCTACAAGACGAACCCACAGAGCCCACATTCTGATTTTCTCTTTTTATGGTATATCATAAATAATATACATATTAAAAATGTATTTTCACGGTAAAATTTTGTAAAAAAAAGGAAAAAACTAAAATAATAACCTACCCACTACCCCCACGTCGGACTTGAACCCGGACCCGCTTGCGTAGTAAGTATCTACATGCCCTATCGCTGAACCTACAGATGATTCTTGTTCGTAGATGCTATGATTTAGGACTACTAGATACGTCAACAAATAAAAATTAAAGTATCTAAAAAAGGAAGACTCATTTTGAAGAAATCCAAAAGTCTTATACTACATGAACACCCCCCCCCCTGCCTTTCCCCTGTAAAATGGAAAAATTAAAGAAATGAAAAAATTCCAAGTCTGCTCACAATAAAACTTTAGTGGATCAACTATCGCGCAAAAATTAAAAATTTTAAGTATATTTAGAAATACGAAAAAAATCAATTTGGAATATAACTTACAAGGAGAGTGTAAGGTCGTCGTCGCTCAGATTTAGTTGAAACTGCGCACACTTATAGATCTCGATCTCCCTTTGACGAATATACCCCATTATAGGCGCAACTACTCAATAATTATTGAGATATTCATAAACAAAGTCTCTCTAGTAGTGCTTAAATTTACAATTGTAGAGTACGTATACAACGAACAAGGCTTGGTGTAGCGGCAACGTACGGGACTTCCACCCGGTGGACTAGGGTTCGATTCTCGTCGGGAGAAAAATATTTTTTTTCTTATTTATTTATATTATTTATTCGCTGTGTAACATTCACTTGTTTATAAGAGATTGCAGATTTATTACAAATTAAAGAATAAAAGTTTTAATAAATTATAGATAAATTAACCGAAATTAATAAAATAGTAAATTACCCTCTCATGGCTGGAAACAGAAAAAATGAAATAAATACAGGAAGAGAAAATATGGTATACGATAAATTTAATAATATTGTTAAATTGAAAAATGCTCTCGGCGCGCAGCTTCGATCAGTAAAATTTTACTGATCGAAGCTGCGCGCCGAGAGCATTTTTCAATTTATCAAAATTTACGATCGAGAAACTCAAAGAATTTAATAATATTGTACTTACATATTTTTAATTACAACAGTGGTACATGTCGTAATTAAAAATATGTAAGTACAATATTATTAAATTTATCGTATACCATATTTTCTCTTCCCATATGTACTTTATTTTTTCTGTTTTCAGACACGAGAGGGAAATTTACTATTTTATTGATTTCGGTTAATTTATTTATAATTTATTCATACTTCTATTATTTAATTTGTAATAAATGTGCAATGTTTAATAAACAAGTCAATGTTCAACAGCAAATAAATAATATAAATAAATAAGAAAAAAAATATTTTTCTCCCGACGAGAATCGAACCCCAGCACACCGGGTGGAAGTCTCGTACGTTGCCGCTACACCAAGCCTTATTCGTTGTATACGTACTCTACAATTGTAGATTTAAAGATGTAAGCACTACTAGAGACTGTGTTTATAAATATCTCAATAATTATTGAGTAGTTGCGCCTATAATGGGGTATATTCGTCAAAGGGAGATCGAGATCTATAAGTGTGCGCAGTTTCAACTAAATCTGAGCGACGACGACCTTGCACTCTCCTTGTTAGACGATATATGATTTAAATGTTGGCAGATTTTCGTTGGGCCAATGTAGTATAATCGTTGTAAATTCCACCGACTATAATATCTGTAGGCCCAACGTTGGGTATTCGTCGGCAAATTGACATAATTTTTTGTCGTTATACGTTGGGTATTCGTCGTTGGACCTATGTTGGGTATTCGTCGTTGGCCCTATGTTGGGTATTCGTCGTTGGCCCAACGTTAGGTATTCGTCGGCAAACTGTCATAATTTTTCGTCGTTATACGTTGGGTATTCGTCGTTGGCCCAACGTTGGGTATTCGTCGGCAAATTGACGTAATTTTTCGTCGTTGGCCCTAGGTTGGGGATTTGTCGGCAAAACAACCCACCATTCCCCAACGAACTCCCAACCGTCGGCCACCGTTGGCCAACCGTAAATGCTACTAGGGTGATACACGTGTATTTCAATATACCTGAAATAGTATAGCGATCTCTACTTCTAACTATGATAAAAATGATTATAATGTTGATTTTTTCTTATTCTTCTATATTCCTACCAATAAATAATGATTTATACAAAACTTGTGATTATTGGTACAGTTTCCTAATAATTGCCTCTACGATTACTGAAATGATAAAAATATTTTCGGGAGAAATTGTTTGACAAACTTTTTTATTCAAGCACGCACGTACCATAATGAAAGTTTTATTATTATAAAGCAATATACATAAGTATGTCGGTTGCATTTCAGACACGGTGGTTCTAGCGTTAATAGAGTATTATATTTTCCCGAAAAAAATTCTCTTATACGCAATACACATACACAGGCGGACGCACGGACACGCCACAAAAATGAACACCTATAACCACAGCCTGCAACACAGTGGTGCAGATAGATACGTAGGACGCGCGAAAAGGGGGAGGTTCCCACGGGAGAAAGCGATTCTGAAAATTCTTCGAAGACACGTCAATAAAGGTCTATGGTGCTGTATGCTCGAGAAAGCCCCTCTCACACGCTTGTGCTCACGGATTCTTTCTTTCTCCTACACTTTCTTATCCAGCGCGCTCGGGAAATTGTATTTCAGCCCGGCGAATAGCAAAGCGAAGATGACAAAGTCACGAAGAAAAATTGCGAAATTGCTTCCTGCAGTGGCGCACTGAGATATTTCGAAGGTATATCGAACCTCCTCGCGCGCAGTCTATCCATCGATCAAACCATACGATAGACAGATGAGAACGGAAGCTGCGGAAACAAAGTTGCCCTTGTCCGATTAAATGAGCCGTTTATTTTGAAAGTGGCCCAAGTCTATTTTCGAGAAAAATCAACCTGGCAATTTTAATATTTACGTTTCTACGTTATCTTTTCATTCTGAAGCAAATTGTAACTTGTAATATACTTAAAATCAAAGATTTTGTGAAAAGGAATTTAGCTGGTTAATCGAATGATACAAATTTTAACATTTTGAAAGTGGCCCAAGCCCCAGATAGCACAGGACGTCTTGAGGACGTCCACTTTACGTCCATTTTAGGTCTGAAAATCTTACGTCCTAAAAAGACATCTATCTCAGGACGTCGTTTTAACGACTGATATAAGACGTTTTAAAGACGTCTTTTTCGGGGCGCTTTAAGACGGTTTATCTCAGACGTCTTAAAAACGTCTTTTTCGGGACGTCGGTGCAACGTCTGAAATCAGACGTTTTAATGGACATGCTTAAGACGTTTTTAGGACGTACAGTTTTGTAACATAAGCCGATCAGAAGACGTTCGGAGATCGTTCGGAAGACGTTCGTAGGACACTAGGACGTCTCGAATGTCCGACACTACCAGACGTTTTTAAGACCTCTTTAAGACGTTTTTGTGCTATCTGGGTAGCCTCCCAAAAAAGTTCCAATCGTATGGTACAATATCAAAGAAGTTATCGTCTTTTTAAGAGTGTCCGAATATTTGTGGGAGTCACTGTACGTACATGTAGGCATGCACTTTTAAAAGAACGTAATAGAGAGAGAGTGATGAGAGAGGATTTGTAAAGAGCGGCTGTGATCGGTACGGGGGACACTCCGAGGAACTGAGAATTTCGGAAAATCAGCTTCATGGATTTAATGGTGTCCCTCTTTAACTGTGAGGGCGCGACAGATCTCTTTATTCCGTGGGCACAAAGGCTCGCGCAGATTACAGAGCCAGCAATCCCTCCTCTATGGATTCTACGGCGATGCATTATGGTAGCGCACACAGCAAAGTAACGCAGAGGTAGAGGGACATCATCCCTGGACAATACCGCCTTGGATCACGGCCCATCTTCTTTCTATGTTACACGCGATTGCTTTATTGATCTTTAAGCAGTTCTTCGGATCAGTGAAAATCAATTATCCCGACGACACGCTCGCCAAAATTCTATATCCACCCTCGACGAACGAAGAGACGACATTCCGTTGTAGGAAATTCACTGACGCTCGCGCGGACATCAACCGATTTATTGTGTATTAGCTTGTACTAGGATAATAGGAAAAGCCCGTAAGCGTTCGACGCCAAGTTTGCGCATCGTCAAATTACGGAACGCAAATAATTATTTATTATTTGCGCAAGTCTGAATGAATTACTATTTGAAATAATAAAGGGCGGCGGTTTAGTATAGTGACAACGCCTGCGGTGGCGGGTGTTAGGCGCGTATGATGAGGGGGGAGGAGAGTAATACGAAACCGAAGAAATTATTTTGTAGAAATGAACGGTTACCGAGATATTTGCAAAAACTGTAATTATTTAAAAAAGGACACCCCTCCGATTTTAATGGCAATTTTGAAAAATACTTCAAATAAAAGTTGTAGGTCTCATCGAAATACACATTTTATGTCCTATTAATTTTTGTCATAAAGGCAATAGTTTTTAAGAAAAACGATATTAATATATAATATGCGTGGCTCTCCGCCCATCACCAGATAACCCTAACTAATTCTGATCTATCATTTTTCTCAGAAACTATTGCCTTTATGACAAAAATCAGTAGGACATAAAATGTGTATTTCGATGAGGTCCACAACTTTTATCTGAAGTACTTTTCAAAATTCCCATTATTTACGGAAGTAAATAAAAAACTATAATTTTTATTGGCTCCAATTTTCACTATCATATTCGTAATCAGCACGTCAAATACGTAAGAATCCAGAGCATAAAAAAAATCGGAGGTATGGGCTTTTCGGATGTGCACCCTAAAATAATAAATAAAATAAAATAAAAAATAATAAATAAAATAACTGTGTAATACATAATTACGTAAAAATAAATGCTTATTTGAGATTTGTGCAATCCAAAGATTTTTACTTCGCTCCTTATAATTATATCGTGTCCCGACGAGAAATAAGAGAAGACCAAAAACTATTTATTTGATTTCCACCGTAATCTAAATAACAAATAAACTTTTATTTGCAAATATGAAATAAAATTGTATTTAAATAAAAAGTTTAGTTATCATTTGCAATTAAAATCACACGTTTATTTATTATTTAATTATGTATTATTTAAACAAGAAATAAGAGAAGACCAAAAGCTATTTATTTGATTTCCACCTCAATCTAAATAATAAATAATCTTTCATTTGCAAATAAGAAATAAAATTGTATTTAAATAAAAAGTGTAGTTATTATTTGCAATTAAAATCACACGTTTATTTATTATTTAAAAAAATCAAGAATAAATCGACGAATTACGAAATGCAAAAATAAAAAAATAAACGCTATTTATCAATATTCAATTCATCCATTACACCGCCCAATGACACTCGTCGTCATACTTTTAGCCGAACGTAACGTACAAGATTTTCAATCTTAAAACGGGTAAGAAAAAATACTAACGGAGAAACGGTAAACTGGCTGAAAATCTGTTGGATCAGGTTTTGCAAACGTGCACCGTACACTATTTTATATAAAACATCGATGGAGGACACAGAATTTAAGACTTATCATAGTTAGCACAATTATAAGATTTATCACCTACATGTCGGGGAAGACCGTCAAAATGTAAAAGAATCGCCCTGGCGCCTTTGCATAACGATGTCAGACCTATTACATACGAAAAATATAAGGATATCGAGCACTTATTACCTTAAGTACCTCCTGTGTGCATCATGAATATTTCGAAACACTGCCACATAAAAAGCTTAAATAAATAATAGCAATATCTTATGTTAAGTTAAACAATATATAAATATAATTGACGTTCAAAATAAAAAATACTATGTACTATTTTATTTCTTGTTATCATTTATTAAAAAAATTTGATTGATACAAAATATGTTTTAAGTGATATTTAATTTTTCTTAATTGAAATTAACTGATTTTTCCAATTGACTAATTATGAAAATGGTACAAGTCCATTTAGAGTCCGTAAATATATATTATTTTAGATAAATTTGCCTAAAACAAATTTACACATATAATCAAATTACATATTGATAAATTATTAGAAACATTGCCAGACTTGACATAACTAATTTATATTTTTGAGTTGACTAATATGCTAACCTTTAATTTTCTTGAAACAACATAAAATGGACTTGGACCATTTCAAAATACACAGTCCACATATCCAGATAGCACAAAAACGTCTTAAAGAGGTCTTAAAAACGTCTGGTGTCGGACATTAAGATATCCTACCGATGTCTTGAATGTCCTACGAACGTCTTCCGAACGGCCTGCGATCGTCTTCTGAACGGCTTATGTTACAAAACTGTACATCCTAAAAACGTCTTGAGAATGTCCATTAGACGTCTAAAAAACGCCTTTTAGGCGACTTTTAGACGTACAGTTTTATAACGAAAGCCGTTCAGAAGAAGTTCGGAGGCCGTTCGGAAAACATTCGTAGGACATTCAAGACATCGGTAGGACGTTGAAGCGACGTCCCGGAAAAGACGTTTTAAGACATTTTTAAGACGTCTGAAATAAACCGTCTTAAGACGTCCCGAAAAAGACGTCTTTAAAACGTCTTATTTCAGACGTTATACCGACGTGCTGAGATAGACGTCTTTTTAGGACGTAAGACATTCAGACCTAAAATGGACGTAAGGTGGGCGTCTTCAAGACGTCCTGTGCTATCTGGGATATACATATGCATATAGTATAAAAATGGTTAAAATTCAGTTAAGTGAAGAAAATGTTGAAAAAGTAATGAAGCGGAGAGAAATGAAAAGTTGGGCGATAATCGGTACAATGAAAAAATGGCTGATCAACTCGCTCCGTTGATCGGTTGATGACAATGCGTCGACACATTTTCTATTAGACCGACGAAGACAATGAACCCAAAATAATTTCTTCTGCAAGTGTCGGACATTTAGCAAGTGAAAACTACAGGGTGTCCTAAAATTTCTTCAACAGCCGGAAATGGGAGGTTCCTGACGTCATTTGAAGCGACATTTTCCTTAGCAAAAATGTTGTCCGCGGCTTTGTTTAGGAGTTATTAACGAAAAACACGGACCAATCAGAGCGCGACCTAGACGCGAGTTGGCACAGTCGGCTCAGCGCGCCAACTGTCTATTGGCCAACTGTGCCAACTCGCGTCTAGGTCGCGCTCTGATTGGTCTGTGTTTTTCGTTAATAACTCCTAAACAAAACCGCGGATATCATTTTTGCTTAGGAAAATGTCGCTTCAAATGACATTAGGAACCTCCCATTTCCGGCTGTTGAAGGAATTTTGGGACACCCTGTATAGTCTATGCTACTAAAGAACAGTTAACCATCTTCTATCGATAAAAATAGTGTACTGGAAATCAATTAGAAATTAAACAAATGAACAGATTATAAATTGGATGGATTTATTGTAAAACTCGGTATAGTAGAAAACCGATAAAGTCAGAAACAAGTGGCAAGAAACACGGAGTTGCATAAATAGCAAATAAATTTTGTTTGTCAAATTAGAGAATTAAGTCACGATTGAATTACGGATTTTATGAATCCATAGCAGATATGATTCTGTAATAATTCGTATATCGGAATAAATTATAATAGTCTTTTTATATTTATTTGAGACAATTTAGACACAAAGGTGGGAAATTTGAATTTCGATCTAAACTCTACATGTGAAATGAAAAGTTCTGTTTGCACCGAACTGAACTCGGTTCAACATATTTGCCGATATACATACATACATATGTATAATACACAGGTTGGAACGCAGGAATAAATAATGAGCATCGGGGAAGTTCGATTTTAAAGGTATGTATATTTATCAGAAATGAAACTTTTATATACAGATATGAACAACAAATACATTTTTGCATTAACCTATATTACATGTTATAATACCTACACTGTATACCTAACTGTACCTACTTACGGTTTCGCGAATGTACGCCGATAAGAAGCTTACGTAAATGCAACACTATGATACATATTTATAGAAACAAATGCATCTATAGCCTATAACACTATAACTTCACTTGTACAACGATATAAATACTGTCCAATGCATTTCCGAGCAGGAAACGTATGAGCGTATTTATCAGTTGTATTTCATGAATACATATTTCCTTCATACCTTTTTCTATGTCCTGTTTTACGACTAGCTATGACTAGAATTCGTTTAATTAACACTTATGTATGACATTTACATAAATATCTGTATACCTATAATATGTATATGCACCTATATCTATCGGTTTATTTTCTGTTAACATGCGCACGCTGTGTTGGTTGTCGTCGTAATACTTTATATTCGATTCGTCCAATTTCCCTTGTCAAACTTTACAATTATTTTGCCACAACGTTCTCAATAATACTTTCATACACAACCTATAAATAAACTATTCTATATACATCGATATATTCTATATGTATTTGCGTATGTATGTAATTTATCGCTACACTTCACGATTACGCTCGTTGTTTCTGTATGTACAGCTTTTACATAGCCGTCAGAGACCCCTCCCTTTCACATTCTTGGACTAGATAATACTCTGTTATTCTAATCAAATAGAATAATAAATAATGCGAAAATAAAAGATAAATATAAATAAAAAGTAATTATACATATTATTATCTACGACTAGAAATGGCAATGATCGAATTAAAGTATGATTGGTACCAGAGGTGGGTATTATCTACCGGAAAAAATATTTTAGATACAATTTATCCCAGATGGCACAGGACGTCTTGAAGACGTCCATTTTATGAATAATCTCTAAAAGACGCCTATCTCAGGACGTCGGTATAACGCCTGAAATAAGACGTCTTAAAGACGTCTTTTCCGGGACGTCGGTTTAACGTCTTAAAGACGTCTTTTTCGGGACGTCGGTTCAACGTCTGAAATAAGACGTTTTAAAGACGTTATTTCGGGGCGTCGGTTCAACGTCTTAAATAAGACGTTTTATTTAAGACTGAACGGCTTTTGTTACAAAACTGTACGTCTAAAAGTCGACTAAAAGACGTCTAAAAGTCGACTAAAAGACGTCTTAAAGTCGTCTAAAAGTCTTAACGTCTAATAGACGTGCTTAAAACGTTTTTACGACGTACAGTTTTGTAACAGAAGCCGTTCAGAACACGTTCGTAGGACATTCGCGACATCGATAGAACATCTTGAATGTCCGACACCACACGTTTTTAAGACCACTTTAAGACGTCTTTGTGCTATCTGGGTAATATTCTAGATTTTATTTTGCTTAAAGAAAATAGTATTTTAAATAAGATGTAGAAGTTTGGAAATAAAATATCTCTATTTTAACAATCTGAACCTCAAAATAAAATATTACTATTTCTACAATTTGATCCACGAAATAAAATATTTGTATTTTAACAATCTGAAACACGAAATAAAATATTTTACTTCTTGCATTGTTATAATATTCTGAGAAACCGCATAAACATACAGTCTATCTGTCTATCTTATCGTTAAGAAACGATTTATACTCATAAATGTATTGAATTCGAACGATTATTCTCGGCAATAATATTTAAAATTGAAATTGAAAATAAATATATCCTCAATATTCTTCAAATAACATACTATCTAGAAAAAATTACTGCCTCAAATAATTATTTTATTTTCAAAAATTACTGCATCAAATAAAATATTTTATTTTCACAAATTACAGCATCAAATAAAATATTTTATTTTCAAAGTTGTACACATGCTTTATAATAAATAGGACTATTTACTATTTACTATTTAAAGAGCTATTTTCTCCAGCTCTGCTTGGTACCAATGTAATTATTCGTCAAGTCATTTTGTAATTATTTCGAAACATCTTTTTATCAACAACGATCACCGTTTCTATGTGAAAATTTGAAAATCGAACGGATTTATATTTAGTTGTATCCCCTTAACTATCTTTGATATTTAGCTGTATGATAGACCGCGACCGCTAAGATCGGATAAATTAAATCTACACTCTAGTATAACATAGTTAGCTATTCCTACGGGACAGATTGCCGCATCGGCTCGAATAAATGCATACGCAACAGCAGCACAGATAAGCAGAGTACGGTTCGATATGTACACGCACAGTCATGGTTTTCACGTTTTCAGCCTACCTCTTCTCCACGATATCTACATATTTACATCGCACGCAACACTACGCATTACCGTGTTCTCCGGACTCTTCAAATTTCACGCAAATTTCGAACTGACGCACAGTGGGCGAAATTCGGACAAAAATCGATTTTTAACTTTTGTTTAAATAACCGAGATCAATTAATTTACGTCTTTAACAATACCCTAAAGTTTATGAAAAACAAGTAAAATGAGTTAAAAGTTATTAAGTATAAGTTGATATTTATATTTAAGTATTGTCGTTAACGCTCGTCCCTTTAATTTCATAATATTTTTGTCTGTTCAAATTCCTCGTACACAGTTAGAGTTGCATGTAAAATTATAAAAAAATTTGCTTACATAGCTCTTTATACATTGTATCGATAAAAATTTTTAATATTTTTTTGAAATATGTTTAATAATAATTTTCAAGTTTATTAATTGACCAGCGTATTAACTCGATTTTTAATAAAAAAAGTAAATTTCCGATGAACAATTTAATATGACGGCCTCATTATGCCTGAAGGAGACTAGGATAAATCTTTTTCTTAAAGTATCCTTAAAGTTATGAAACAACCCCGTTTGCCTATTTTTGCCTATTTAATAGATATTAATAATATAATACTGTATGTAATTTCATGCAGACAGTTAAGTGCGAATACCCAGAATCAAGAAAGGCTATTTATGTGAGTCTGTTGTAAAAAAATAGCTTGAATTAAGTTTATTTCATGTGTTAATAACATTTTAAAGTTAATAACAAATTGTTATTAACAAGTAAATATATTTAAAAATAATTAATTATATTAATTAAAATATATTATGTATATTATAATGAATATATATTATAATATTATATATTATTAATATATGTATTGTATATGTATTGTATAGATATACATATTGTCTTATTAAATGTCTTCCATACTAGATTCACCATTGTTAATTTTACAATTTTAATTTGATATTCGAAATAAGCGACCCCAAAAACACACATTGGACTAGCAATATTCAAATAATTTCATTCAGTATTCAATCAATTACCGATTTTTGTACACATTCTCCGGATTCCGCCAGGTTGTATCAGCGGTTTTGAATTCCATAATTTCGAATACAAATTCAAAATCAGCATCCCCAATAACTCATATATATCAATTTTCAAAAAAACCCATTCAGTTTTGATTTTTTGGTCCGCCATATAATCGACCATTTTGAATTTGATCATTTTGATTCAAAATTTGAAATCTACGTACAAAAGAACCTAGAGATACCAATTTTCAAAAGAATCTATTCAGTTTTGGAGTTTCGGTCCGTCATATTGAATCGACCATTTTGAATTTGATCATTTTGATTAAAAATTTGAAATCTACGTCCAGAACAACCTAGACATACCAATTTTTAAAAAAATCCATTCAGGTTTGATTTTTCGTTCCGCCATATTGAATCGACCATTTTGAATTTGATCATTTTGATTAAAAATTTGAAATCTACGTCCAAAACAACCTATAGATACCAATTTTCAAAAAAATCCATTCAGTTTTGATTTTTCGGTCCGCCATATTGAATCTACCATTTTGAATTTGATCATTTTGATTAAAAATTTGAAATCTACGTCGAAAACCACCTTGAGATACCAATTTTCGAAAAATTTACTGCAGAATTCACTGAGTTATCGAATTTTGTCTATTTCAACCGGATTTCGCCCACTGTGTTGCGTCGGCCGGGTGTTTCGATCTCGGCACCGGACGAGGGTCGCACTTCGGTCTACGGAGATGAATGATTATTGTCTCAAATTTATGGATACCGAAACGATCCTTCGCAAGTCGATACATAATAAACCGGAAAAAATGAGGAGAATGGAACGCTGCCGAAAGACAACAACGAACACGAACGACGAATCGAGTCTAATATACATTCGCGTATGTTAACGTCAGCTGTTTCGACACACATTTTTGAAAACGTAAAGGAATTGCGAAACGAACGATATAAGGTAATCGAATCGGATGAACATCTATCGAGAGAACCGTCGAAAGAAATATACGAAATGTAACCGTTCGAATAGTTGGACGACACTCGATGTTTAGAGGTCAAGACCGAACCTCCAATAGATGCCTGGCCTCCGCGGTAAAGGTCGCGCGGGGAATTCGTGTCAGGGCATTTCAGCGTTCAACGACCCGCTGGAAACCATCTGAATGACGTCATTCTTACCCGTAGCTTCTTGAATTTCCAGTGAAACGATGTTATTGTTGTTGTTGTTGTTGCTGCTGCTGCTGTTGTTCTCCGGATGCTGCGTGGTCAGGTGCTTCCTGAGGGCGGCTTGTCTGGTGAACTTGGCGTCGCACCTGGTACAGGGGATCTCGACGCCGGTCGTCGCCGACGAGTGCTCCCCGTTGGCTAGCCTTGGCTTGTGCCAGCGCCGATGGGACGCCAGGTTGGCCGGGCACGAGAACCTCTTGTCGCATTCCGGGCACCTGTACTCGACGTGCGCAATCCTCGAGCACCTGTGCTGGGCCAACTGGAAAGCGTCCTCGTGGAGCTGCCTGCAGAGCTTGCATTGGTACGGGCCCAGCCGGTTCTCGATTTTCGCGAGTTCCGCCCGCGCCTCCTCGGTGACTTCAACGATGTTGAAGGCCGGGTCGATGTCGCCGGTGACCACGGCCTCGTCGGGTCCCAGGATTACGGTGCCGGACACCGGACTGCTGGTGTCCTCGTCGAATTTCAGCCTTCGCGCGTGCTTCTTCTTCGGCCTCTGCGGAAGTTTGTCCGCGGGCCCGCCGGCTCTGGGACCGTTGCCGATGGTCGAGTTGCTTCCCACCGACGACGGGCTGGCGTCCTCCTCTCTGATCTTCCTTCTGGGGCACTGCGGGGGCGACGGCGTGCTCGGCGGCGTCATCGGCGCGTGTTGCATGCCGTGCAAGTGGTGCTGCGGCGTCAGAAGCTGCTGCTGGTGGTAATTCTGCACGGACTGTTGCAGCTGACCCGGACTGGCGAGCGCGGTCAGCTTCTGGCTGTGCGCGTAGTAGGACTTCGAAGCGACTTCGCTGATCGCGCCGAACAGCTTCTCCCCCAACGGCTCCTGCAGTTGCATCGGCTCCTTCTTCGACGACAACTCGTAGCTGGAGTGGCTGTTCACCGAGGAGCACCGCGGGACCATGTCGAAATCGTCGACCACCAACGAACCCGCGTCATCGCCGCTGTATCCGACACAGCTTCCCGATTCCCTCGGCAACTCGTTCGAAATCTTCTGCTCCTTCTTCGACTCCGATCCGGTCGGTTCGTCGAGATTCGCATGTCGCTCGTTCGGTGTGTTTGGCGGCGGCTTCAAAGACAAGTCCAGGGGGCACGGGGTCGACGATCTCGACATGTCCCACGTTTGGAGAACGTGGTGGTCCGAAACCCTCGAGTACGCCGGAAGGCTCTCCATGGGAATGTGCCAAGTAGCGGGCGCAGCGTACGGGTGCTGATGGATCTCGTCACCATAGTAGCCCATGTAACTCAGTCCGGGAGCCAGGAATGCCCTTGGCAAAGAATTGTGCAACATGTTGACACCGCTCGGCTCGAACTTCTTCTCGGACAGGTCGATTGGGGGTCCGAATCTCAACGGTTTTCCATGGCTGTTCGCGACACCTGCCGCAGATCACACCCTCGCCGAAGAATCCCTTTCCTCGAACGACGGTTCGAGCTGCCGTTCACTCACTCAGCCTCGACAGGCGTCCGGGTACTTCTCGAGGAAACAGGCGAACACTACCTACTCCCTCGACGGCCGAACGCCGTTTGACAGAAGGTCGCCAGCACCGTGTCGAGTATAGTTGAAAGCTCCACCCGGGGACGCGTTATTGTCCCGACTCCTATTGGTCGACCGACCTCCGGCCCCCATCTCCCACCACCGAAGCCAGCTGCCACCACCACTCTCGGGTTCTGGCGCGTGCTCCTGTAAACGTTCGCCGCCCCATCGCGTCGCGCGTCGCCCGTCCCGCGTCACCCGTCCCGCGACACCCCTCCTGCGACACCCGTCTCGCGTTGCGTCGACCGCCAAACTGTAATGAATGTAGCCGTACCCACAGACGCTGCCGAGCAGCTATTCGAGGAGGGTTATTTAACGCCTCAGTCTCTGTCTCTGGCTCTGTCGCACAGTGGTAAATGTTTCGATTTTAGGTGGACAAAATTATTTTTGAATAATTTATATCCTCACATGAAAATTATAACAAACGTACTTATGTTGTTCGATGAAATTATTTTTGAATAATATGATATTTGTTTTTTGTTATGATAGAATTGAACATAAAAATTATAACAAACGTACTTATGTTGTACGACAAAATTATTTTTGAATAAATTGATATACTCTTGATACTTGGTAATTAGAATTATGATATTTATGTTTTTGTTATGATGGAATTGAACATCAAAATTATAACAAACGTATTTACTTATGTTGTTCGACAAAATTATTTTTTAATAATTCATATCCACTTGATACTTGGTAATTAGAATTATAATATTTATTTTTTTGTTGTGATTGAATTGAACATAAAAATTATAACAAACCTACTTATATTGTTCGATAAAATTATTTTTTAATAATTTATATCCTCTTGATACTTGGTAATTAGAATTATATTTATTTTTTTGTTGTGATGGAATTGAACATAAAAATTATAACAAACGTACTTATGTTGTTCTTATACATATTTCTATGTATATTTCTGCCCTATAAATAGATGGTAAACGTCTGTGAATATGAGTAAATGACTTAAATATGACTACTTTTTTAAAAATTGTAATTGCAGTAACTTAATTACACATAAAATACCCAGAGGTCCCATTACAGCCCCATTTAAATATAATAATCTGTCACTAAGTAGCAAGTCGTAGCAGCTAATTTTTCTTCGACATTGTTAAGTAATTCGTATAGATAAAATATACAAAAAATTGCAGCTTGAGTATGCTTGCGTCAAAGTACAACCTTACTTTATTTACTCATGCATTAAAAGAACGTTTTGATTATGGTTCATTTCATTACTTCCTCCTTTCAGTTTTAAACTAAAACGAGAAAATATAAACTAGTTTCATATGTACTTACTTTCCATTTTCCAATGCACAACACAAAAATTAGTGGAATTAGTCATCAACATATACCGCAATTTCGGAACATTCAACTAGTCGTTAATGGATAAAAAATGGAAATAATGGAATATACATAGAATTATTTGGTTCAGTATGTCTAATAATACAATATATTTTCTCAATTAAATATGTTTTTCACTAATAAATAAAAATGATTTTTGTCCACCTAACATCGAAACATTTACCACTGTGTGTTGTTGTCGACTCTCGCTTCCACAAAAATTTCCCACCCCTATATGTATTATTTACAGCCCGCAACAAAACTATAAGAAAACTCATGAAAAGTGTGTTCTAGTAAGAATATTCTTCTTTCTTCATTCCTATGTTATTCTTTATACTTTACATCGTATGTTACCACTCTACGTATACAATTACCTATACATATGTATGCCTTATTTAAAGCTATTAAAGCTCCGAAGAATTTCAATACGAAACTTGTGAGAGACAGGGAGCATACTCTTGTCGCTGCGATAAATCTATAAAACAGTCTCTATTAACTGCGCTTGCACTGCAACATCGGAATCGAATATGTACATATTAAATTCCTTTAAATTGAAATCAAATCTATGTTGTTTCGAATGTACAGCGTTTGGAAAACATAATAAACAGATATAAATTTTCTCCTTATTCTAGGACAATATGAACTACAAAAAGAAGTTCTAATCACCGAGAACATAAAATTAAATCGTAGTGCAGCAAGCTAAATAAACAAAACAAATAGTATGTTATCAATTTTCGGCGTTAAATAGTTAATGAGCTAGTAGTAGACAGCACAGGACGTCTTGAAGACGTCCATTTTAGGTCTGAATGTCTTACGTCCTAAAAAGACGCTCCAAAGACATTTGAAAGACGTCTATCTCAGGACGTCGGTATAACGTCTGAAATAAGACGTTTTAAAGACGTCTTTTTCGGGGCGTTTTAAGACTGTTTATTTCAAACGTCTTGAAAGACGTCTTTTCCGGGACATCGGTTTAACGTCTTAAATAAGACAATTTAAAGACGTTATTTCGGGACGTCGGTTCAGCGTCTGAAATAAGACGTTTTAAAGACGTCTTTTTGAGGGCGTTTTTAAGACTGAACGGCTTTTATTACAAAACTGTACGTCTAAAAGACGTCTTAAAGCCGACTAAAAGACGTTTTTTAGACGTCTAATGGACATGCTTAAGACGTTTTTAGGACGTACAGTTTTGTAACATAAGCCGATCAGAAGACGTTCGGAGGCCGTTCGGAAGACGTTCGTAAGACATTCAAGACATCGGTGGGACGTCTTAAATGTCGGACACCGGACGTTTTTAAGACCTCTTTAAGACGTCTTTATGCTATCTGGATACATATCTGAACGTGAAATTTGGAGCTCTTTCAGAATCCGTTGTCAAAAGTAGGGGTTCCCATTTTAAAAATACGTACTGACCTCCACCTAGTGTTCCTGATTTCTCGACATTTTTCATTTCTCGGGAAATGAGAAATGAGGCTACATCTCTCGAGAATTCTCGAGAATTTTTAATAAAATAAAAAAATATTGGAAAACTTATGATATTTGGAATATCTTTAATAATATTTATCGAAAGCGCAAAAACCTTTAACTCTATGTTTATTCCTGTCCAATATGTACAATAACAGACGAAGAAAAAATAGACGCTTCATATAACCAATAAATTTATTTATTTAAAACCAAACTTTTATAAAGTGAAACATTACGCTTTTGTTTTGAAATGACTTCTTAAGAAGCATAATGCGTCTAATGTTGAATCAGACAATCTACTTCTTTTTTTTGTAACAATATCTGTAGCCGTAGAAAAATTTCTTTCATTTTGTGTGGATGTTGGCTTTATTGTATGTAGAATATCTAAAAGTTGTTGCAGATTGGGTGTCCTTTTTCCAGTGGACTGATAAATCTGGAATTCCTTTGTTAGAGTCCGGAATTTATTATACATATTTTCTTCTGACGCTATGCTCTTGACACTAAATTCTTTAAGGCTATCTGCAATTTCTAATTCCAACTGTTTTTTCAGTGATAGTTCCTCATTCTGAGAATCTGAAAGTGCTTCACTATTTTCATAAGAATCATTATCATTGTTATATTTTCCGAGAAGCCTGCTTAGAATTTGTTTTGCCATTTTATACATATCTGCCTTGGATATTAAATAGAAAAATGTATCTGAATCTTTTTGCAAAGATTCTGGATTATGCAGATATTTCATAAGGGATACAACAATTTTGTCTCTTCTTTTAGATATTTCTTCTTTAATAACAACAAGAAACTCATTACTCAATTCAGTATTCAGTTTTTCTAAAGTTTTAAATAAGAATTTAAGAGCACCTTCAGCAGTTAATAATGTCGAATCTTCTCTACTAAGATTTTCTATTGTAATTCTTATAGGCTCTAATGTTGCTAATAAAATTTCGGCAATTTTAATATATTCATCGTTCCACATGTAATCTACATTTATTTCAGACAGTGCTCTTTTAATAGGATTCCGTACTCTCAAAAATCGTCTAATCATAGCTTCCATAGTGTTCCACCTGGTTTTACAATCCAAAATGAGTTTTAATTTTGTATTTTGTTCTTCCTCTATATATTTCTGCAGAATATCATTCTTTACTGGCGAATTTTTAAATATTGTTACCATATCTCGAATTGCTGTGACTGTTTCTCTGATTGTTGATCGTAATTGAACATTTGAGATTTCTATTGTTTCGACATCGGAATCTGAATCGGCTGAATCCTTATTTTCGTTTTCTAAAAATCTATTGTTCTCGTCCGAATCACCACATTGGGTATCACCAGTATTTTTTTTACATAAAATATTTTTAAAACAGCTAAATGTACCCCATGATTATAACACAGCTGTTGGTATGCCGGAGAGAGTCGTCCAAATTTTTGCATAACAGACGCCCCATCACTCGTAACAGCTATAACGTCTTCTTGTAGTGAAAGACTAAAAGAATTCAGTTTTACATTAAGTAGCTCTAAAGCTTTTTCAGCTGTACAGCTTCCATGCATTGGTATTAACCCTAGATTGGTAGATTCCTTGCTACTGTAATACATATGTACATCCATATATCTTTTATTGTTTACACTCGTCCATTCATCAATAGATATGCTGAATTTTTTGTTGTTTAATTTTAGTGTTTTTATTTTTTAAATTAATTCTTCTTTTTTCTGCGTATAATAGCCCATCATTAATTGCATTACATCTGATGAATTACGGGGAAGACTAAATCCTTTCATCGATAAACTGTGTCTTATAAATTCACTTCTAGTGATTTGATTAAATGAAAATCGATCAACAACTGCCAATTTCGATATTATTTCTGACAAAATTGGTCGTGTAATAAATTTATTAATTGTTTCATTGTCATCTGAATTCCGAAATCGTTTGACGGATTTAAATCTAGAACTACTGGTACTTGGTTCATCCATACTTTCCACTCTTTTAAAACTGTGAACACCTTCAAGATGCCTACGAAGACCTATGGTTGCCGATCCTTTGCATGAAAGCTGTTTTTCACAAATATTGCAAGTAGCAGACTCTTTGTTTTTATTTTTTCGAAAATATTCCCAGCAATCTTTGTACGTTTTATTCATATTGATAGGCTAAAATATTATGATTAACCAGATTATATAAATAATAAATACATAAAACTTACACAAACAAATAAATTATAGTAACAATAACTAACTTGACACCAACTATGCACGAACGGACACAAGAACTAAACCTTCGTTTTTGGAATTCAACCGTAGACTGCCTGTTTGTTCACGCAGAACAGAGAATCACGATTAACGCGATCGTCACTTTTTCCGAAATTTCATCGCTGCCGCCTAAACATTGTTTCAGATTGTGTTGTGCAGCGAACATCAAAGCATCAAGTGCATTACCTGACATCGACGCGCATTCCCAACAATTATGTTTACATACGTAGGCATCGATATGCTGCTTGTAGATATGCTTATACGTACGCGATTGATTAGTATAATATGCAATTTGAGTTAACTAGAAATTCATTTCCGAAAATATGTTATAAAATAAATGAGATTGATAAGAATTTTCCTTGATTTAAATTTCTCGAGAAATATTGTAATTTCTCGAGAAATGAGAAATAACCAATTATAAAATTTCTCGAGAAATTCTCGAGAAAGAATTCTCGAGCAGGAACACTATCTCCACCCCTGGTTTTGGATACCCTGTATAAACAGTCATTACAGGTGTTTCAAAAAATACACGAAGCATTAAAGTTCAAATATAAAGTGTACGAAAGTATATGGCCGCCACTGTACATACATGCATGTGTAGTGGTCCAGTTGAATATCTCCGAAACGATTAATAATGTCAAAAAGGTTTTGCACAAAAGTTATAATATGTATTCATAAATATCTTATATAAAAAGAATTATAACAATTGTGTTGGCAAGAAAGTAATTTCGGTATTTCAAGCTGAAATGAAACCCAATTTTTTGTTATTCAATATGTAGCTGCCGCAGCTTCATGAAAATAACCAATAACTACTTTATTAAGCTAGCAAAAAGATGGGAAAAGATCATCGAACAAAATGGAAAATATTTGATGGATTAAAGTTCTCATATAGCTTAAAGACATTTTTATTTCACCTTAAAATACCGAAATTACTTTCTTGCCAACCAGGGACTGAAAACTGTTATGATATCGGGTCCGGTTCTCGAAACAGTTATGAAGAACCGAAATGTTACGGTTCTGGAGAACCGATATTATTTCGGTTCTGTAACTGTTATTTCTCGGTTCTGGATTTCGGTTCTGTCATTCTGTATTCTGTATTGTGTTCGGTCTTACATTTTTCTTATACAAGTAGTTATTTTTTGTTATTTATAAGATAAACAATCTTTAAATAAATAAATTTTTATATTTTGTTTCTATATTCATTTGAATTGTTATTTCAATAATTGTTTAAACAAATAAATGTTTCTAATTTGTTTCTATATTCGTTATTTGAATGATTTCAATAATTTGTTATTACAATAATTGTTTAAACAAATTATAAAATTTATTTTTTAAATAATTGTTTAAACAAATTATAAAAATTTATTTTTTTAGTAAATTGTTTCTATAATCAATATTTGAATTAATGAATACGGAAACAAATTATACAAATTTATTTTTTAAACAATTATTGTAACAACAAATTAGTATTGAAATAATAATTAAAATATTTAATATAGAAACAAATTATAAAAATTTATTTGTTTAAACAATTATTGTAACAACAAATTAGTATTGAAATAATAATTAAAATATTTAATATAGAAACAAATTATAAAAATTTATTTGTTTAAACAATTATTGTAACAACAAATTAGTATTGAAATAATAATTAAAATATTTAATATAGAAACAAATTATACAAATTTATTTGTTTAAACAATTATTGTAACAACAAATTATTGAAATAACAATTCAAATGAATATAGAAACAAAATATAAAAAGTTATTTATTTAAAGATTGTTTAAGTTATAAATAACAAAAAATAACTACTTACATAATAAATATATATGTCGTAGCGCGAACATTATGGCGCGACCCGTGCGCTTCGGCGTTTATGCGTTTCATTATCGCGTGTCGGGCTGTCGAGTGATCTGACTGGTTCACTCTGCGGAGACGCTGATCTCGGTCGTTCGAGCGCTAAACAAAATCTGACTGCCGGTCTCGGATCATCGCAGTGTTACCAGATGAGGGGAAATCACGGATATATGATGCACCCCCTCTCTGATGACCAGAGCGCGACGGGGATTGAGTGGGGCAAATGGGAGACACGTTGCGCGTGCGCGAAGGGGACGCAACAATAATTACAGATGACATGACATTTCGCAGGTTTTAGGTTATTGCCGCGTATCGTATCGTACCTATCATGTACATATACCTACTTAGTTAGTGAAGTAGGTATATACAAACTAATTTAGTTTGATTATTAGGTGTGTGTGTATTTGTATCATATTGTATTTTATTGTATATTATTATGTATAAGCTGGTCTACATGTGGTGTCTACTGTTGTGTATATATTACTATGTATAATATTTATTATATTCAGTATTCAATTCTACAATTCGTTTCATCTTCCCAATACCAAACTTTTGAATAAATGCTATGTCCACTCCTTAACTCTTATACGTTCCTCAGGGTGAAAATTCATACTTCATACTTCGCTTCAAGACTGAAACTGCCACATGTTACAATTCATTTTATTTATAATAAAGAATGTTTACAATGTCTATTTAGAACGTTTCATATGATTCATTTCATTAAGTAGGTATATGTAGGTACATGATAGGTACGATACGATACGCGGCAATAACCTAAAACCTGCGAAATGTCATGTCATATGTCATTATTGTTGCGTCCCCATTGCGCACGCGCAACGTATCTACGGGCTTAGTGTGGGGGCGGTAGGGCGATGGAATAGGATAGGGGAAGGGGAAAAGGAGGAGAGTATTTCCGAGAATTTGGGTACCGATCGGTACCCCATATGACATCACTGGATCATCGAGGGCCTTGCCTCGCATTTTCCCCACTCCGCAGAGTCACTCCGTCCACGTGCACGCATTCCCAAAGGAGCCGATTTTGATTGTCGCAGCCGCCAAACGTTTCCGCTGCGCGTAAGAAAAACCGACTGATCCCGAGTATCCCGACCAGTGTCGCCAGATTGCGGTGGACACGAATCTCCCGTACTCCACGACATTCCCCTTCCACTATTCTATTCACACGCGCAAACTCAATCCCCGTCGCGCACGCGCAACGGTGTCTCCCATTCGCCCCACTCATTCCCCGTCATCAGAAAGGGGGTACATCAGTTCATCATCCCTCCCCCAGTCTGGCTTCACTGATCCCGACTCTCGCGGCCGACTCTCGGTCGCGCTACAATGTAAATATCAGAGTTGGGCAAAATGTAATTTCAATTACAATTACAATTACTTACCAATTACCGTAATTTGAAATTGCAGAAATACAATTACAATTATTGTTGAGCGCTGACAAGAAGATCCCTGGCAGGAATGCGGTGACGTAGGCAAGAATGCGCGCCCGATTGGTTGGCTTGGAGGGGGCGGGCCTAGGCTCACACCCCATTTCGACTAGAGCGTTCTATTGGCCGCAGCAGTCACAAGTTCCTAGAATCGAGCGACTCTGGGAACTTCAACGGGGCGGGGCGGCGCGGCGCGGCGTAGGCACAAAATTCAGAACACTGCCTATATTGTCACGGTGTAAAAGAGAGAGAGCGGGAGAGAGAGAGAGCGGGAGAGAGAGCGGGAGAGAGAGAGAGCGGGAGAGAGAGAGAGCGGGAAAGAGAGAGCGCGGGAGAGAGAGAGAGCGGGAGAGAGAGAGCGGGAGAGAGAGAGCGGGAGAGAGAGAGCGGGAGAGAGAGAGAGAGCGGGAGAGGGAGAGAGAGAGCGGGAGAGAGGGAGAGAGAGCGGGAGAGAGAGAGGGAGCGGGAGAGGGAGAGAGAGCGGGAGAGAGGGAGAGAGAGAGCGGGAGAGGGAGAGAGGGAGAGAGAGCGGGAGAGAGAGAGCGGGAGAGAGAGAGCGGGAGCGAGAGAGAGCGGGAGAGAGAGAGCGGGAGCGAGAGAGAGCGGGAGAGAGAGAGCGGGAGAGAGAGAGGGAGCGGGAGAGGGAGAGAGAGCGGGAGAGAGGGAGAGAGAGAGCGGGGGAGAGAGAGAGAGAGCAGGAGAGAGAGAGAGCGGGAGAGGGAGCGGGAGAGAGGGAGAGAGAGAGCGGGAGGGAGAGAGCGGGAGAGAGAGAGCGGGAGCGAGAGAGAGCGCTCTCTATCCCACTCTCTCTCTCCCGCTCTCTATCCCACTCTCCCTCCCGCTCTCTCTCCCACTCTCTCTCCCGCTCTCTATCCACTCTCTCTCCCACTCTCCCTCCCGCTCTCTCTCCCTCTCTCTCTCTCTCTCTCTCCCGCTCTCTCTCTCTCTCCCTCGTATTCACGGCATTGAATATTGGCTGTAATTCGTGAAACGCCGTAGCCCCCCGTAAATACGGGAATCCTACTACTACGCGTCGTGTGACGTAGCAGCCAAAAAGGCGTGGTCACGCGGCGACGACGGGAGCGTCAGAGGTGGGGATGGGCGGAGCTAGCTGGGGACCCTTCTTGCCTCTGTGCCCCCCCCCGGGGATCTTCTTGTCAGCGCTCAACAATAATTGTAATTTTATTTCTGCAATTCCCAAGTAATTCTAATGCAATTACAAGTAATTGTAATTGGTAGTTTCAATTACAACTACCAGTCACAATTACTTTTCAACAGACGACGTTCGCACGTGAACACTCACACACCGCTAGACCATGTATACGTACGCGAGGATTGAAAGGGTCCGGGATTCTACTTCTGATTTCTCGATAATGCAAAGACGGGGTTTTTTTAGTAGTCAAAATCGCTAGATGAAAGATCAATCTAGGGCGCTGTTTGCTTCAAAAGTCCTTCTTTTACCTTTCCGAGCAATGGTTTTGCAATATTCGGCTGCATGTTGCCCGTTGGAGAGGCTACTACGCCGGCGCGGCGGCGTGACTGCAGCGTCATTTGACGGGCAACATGCAGCCAAATATTGTAAAACCATTTCTCGGAAACGTAAAAGGACTTTTGAGGCAAACAGCGCCCAAGATTGATCATCATCTAGCGATTTTGACTACTAAAAGAACCCCGTCTTTGCATTATCGAGAAATCAGAAGTGAAATCCCGGACCCTTGCAATCCTCGCGTACATATACGTGGTCTAGCGGTGTGTGAGGATATCCTAGCGGCGCGGCGCGGCGTGTGAGTGTTCACGCGCGAGCGTCGTCTGTTGTAAAGTAATTGCAACTACCAGTTATAATTACTTGTAATTGCAACTACCAATTACAATTACTTGTAATTGCATTAGAATTACTTGGGAATTGCAGAAATAAAATTACAATTACATGTAATTGTAATTGGTAATTGCAATTACTTTGGCTCAACCAGTAATTGTAATTGCGGACCACAATTACAATTACACTAATTGTGAAAGAAGTAATTGCAATTACTTAACACGATTACAGTAATTGTAATTGAGTCTAACAATTACTTCAGTGTAATTGTTCTTTTAAACCACTAATTTTTATGTTTTGGACCATTTCACCGTTTTCTTATTGTAATTATAGTCCACTTTTGCACATGTAATTGAAGATGTAATTAATTACTGCCCAACTCTGGTAAATACATATACGCGCGAGCACTCGGCAGCCGACTCCGACGACTTCCAACGGCAAATGCTTAACCTAAGCTTGTCCTAAAAATACACTTAAATCTACAACATATAAGACCCGAACACAATACATAATACAGAATGACAGAACCGAAATCCGGAACCGAAATCCAGAACCAAAATCCAGAAGCGAAAAATAACAGTTACAGAACCGAAATAATTCTCGTAAAAATTATAACATCATTTCGGTACTTCATAACTGTTTCGATCAGAACCGATATACATATAACAGTTTGAAACAGTTATTTTCAGAACCGTTTCAGTCCCTGTTGCCAACCCGATATTTCCCTAAACTAATGGTTTCTCGATGTTAGAAGGTTGATAGATAATCCCTTATACTCTATGGAGAATAAATGAGCTACACATCGATTGGTATAGTCGCTATATTCAATTTAATCGTATATACGATTAACAAATCATATTGTACATATTATGTACATATTTATATGATTTGATGTATTGCGCGACATTAACTATTCTCCGCTACACTTCAACGGCACGGTTAATTTGTTTAGAATTTCATTCTGTAATACGAGCTGTTGAATGCCATTTCTTTGATGCTTCTACTTTACGAAATAATATTCTTCGAGCAGCGTTAGTCGTAATTTTTCTGAGGCGATGTCTTGCATTTCAACATTTTTTAAAGTCTTTTTTGTCTGTTCAAAGAAATGAGCGCAAGTACGGCCGTCTATTTATCTGCAGTTAACCATATGGTTAACTTGTATCGTGCGATATAATGTATGTACTGGTAATTATGAATAAGGTATTGGTAATTGTAAATCAAAATTCTAAAAAGATTTTACTTTTCATTCACTTTATATTATATCGAATGATTTTAATACATCGTGGAAAATTGTTGTATAACGGAAATACCGATGGTGGTGAAATTTATTGGTCCACGCTGTACATGTAGTGAGTAAAATCTCTTAGCTTAGCAGAACAGATCAGCGGTCATTGTTTCGGTGACATTTGATCGGTAAAGATTGGGGCAACTTATCGGCGATTTTCTTGATTGTTGATTGTCGTTAGTAGAACGCTAACGGAACGGCCGAACGTCTTGAAGACAACTGAACGACCTCTCGTCCAATTACGCGGTCAGAGAGATTGTCCGGTCCGAAGAGCTCCCAAGGGTGAAGATTAACCGCGGAAATCGGCCGCCGCCGCGCCGCCTCCACATGTTCACACGTTTTAGGCCGCTGACATTGCCGACGGAGCATGCCCCTGTTCCACTGCAAGCCCATCAGTGCTACCAAATTATTTATGACGATTAATCGGACATACTCCGCAACTAATTAAGTAAGCAGATCAAGAGGATTACGATGTAGTGGCCGCGGACTCGGTAACTTGTAAGCACTTCGATTTGCTTTCCAATCTCCAAGTTTGCATAGAAACTGCATGGAAATCAATGTCGGGAACATTCATAGTTTCTCTGCGTTGCATCGTTGCCTCCTAGCCACAACATCGACCGAATCAACTGCTCCCGATTTTTAGAATTGCAAAGACGTCACTTGGACGAATCCCTTTCGTTCAAACTCACGCTTTTTACATTACCCGTTTTAGACATACCAATCGAACGAACTACATGTTAACTGTTCCCAGGGCCCGGATTAAGCCCCGTAGAAGAAGTAGCAAATGCTACGAGCCCCGCGCCATACAAACAGGGGCCCCATATCGCTTCATCGCAGAGGCGCCGATACATAAGCGCCTGCCTAAGCCAGGGGGCACCGATATTCTTGCTAAAAGAAAAAGCCTAGGGCAGGGATGGGCACGGGTGGGGTCCCTCAAACGCTTCCCCCACTAAGCTTCCTTTCCGTGGCGCTCCTCGCGGCTCCGATGCACGAGGCCTGCGCACTGCTTGCGACGGACGAAGCGCGTCTTTCTTTCATAGTAACGACGGAAGCTGGTGGGGGACCGTAGGCGCTACGGTGTGGACGGCTTTGCCTCAATTGAGGCAAAAATGCCCATCCCTGGCCTAGGGCCACGTCATAACATTTGCTACGGGCCCCGCGCTGGTTTAATTCGCACTAACTGTTACAACTAAACAAGTTATAACAGATATTATATATATTATATACATAAAGACATCTAAAGACGTCTATCTCAGGACGTCGCACAGTGGGTTAAACCGACGAAATCTGTGTAAAAATCAAAGAACTTTCGATAGAAATAAGATAGAGCGATGAAATTTTTTCAAAATTAAAGCTGAAACTTTGCAGAATATGAAATAATTATGGAGATTGTGGTACGAACGTTTTTTAACCTAGAGAAAATTCGTTAAACTTGCACAATTTCAAGAAAATGGTGGTTTTTCCAATACCACGCGCGGAAAAAATTTTTTTTAAACTTGCGACACATCATTTCCTGTAGATTTTTTCACGCTGATTTCAAATCTTGTCTCCAAATTTGTTTACGACCTCAGGATTTTGCAGAACATCGATTTTTGTGAACAAAAATAATGTAATCATTTTTTCGTTGAAATGATTTGGTAACCCACTAGTTTGAAGGAATATTGTATTCTCATATATAAAACACATTAAAAATAATCATAATGAAGTATTTGGACGTTTACTTAACGTATATCACGCCAGCGACAATCGTAGCGATACGTCAAGTGATCGTTCGTCAAGTGATATACGTTAAGTAAACGTCCAAATACTTCATTATGACTATTTTTAATGTGTTTTATATATGAGAATACAATATTGCTTCAAACTAGTGGGTTACCAAATCATGTCAACGAAAAAATGATTGCATTAGTTTTGTTCTAAAAAATCGATGTTTTGCAAAATCCTGAGGTCGTAGACAAATTTTGAGACAAGATTTGAAATCAGCGTGAAAAAATCTACAGGAAATTATGTGTCGCATGTATTGGAAAAACCACCATTTTCTTGAAATTGTGCAAGTTTAACGAATTTTCTCTAGGTTAAAAAACGTTTGTACCACAATCTCCATAATTATTTCATATTCTGCAAAGTTTCAGCTTTAATTTTTAAAAAATTTCATCGCTCTATCTCATTTCTATCGAAAGTTCTTTGATTTTGACACAGATTCCGTCGGTTTAGACCACTGTGCGTCGCGTCGGTATAACGTCTGAAATAAGACGTTTTAAAGACGTCTTTTTGTGGGCGTTTTTAAGACGTTTCACTTCAGACGTCTTAAAAACGTCTTTTCCAGTACGTCGGTTTAACGTCTGAAATATGACGTTTTAAAGACGTCATTTCGGGACGTCGGTTCAACGTTTGAAATAAGACGTTTTTAAGACGTCTTTTCCGGGACGTCGCACAGTGGGCTCAAATGCCAATCTGGCTGATAAAAAATCATAGTGATCAGACGCAGCTTCCTATTGCAACTTGTATGGAGTCGTTGTAACCGGGAGACTTCAATCTTTAAATTTCTGGTAATTTGGACCACAAAAAAATTTTTTTAAACTTTTTACAGTCATTTACTTAAATTAATGTAATTTTAGAGAGAAGCATTTCCGCGGAAATTAAAGTTACTAGCGTTTTTAGTCACAGAATGAACTGAAAGCGACACTAAAATAAAAACCTCATATATTTACAAACATACACACTTGATTAGATAGACTTATTTACACTTCTAGTTATACATATATCGTTTCAGTTTTGTACACACATCTACACTATACCAAAGTTTTATTTTCTATATATTCTCTATGTTCCCACGTCAGAATCAATATTACTGTTGTGGTCAGAATCATCACTACTGTTGTTGTTCGTCTATCGCCGTGTGGGCACACAGTCATCATTGCTTGTCATGTTTTCTCGTGCAATTTTTACTCTAATCCAGTTAATTTTCAAAATGTTAAAAAAAATCTTTCACGAAACATTCTTCATAGCACCTAGAATTAAGTAAGTAATACAGGGTGTCCCAAAATTCCGTCAACAGCCGGAAATGGGAGGTTCCTGAGATCATTTGAAGCAACATTTTCCTATGCAAAAATATTATCCGCGGCTTTGTTTAGGAGTTATTAACGAAAAACACGGACCAATCAGAGCGCGACCTAGACACGAGTTGGCACAGCCGGCCCGGCGCGGCGCGGCGTGCCAACTGTCTATTGCCCGACTGTGTCAACTCGCGTCTAGATCGCGCTCTGATTGGTCCGTGTTTTTCGTTAATAACTCCTAAACAAAGCCGCAGATAACATTTTTGCAAAGGAAAATGTTGCTTCAAATGATCTCAGGAACCTGCCATTTCCGGCTGTTGAAGGAATTTTGAGACACCCTGTATAAGGTATCAGTCTTTTTTAAATCTCATATAGCTATCCTATATTCGTTTAAGTGCTGTCACAAGAAAACATAAAATTCCGTTTTACACTAAAAGTATTACTTTAAGACCTACATTGATTAAGCATTTTTTACTCCTCTCAGTCAGTACTATATGAACCACAAAAATCTTAAACCCTCTTCATGAGTGATCGCAAACTGTTCATAAACTTTAAAGTTACATTGAACAATTATTGGCAGATAGTGTGGCAGCTAATTTTTACAAGAATTAAAGAACAGAGTCTAAATTACGAAATCAAACAGGAAATTCGACAAACACGCGAAAATTTGGTTACTTCCATTCGAAAAACTGAAATGCATGAAGTAAAAAATTGACTACCTTTGAACACGGGTATTTTGAAAATTCATTAACTTTTGAAAATTCTGTAATTACAGAATGAAAGTACGTACTTTCTTCTACAAAACCCATGAAAGGCAAAATATTCGCATTTAATATTAACGTTTACCAGTAGCAAAAGCACTGACCTCTCTGGGGGACTCCTAAAGGCCGCAGCGACTAATATAGACTTTTGCGTAAATGTTACCCTGTATAAAAAATCTTCAGAGCAAAACAGAATATAATTTACAGATCTACAGGGATTTAAGAATGGAAACAAATAAAAAAGTAAGTAATAGTATGTGATTGAAAATACGATTTTTTATCAGTTAGATTGGCGTTTGGAACCACTGTGCGTCGGTTTAACGTCTGAAATAAGACGTTTTAAAGACCTCTTTTTGAGGGCGTTTTTAAGACGGAACGACTTTTGTTACGAAACTGTACGTCTAAAAGTCTACTAAAAGACGTCTTAAAGTCGTCCAAAAGATGTCTATCTCAGGACGCCGGTATAACGTCTGAAATAAGACGTTTTAAAGATGTCTTTTTGAGAGCGTTTTTAAGACTGAACGGCTTTTGTTACGAAACTGTACGTCTAAAAGTCAACTAAAAGAAGTCTTAAAAACGTCTTTAGGCAACTTTAAGACATAATGGACAAGAATTAGACGTTTTTAGGACGTACATTTTTGTAACATAAGCCGTTCAGATGACGTTCGGAAGACGTTCTTAAGACGTTTTTAAGACCTATTTAAGACGTCTTTGTGCTATCTGGGTAAGTAACGTTCCACATGATTGCTTGAGACTAACACGAGAAGACTTGGGAATACTTGTTAGTTGATATAATTGAATGAATTGTTTAGAGGCCGGAATGATATTGCCTCTTTTCGTTGTTGCTATTCTGGAACCAAACACTTCTTTAATTCGAAAGAGAATTACGATGGTGTTGTTCCACTTGGTCGGTTTTTCTATGGCGGATCAATTTTAGTCGCTTTATTATGCGAGTAAAATGATTCCTATTCCCTGAAAACGATAGGTTCTTATCTGGATAGAAAATTGAAAAAGCACGTGTAATATATCGTAGCTTTCACGCTGCGCTTCGCATAATTACCCGTAGCTCGACGGCGTGGCAGCGCGGTGCGCGATGATTCAAAATTTCATACCCAGCGTAATCAGTCTATCGACGAAAGGAACGAAAACAAACGGTGAATGATCCATTATTACGTCCAAACATCGCGCGGACTAATACCGCTTGCGGTGGACGTAAAATATAGGTATTAACGTGGGATAAGTCGGTCGATACGGATTTGTCATGATTATTTGATGCTCCGTGAAACATTTTACCACGCATTGCACTCTCCGCTTCCGGCTACGGTGCATGAACACCTGGAAACACCGCGTTACGTGTTCGATCCTCGAATTACAAAACCCTAGAACCTCGATTCACCATAACATTTGGCTCGATATCGCGAACCGGTGGTGATGGCGATGGTGCACGAAACACTGTACGCGCAATGCACAAGAAACGCATCGATCAACGTTACAAAACGGTCTGTCGTTTAGCCTTAAATAAAACGAAACCATTTTTTAACATCGGTTCCTTCTAAGTTCGCGCGAAAGAGAGGAGCAAAGCGGGGCAAGGCGAAGCGAGGCAAGGCTGGAAGCGACTTCCAGTTCCAGGACCAGCAAGCTTTTTGCTTGCGCGGATGTCGACGAGTACTCCCACATCCGCTGGCACGGAGGGAGCGAGTGGGTGGCTCTCTACATATTTGATGCGATTTTAATGTCTCTGCCCGGCATATCCGCGTCCCGTGCACCAATAGCGCCAGGAACACTAGCCTGCCGCACGGAGCAGGAGTGACTGCCGTGATGCTCTAATCGGCTTACGCAACAAGCCACCCTTATCCAGAGTTCCCATCAGAGCCCCGAGCGCCCTCGCCTCACCCCGCCTCGCCTCGCCTCGCCACGAATCCACCGCCTCCCATCCACCACCTCAACGGCGGCTGTTACTTTGCGGTTAGGTTGGACACTACTTTGCTCTGCCTGCATTTTTTCCTTTCTCCGCGCCTTTCCACCGTGCTGTCACTGTCGGCCGAAACCTTCGCTTCGGTTCGCTCACCACTTTTTATTCAAATCACAACCGCCACGCGCAGTCACTTAGCCTTTCCACTTTCCTTCTTCTTCTTATTAATAGTATTATTATTGTTGTTGTTTTTGTTATTACTATTATTGGTAAATGTTGACAAAAACGGACCCAGCTCCGATGACCTTTGAACAACTTCATTTTACACCCGTGCATAAATCACCGGGCACTTATACCTATCTTCAACAAAATGCGGTAATTGAAGAATAAAAAAAAGCTTCCAGCTTGATTTTATTGTTTTATTTTGATTGGATACATGTTATACAGATAGCACAAAGACGTCTTAAAGAGGTCTTAAGGACGTCTGGTGTCGGACATTCAAGACGTCCTACCGATGTCTTGAATGTCCTACGAACGTCTTAAGCATGTCCATTAGACGTCTTAAAAACGTTTTTAAGACGTCTTTTAGTCGACTTTTAGACGTACAGTTTTGTAACAAAAGCCGTTCAGTCTTAAAAACGCGCTCAAAAGGACGTCTTTAAAACGTCTTATTTCAGTCGTTAAACTGACGTCCCGAAATAACGTCTTATCTCAGACGTTAAACCGACGTACCGGCAGAGACGTCTTTAAGACGTCCTTAAGACGTCTGAAATAAACCGTCTTAAACGCCCCTAAAAAGACGTCTTTACAACGTCTTATTTCAGACGTTATACCGACGTCCTGAGATAGATGTCTTTTAGATGTCTTTAGGACATCTTTGTAGAACGTAAGACATTCATACCTAAAATGGACGTAAAATGGACGTCTTCAAGACGTCCTGTGCTATCTGGGATATGTATACTATACTTGACTAAATGTTGGAAACAAGAGATTGAAAAATTGTGGGATGATTATGGGCAGCTCTAGAAGCCAGATCGAAAAACGATTACCCAATTTAAATTTAAAAAATTAGGAAATATAGCGTGTCCAAAACCACCCGTCCAGGGGTGTTAACTTCTCAGATAAGCATATTCGGTAAAAATGTTTGCAGTAAAAGTTGCAGGGATTAATGGAGGACATATGTCCATGACCTTGTATTTGACCTTCGGAACCATTTTCAAGGTTATTTGGAGGTTAGTACGTATTCTTTAAATGGGAACCCCTATACCTTTGACTGCGGATTCTGAAAGAGCTCGAAATTTCGCGTTCAGATGTGTACAGGGTGTATAAAAAGTAATGGTCATCCGTCCTATGGGTGAATCTACACTTCTGGATCGGGGGACATTTGTAAGAGAAACTGGCCGCAAAATTGTTTACAACAAAAAAAATTGTTGTTAAAGTTTCTTTCTACATCAACGCCTTCTACTCATCGAGAAGAGAAAAAGGTTGATAGGAGCCATATGTCGCAAACAAATAGTTATTGAGATATAAGCTGTTAAAGTTTTTCAGAATTTGATTGTGTGGAATTATACGTATAGACAAAAGCCTACTACTACAGTCCACACGTCCGTGTCGATGAGACAGAACATGATCGTGTGCGTGCCTCGAGACAAACGAAATTTAAAGGGATATTCGTCGCTAGGCTCGTACCAAGTCATCGTCTCCCTGCCCATTCAGATCATCAATTTGAAGTTGAGAATTTCAAGTAAAGAATGCTAATTCTACATTATTAAATACTGACGTAAAGTTTACTTACTAATTATTCAGGGTCTTCTATTCCTTCGGCGGTTCCACAGCACACTACCATTTACTCTCACGCGAATACGCGCGAATAATTGTGCTTGTCTTCCGGGCTCAATGTGGGCATACTTTCCAATACAGTCTCTCCCATATGTCTACTTTATTTCTAACCACTTGAAATGCGTTTTAAATCCTGTCTTTCATATCATCTATTCAAGAATGTAAACTTGGAAGAATCGAATGTCTGAACACACAAGAATCGATGTTTCCATATGATTCCCGTAAAATCAATATTTCCAGATGATTCTTGAAAAATCAATATCCCCTTACCAACGATTTCATTTGTTTCAGACGATCTGCCTTGACCGAATCCATTGTTTGCTGGGAGAGCACAGTTTCGCGCGGAAATCGCGAAGAGCACTGAACTCTTTCCGCGTCGGAGTAGTTTTTTCTCGTTCCCTACATTACGAATTCGGAAAGTGTGCAACGTAGTGTTTAGTAATTGTGTGAAAGTGTGGACGAACTTTAAAGAACGATTGCAAGTGTGTTATATACTGGTGGTGCCCACATTGGACCAGTGTGGCCAGACGAGTCCGACCTTGAAACTCGTGAGGGGAATACAGTACCCCTTCTCTGATGCCCAGCAATATGCGCAAGCGCGACGGGGATCGAGTAGGGCGCATGGGAGACACGTTGCGCAAGCGCGACGGGGATCAAGTGGGGCGAATGACGACGCGTGGCGCTTGCGCGATGGGGACGCAACAATGACAGATGACATATTCCAAGTTTTAGGTTATATATCTAGCTGATAGGCTATATTGTCCTACAATTTTATTGTGTATTATTGTATTATGTATAATATATTTATTATATTCATACACACACACACACAATATTTTTAGTTCTACAATTTGTGTCATTTTCCCAATACTAAACTGTTTAAGATATGCATTGAAAAAGGTAGTTTCAAAACTTGCTATGTCCATTCCTTTAAAGTGTTAAAATAGATTATGATTTATTTTTAGGACATTTATGATTTTACTGGAATGTAACTCAATAGTACAGATATCAACATTTTTTTCAACATACATATTATACATAATAAGCATACTTCATTTCACAACTGAAACTCCCACATGTTACAATTCATTTTATTTATAATAAAGAATGTTGATAATATCTAGAACGATTCATATGATTCATTTCATTAAGTAGGTAATAGGTTCGATACGCGGCAATAACCTAAAACTTGTAATATGTCATCTGTCATTGTTGCGTCCCCATCGCGCAAGCGCCACGCGTCGACATTCGCCCCACTTGATCTCCGTCGCGCTTGCGCAACGTGTCTCCCATGCGCCCTACTCGATCCCCGTCGCGCTTGCGCATATTGCTGGGCATCAGAGAAGGGGTACTGTATTCCCCTCACGAGTTTCAAGGTCGGACTCGTCTGGCCACACTGCATTGAACCAGGAAGACAGGCAAGTCCGCGTAAATGGTAGTGTGCTGTGGATCCGCCGAAGGTATAGAAGATCCTGAAAAATTTCTAAGTAAACTTTACGTTAGTATTTAATAATGTAGGATTAGCATTCTTAACTTGAAATTCTCAACTTCAAATTGATGATCTGAATGGGCACGGAGACGATGACATGGTACGGGCCTAGCGACGAATATCCCTTTAAATTTCGTTTGCCTTGAGGCACGCACACGATCATGTTCTGTCTCATCGACACGGACGTGTGGACTGTAGTAGTAGGCTTTTGTCTATACGTATAATTCCACACAATCAAATCCAAACCAAAACACTTCGTGTAAAGGTTAACCAAGTTCCCCGGCCCATCCACTTCAGTGATATGAAGGATGGACCAAGTTCCTCCCGCCTATCAAAGTTGTGATATGAAGGATGGACCAAGTTCCTCCCGCCTATCAAAGTTGTGATATGAAAGATGGACCAAGTTCCTCTCGCCTATCAAAGTTGTGATATGAAGGATGGACCAAGTTCCTCTTGCCTATGAGGGCTGCGATATCGGGAAGGACCAATTCCCAGAGGCCAATGATTGTTGCACTCACCTAATTCAAACTTTACAACCTAGGGAACTTGGCGTCGGCGCTGGCACTAGTATTTTGACTTGCATGAGAAAAATTTATATCCGGATTCCCAAGTGCATGCTCATTATATTCTTCGGTATTAATCTCTCAAATATTCTCATAATTATTCTGCCCATTTTTTTGTATATTATTTTAATTTAAATTTTCATATTCAAAATTTACGGCCAATGACCAAAGCAGTCGAGGCCTTAAATAAATAATTCAATTCATATTCAAAATTAATATTCGTATCTTCATTAATTTTAGTCAATTCAATGTCACATGTATCTGTGTCTTTCGATTTGTATAAATTTTTCTCAAGCAAGTCAAACTACTAGTGCCAGCGCCGACGCCAAGTTCCCTAGGTTGTAAAGTTTGAATTAGGTGAGTGCAACAATCATTGGCCTCTGGGAATTGGTCCTTCCCGATATCGCAGCCCTTATAGGCAAGAGGAACTTGGTCCATCCTTCATATCACAACTTTGATAGGCGAGAGGAACTTGGTCCATCCTTCATATCACAACTTTGATAGGCGGGAGGAACTTGGTCCATCCTTCATATCACAACTTTGATAGGCGGGAGGAACTTGGCCCATCCTTCATATCACTGAAGTGGATGGGCCGGGGAACTTGGTTAACCTTTACACGAAGTGTTTTGGTTTGGATATCATGTTATTTTTGTAAGAAATGGCCAGATATTCGGAGAATTTATAGACGGAAGCTAATTTGCAGAAAATAGCATGAAAGGATATAACGAAATTTTCGAAAGGCTCAACCTAAAGTATATATGGAATGCCCAACCACATGACGTATGTAGTCTTTTGATTTTTTCAAAAGAAAGAAAAAATTAGAAATTAAAGAATGGCTGTATCTTGGGAACGATGCGTCCTACCGCAAAAATAACGAAATTTTCAAAAGGCTCAACCCAAAGGATATAGGGTATGCCCAACAACATGACGTACGTAGTCTTTTGATTTTTTCAAAAAAAATTAAAAAATTAAAAAATGGCTGTATCTCGGGAACGGTGCGTCCTATCGCAAAAATAACGAAATTTTCGATAGACCTTACGCGAAGTATATGTATTGTGACGTGGCACTATTGCCTACGTCCCTCTGAACCCTTTAGCGAAAGACCGTGCCACCTTTTGGTGAAGCTAACATGTTAAGAGCCATGGCGAGCGATCTCCCTGGGCACGAAGAGACCCAGAGAAATACATTGCTAACTTGGAATGTCGCACGAAACGCGACGCATTTCACAGGACCGCATCCGGGTCCCGGCGGGGACCCGGAACTCTTTCTCCCACGGCAATCCCGAACCAAAATAACGAGGGATCGAAAAGGCCCAGGACAACCAACCTGGAGGCGCCGGCGAGGGCATAAGGTGCAGAGACGACCAGCAACTCTAACCCTGTCGTCGCCTCACCCGGATAGAAGCTGCACCGCGACCGGATTGGCCGAAGTTGATCGCCTCATCGGAAAGCGGCCAATGAATGAACATCGCTGCCGGATACATCGTTGGATGCCGGAAGCTACTCGCCGTCGCACCGGATTCGTCCGTGCGAGAAGAATAATTAGCGACAAGCCGAAATTTCGCGCGGGAGAAAGATACGGAGAAAGTGGGGGACGCCTCGCTTCCGCGTTCCCGAGCCACCGCGTACGACGACACTGCTCCGTTAGATCTTGTCGCGATTAGACGTTAAACTTTGCGTAAAAGATTGTAGTATTCACGACTTCTGTAACAAAGGGACGAAAGGAATCGCTGCCGAACATCCGCTGTACTTCGTTGCCGTTGGTAAGCGCCGATCAGGCTTCCGTTTACGATTTCTGAAGTGAAGTGTCGTGTTGGCTCGGGTAGCGTGTCGGTCGACTAGAAATTCGCGTCGCAAGAGTGAACGACTTGTACGGCCTTCGTATTAGTGAAACTTCGAAGGGATTTCGAAGCTCGGACGACACGAGTCCTTCGAGCAGTTTGTGGGATATTGTTTAGTGATCTGAGTCCGGTCGGATAGCGGGGGCCGTGGGACCGTCTTGTTGCGGTTGTCCAACGCCAGTCGAGACGCGAAGTCGCGGATTCAGAATAATTAAACGAAGCCGTCGTTCACTCTTCCTAACCTCAGTTCGTTCCATGGTGTGACGCAGTCGTGTGCGCGATTCATGTTCGTGAATTCTGTTTCGACGAAGCAGGTCAGAGAAAGATCGCGTATGACACCTGAATTCGGTTAAGTCGCTGCCGTTAGCATCTCCGCGTCACGAACACCGCGTCGCTGCCGAATTCCACGCGAAGAAAGAGAAAACGGGGAAAATAGCGCGTGCGACCATTATCTGTCGCGATATTCTTTGTGACGCGCTGGCTAATTTTGTATTCGCTGCCGAGTTCGTCGACAGTTTAAGATCGTCGTGAAATAAACGAATTGTTAGCCGAAACCGTTGTTCAGTTCTTGTGTGAAACCTTCCCGCCGCGGGGAATGCCACGTGCTCTCCCGGCGTAGAACCTTGCGCCCATCCGTGAGCTATCCAGGATATCGTTGCCTGCGCCGCAGAGTCGGGATTTCAGAGGTGATAACGTTCTCGCGAGATGGTATTGTTTTGCGTGACACGTTAGAGTGTCTGGCGCCCGAAATGTAGAACCGCTTAGTGAAGAAATCCCCAATCTGCGAGCGTATTTTGTCCCGGGCGGACCACGTGTCGTGCGGCCGAACGTGGCCCGGCTTTCGGCCTCTAAAGACCCGGTGTCGCTCGAATTAGCGACTAGTTCTTTCCGAAATTTAGAGAGCGACGTGACAGTATATATTCCAAGAATTATGCGTTTTTGACGTATTTATATCTCAAGTTCCAGGCTAGGTAGAAAGTTGCTTTTTACATGAGAGTTAGTTGATATTATATCTAGCTCACATACAAATTTTGGTTGTCCTCGGTCACCGGGGAGAGCGGCAGTGACGGTGCCAATATGGCTAAAAACCGCATAACTCCGGTACGAGATATACTACTCGGCAGCTCAGAGGGAGCGGGAGGGGAACTTGGTTCGCGCGCTGCCGTGCGCGTTGATTTTGAAAATCTTTAACAGCTTATATCTCAATAACTAGTTGTTCGCGACATATGGCTCCTGTCAAACTTTTTCTCTCCTCGATGAGTAGAAGGTGTTGATGTAAAAAAAACTTTAACAACAATTTTCTTTGTTATAAATAATTTTGCGGCAAGTTTCTCGTACAAATGTCCACCGATCCAGAGGAGTAGATTCACCCCCAGGACGGACGACAATTACTTTTTATACACCCTGTACTTATGTCCTAGATTAAAATGACTGCTAGATGCCATAAAAATACGTACTGACCTCCAAATAACCTTGAAAATGGATCCGAAGGTCAAATACAAGGTCATGGACATATGTCCTCCATTAATCCCTGCAACTTTTATTGCAAACATTTTTACCGAATATGCTTATCTGAGAAGTTAAAAACGCCCCTGGACCAGTGTAGCCAGACGGAGCGGCTCGAGCGGCTCCCAGGCCCCTTACGTCTCCGTCCCTCGCCTAAATGCTGCCTCAGCTATCCCCACTCTTACCACTACCGCTGGCGCGACCGAGTCGGTAGCATGCTACCGCTCTCATTCTAGCACTCGGTCGCGCCAGCGGTAGTGGTAAGAGTGGGGATAGTTGAGGCAGCATCTTGGCGAGGCACGGAGACGTAAGGGGCCTGGGAGCCGCTCGAGCCGCTCCGTCTGGCTACACTGCCCTGGACGGGTAGTTTTGGACACCCTGCATAAGAATAATAATTAAAATTTAGAAAATATAGGATATTTCATTCAGTACTATTTTTATTTCATAATAGAGGACCTTCAATAACAAAACATTGTCTGCATCAAAATTTGAATAAGCGTCCGGCGACTTATGGAAGGAAGTGTACATGTACCCGTCGCAAAAAGACGTTAAACAAATCGAAATTACGAGTACAGCTTATTCTGCAAGTTTGAATCCAGGATAGTCAAATGTAAAATATTAACATCCTGAATCAATTGTTTATTGGATAGAGTCTGTTCATTATTTCCAAGAATATACATATACAGGATGGAGTCACACCTAACGTTATCACCTCAAATATCTTTGTTGTCTTCAAAGATACATTAAATGTCTTGAAGAGAACGTTGAATGGTGAAATGGGGCTCATACGACACCAAAAAAATTTTTGTTTTTATGTAATTTGTTTTCGAGATATCAAGGTCACCTTCATTTTTTAAAATGGAACCACCCTTTTCTAAACGTCTACAATGATAGTCACTTCCATTACGAATTCAGTGACAATAATTACTCAAGGTCATTCAAGGTCACGGACAGAAAAAACCTGATGAATTCCTGATGTAGCGATATGAGAAACGGATAAAAGGCTATACCCGGGTTTGGTGGTCAAATGTCCCCCCGGCGGGATTTTAATCGAGCTTGCACCATTCGATAGCCTACCCAAAAAGACCCCTCTCTGGAAAGTTTCAGCCCCATATCTCATCTGTAAGGGTAGTTATCGAGAAAAATCGAAAAATCAGTTTTTGGCCCATTTTCCCTATTTATTGGCAGTTAAAAATTCTGAAAAAAATCTGACACGTTTCGGATACCAAGCCACATATTAGGTATCATTTCCTGATTTTTCCGTTGCAAGCTCTGCTTGTAAAAAATGAAAAACACGAAAAAAATCGGAAAAATGCAGGTTTTATATAGAAATCTAAAAGGGGCTACTCCAGATTTAATTTAGCAATGAGATATTACCGTAAGTAGTATGCTCAATTTTTTTCAAATTCCTGAGAGTGGTGCGTCATAGTTAAAAAAAATAAAAACCACTTTTTTCGGCGTTTTTTCTAAGTTATACTTATCTTTTCTGAATCTAAAAAATATACTATGTAATATTAAACGTTCCTACGTTCAGAGAAACACCTTCCAGACATTAAAACTTGCGTAGTACACAAAATGAAATTAATACTATGTACATATATTCGAATATGTCGAATGTGATTTCAACGACGCCGGTTGGTGCAGCGGCTATGGTCTCCGACTGCGGAACCGCTGAAGACTTTTTGGACCAGGTACGAATCCCCGGTCAGGTCAATTCTTTTTGCACAATTCCATATAAAAAATGTTAAGTAGAGCTGTAATACAGTCCGTAAATGACTAGAAGCCGAAAGTACTCCAAGAATATTTTTCTAAAAAATTATTTTGCAATAGTCTAAACATAGTTAAAAAATATTGTTAGAATGGGTTAACAACAACCATATGGTTAGGAACCGAAAAAACATCTGATCAACTTAGAAAAAAGAATTGACCTGACCGGGGATTCGTACCTGGTCCAAAAAGTCTTCAGCGGTTCCGCAGTCGGAGACCATAGCCGCTGCACCAACCGGCGTCGTTGAAATCACATTCGACATATTCGAATATATGTACATAGTATTAATTTCATTTTGTGTACTACGCAAGTTTTAATGTCTGGAAGGTGTTTCTCTGAACGTAGGAACGTTTAATATTACATAGTATATTTTTTAGATTCAGAAAAGATAAGTATAACTTAGAAAAAACGCCGAAAAAAGTGGTTTTTATTTTTTTTAACTATGACGCACCACTCTCAGGAATTTGAAAAAAATTGAGCATACTACTTACGGTAATATCTCATTGCTAAATTAAATCTGGAGTAGCCCCTTTTAGATTTCTATATAAAACCTGCATTTTTCCGATTTTTTTCGTGTTTTTCATTTTTTACAAGCAGAGCTTGCAACGGAAAAATCAGGAAATGATACCTAATATGTGGCTTGGTATCCGAAACGTGTCAGATTTTTTTCAGAATTTTTAACTGCCAATAAATAGGGAAAATGGGCCAAAAACTGATTTTTCGATTTTTCTCGATAACTACCCTTACAGATGAGATATGGAGCTGAAACTTTCCAGAGAGGGGTCTTTTTGGGTAGGCTATCGAATGGTGCAAGCTCGATTAAAATCCCGCCGGGGGGACATTTGACCACCAAACCCGGGTATAGCCTTTATGTCGGGCCAGAACTCGTTAATACGAGTTTACTTTGACTCGTGCTTGCTTCTCGGGCAATTTCTCTCGTACTCACATGTCGATTGACAGCTATAGCTGCTGAAATATTAATTTCATTGTCTTCAGTAGTCATGGGATTCTTTCGTTTACGCTTTCTTACATCTACACTTCAAGTATTTCTAAATAACTTGTAGATATTAGTAAAAATCAGCCTAGGACGAGTGTTTCGCTCAGGGTACCTTTCTTCATAAAACAATCGGGCCTGCAATGCGTTTTGTCTACATTCAAAGTAGCAGAGTTGTGCAGAATTACAATTGAATTACTCCAGAAATTGTAATTACATTGTAATTCAGTTATATTGTAATTTATAATTCAGATCTTCATTCAATTAAATTACAATGTAATTCGGAATTGCAATGGAGAGAGTACGATTATAAAATACATTGTAATTCGTAATTGCAATGGAGAGAGTATGATTATAAAATACATTGTAATTCAGTTATATTGTAATTTACAATTCAGATCTTCATTCAATTAAAATACAATGTAATTCGTAATTGCAATGGAGTACGATTATAAAATACATTGTAATTAAATTACAATGTAATTCGTAATTGCAATTACAGTACAATTTTAAAATACTTCGTAATTATTTAATTAATTACATTAATTACGAATTACGACGTAATTAAATTAAAATTAAAAATTAAAGAATGATAAACTAATAGGTAAGAAGAGGTTGAAAAATCCATGTGTAAGTTTCAAACAGAAGGAATTTATTATTTATACATTTATAATATCTGAACAGAAATAACTTCTTTGTTACACATTTTTTAAATTTCAACCATAAAGCAAACAAGTACATGAAAGAAAAACATAAATATATACAGGGTGAGTCACCAAACGTTAGCACCTCAAATATCTTTGTTGTTTCTAAAGATACGTAAAATATGGTAAGGACAAAGTTAATGGTACAATGGGGCTGACACGATGCAAACAAAAATTTTGTTTTTATGTCATTTTTTTAGAGATATCAAGGTCACCTTGACTTTTTTTAAATGGAACCACCCTTTTTTAAACACCTACAATGATAGTCCCTTTCATTAGGAATTCAGTGCCTATAATTAGTCCAAGGTCATTCAAGGTCAAGGACAGAAAAAACGTATAAAACTAAAATATGGAAGCAGAATACGTTTATCACGGTTGAGACTTGTAGGAAATAGTAAACATACTATGGTCGTAGTTAAAGTAAACATTCTAAGGTCCTTCAATGTTATTCAGCATTCTTATTTACTATCAGTATGTTTCCCAACGCGATTCCGCTATGTTATATTCGATGACCGAAAAGTGTGATATGATCACGATTTACTGTGAATGTAGAAAAAATGCAGTGCAGGCCCGACTACTTTATGAAGAAAGGTACCCCGAGCGAAACACTCCTTCTAGACATACTTTCTCTAATACGTACAGGTTGTTTCGAAGTACTGGAAGTGTACATGCAAGACAGTACAAACGGAAGAATCCCACGACTAACGAAGACAATGAAATTAATATTTTAGCAGCTATAGCTGTCAATCCTCACGTGAGTACGAGAAAAATTGCCCGGGAAGCAGGCATAAGTCAAAGTAGCGTAATACGAATTCTGGCCCGACATAAATTTCATCCGTTCCACATATCGCTCCATCAAGAATTGCACGGGAATGATTTTCAAAATAGAATTAACTTTTGTCAATGGGGATTGCTTCAAAATCATTCATTTTTTCTAATGTCTTGTTTACGGACGAAGCAACATTTACTAATCATGGCTCAATTAATCTACGGAACGCCCATTATTGGTCTGTGGATAGTCCGCACTGGCTGCGAGAAATTGATCATCAAAAACAATGGAGCGTAAACGTGTGGTGTGGTATTTTGAACGACAAAGTAATTGGACCATATTTCATTAACGGAATGATGACGGAACAGAAATACGCTCAATTTTTGCAAGAAGATCTGCAAATTTTGTTAGAAGATGTCCCTTTACAAAATCGCTACGATATGTGGTACCAACATGACGGTTGTCCTGCTCATTATGCACGAGTAGCAAGAGAAACGTTGGATTCTCGATATCCAAACCGATGGATTGGACGAGGCGGAACAGTTTCATGGCCAGCACGTTCGCCTGATTTAAATCCACTGGATTTCTTTTTATGGGGTCTGCTAAAAGAGACCGTGTACATGGATGCAACAACAATAGTTGAAGATATGCGTCAGCGTATCATCACAGCATGTACGAATATCACGCCGGATACACTTATCAGAGTTCAACATTCCTTCAGAGCTCGTTTACAACAATGTATCGACGCAGACGGCCATCATTTCGAACATTTATAAAATACATGTATTCTGCTTCCATATTTTAGTTTTATACGTTTTTTCTGTCCTTGACCTTGAATGACCTTGGACTAATTATAGTCACTGAATTCCTAATGAAAGGGACTATCATTGTAGGTGTTTAAAAAAGGGTGGTTCCATTTAAAAAAGTCAAGGTGACCTTGATATCTCCAAAAAAATGACATAAAAACAAAATTTTTTTTTGCATCGTGTCAGCCCCATTGTACCGTTAACTTTGTCCTTACCATATTTTACGTATCTTTAGAAACAACAAAGATATTTGAGGTGCTAACGTTTGGTGACTCACCCTGTATATCGTTACTTCTTCAAAGTTCTGGGCTATAATTTGGAGAGCTGTATTTTAATTATATCGTATTTCAATTATATTGAATTTCAAATACATTGTATTTCAATACCATTGAATTTCAATTATATTGTATTTCAATTATATTGTACTTCAATTATATTGTATTCCAATTATATTGTATTTCAATTATATTGTATTTCAGTTATACATTGTATTTCAGTTATACATTGTATCAATTATATTGTATTTCATAATTGAATATAATTATTGTATTTCAATTACAACATCTGATTAAAATACTTAGTAATTGAAATACTGCACAGTAGACCGTTATCATGTCACATCTTTCAATCATTGAGTGTGACATAGCGGAATCGCGTTTTGAAACATACTGTTAGTAAATAAATCGCAGCGTAATCGGCTAGAGGATGTTTGACAACATTCCATAGCATTGAAGGACCTTAGCATGTTTACTACAAGTCTCACTAGTGATTTTTTCTGTGCGTGACCTTGAGTAATTATAGTCGCTTAATTCGTAATGAAAGGTACTATCATTGTAGATGTTTGAAAAGAGAGTGGTCCCGATTAAAAAAAGGTGAAGGTGACCTTCATATCTCTAAAAAAATGACATACAAACAAAAATTTTTGTTGGTGTTGTATGAGCCCCATTTTACACCATTTAACTTTATCCTGAAGACATTTTAATGTATCTTTGAAAAGAACAAAGATATTTGAGGTGATAACGTTGAGTGTGACTCACCCTGTATATCGAAAATATTGGTCGGCACTGGACGACAATTTCTCGTCCCCAAGGAATTACATTTCTTCTCTTCTGCGAATTATTAATTCTTATTATTAACTTTTACAAAATTGATCTGCCTTGTTTTGCTGAGGCTCGTTTTTTCACTATAATCTCCTTGTGCAGGTTTTCACTTTTACCGATTCTAACCCGAAATATAACAGAGAAACTTAAAAGCGGTCAGTGCTGTACAACTCTCCCTGATATACAGTGTGTCTCACGAATACTGTCCACTTGAAATTTGAAATATCTTTGTTATTTTATATAATCCGCGAAAATTTTTCAAATAAAAGTTATATGACTTAAAGTAATTAATGCTACAGTAACAGCAGCGTTTTGAAAAATGGACGAATAGAAGAGATACGAACAGCACTTTGGTTTTTTTATTTGGATGGAACGATTTATTTATTGCTCGTCTTATTACTTTCGTTATGAAACATATTCGAAGTGCAATCTTTCCTTATTTCATAAAGACAGTAGTAGGATGAATAAAGTCAAGTTATCGCAGACACGGTAAGTTTTAGAGCGAATGTACCTTGGTAGTTTTTTATTCAGAATTTACCATTATGTCGGAATCGAGCACACATTGTATATTCACTACATTCAAATTGATTTGCTCGTGTCGAAACAATAAGCGAGATGTTATGGTAAGTATACGCGAAACAATTTGTCGATATTTAACATTTCAAGCCATCGGTACAGCAAGTATCCTATTTTTAGTATAATCGGGTACCGTATAGAGGTGTACACGCAGCGTACGCATACACACGGTACTGCACGAGAGAATCGCCTTAGGCAAGGACGCGCATTATTGGGTAGAATTACATTAAACAAACATCCAATATATCTGCCTCTCCCTTGTGTCGAATGTCCTTTTTATCAAAATTCACGTACAGACACGCGCGGTCGGTCACTTCGTACAAAATTCGAATATATGTATATTTCAATTAACACTTTTTATCAATAAATATTAGCGAGTTCGTAAAACTCTATTTCTATAAACATCTCTGTACAGCATATACTTACATACATCTATCAAAGACTTTCATTTACCAATTATTCCACATTTACAATATATATCCCAGATAGCACAAAAACGTCTTAAAGAGGTCTTAAAAACGTCTGGTGTCGGACATTCAAAACGTCCTACCGATGTCTTGAATATGTCCTACGAACATCTTCCAAACGCCTTCTGAACGGCTTATGATACAAAACTGTACGTCCTAAAAACGTCTTAAGCATGTCCATTAGACGTCTAGAAAACGTGTTTTAGACGACTTTTAGACGTACAGTTTTGTAACAAAAGCTGTTCCGAAGACGTTCGGAGGCCGTTCGGCAGATATTCGTAGGACATTTTAATCATTGCATATCAAACTGATCCCTGTGATAACATCTCCAAAAACTGAAGTGTGAAATAAGACGTCTTAAAGACGGCTTCAAGACATCTGAGATTAAACGTCCACAGAAAGACGTCTTTAAAACGTCTTATTTCAGACGTTGAACCAACGTCCCGGAAAAGACGTTTTTAAGACGTCTAAAATAAACCGTCTTAAAACGACCCGAAAAAGACGTATTCTTTCAGACGTTATACCGACGTCCTGAGATAGAAGTCTTTAGAACGTCTTTTTAGGACGTAAAACTTTCAGACCTGAAATGGATGTAAAGTGGACGTCTTTAAGACGTCCTGGGCTATCTGGGCAGGAGATATTTCAATTTAAATAATGCTAATTAGCACTGTGACGTCGTACCGACGTCTTGAACTCGGTTCAAAAGTTCAAACAAGCGCGTATATTCCCGCGCGCTCACACACACGTATACCCGGACCATAATCGCACCGTACCACCGAGCGAGCGACACGCGTAAACACGCCGCACATGTACATACACACACCTCCTACGAGCGCGACCATACGAACGGTAACACGGTAGCCGGTGCGAGCGTACGCCGGCCTAGCAACAGGCAGGGACGAGCGCCGCAACCTTACTCGTCCTTATTGACAACAATAAAGAAATAGACATCAAAACCGATTTTTCCAAAAAACGCGCAAAACGGCCGCGGCCTACGTGACTAATTGCACGTGTTACCAAAATTCGTATGGTCCGCGCTCGACCTATAAATAAGGCAAGGATCAGGGCCTCGTACTCTCAGTTCGAACTCAGTAACCAAGCTAATCAGGTCGTATTACTCCTCATTTATCAACTCAGTTTCGCATTCCATTTCTATATCGTTTTCTCGCGCCTCTCAGTTTCTTCTGAACCATATCTAAAACAGGTCGTATATTCCATTTCTTCTACCACGCGATACTCATCATTCCTATTTCATTTCTATTTCATTTATTCTGATTTCTCTTGCCTTGTTTCTTATCTCGTCTACGTTTTATTATATTTCTTTTGTTTTCTCGCGTATCATTGTACTATTTCGTTTCACGTTATCTCGTTCCTTTTCGCGCCTCGTGCTGCATCACCTTTTGTTTCATTTTGCTACTATATCGTTTGTACATTTTCGGACATTATATTTCTTTTCTTTGTACTATATCATCGTTCTCTTTATTCATCATCCTGCATCATCCTGCGCTATTCTGCGTCAGTGCCATCGTGCTCGCTAGTGTGTGAGAACCATCAGTGTTACCGTGTTTCTCACAAGAGTCTGTATTCCGTCGTACGACTGAGCCCACCAGGTCGCTCGGTACGAGGGAAGACAGGCCCTATTTATTCGGGAATTGACCTAATTGATCGTTCGTGCTAACTCTCATCGTACATATCACTCTGAATGATAATAGTGTCAGTGGCGGTACGTTCGCGGGTGTGTGATATCTCGGCAGTGCACGTAATCGCGACTGCTGTGTTCTTCCGCGTACGTCTGAGCCCACCAGGTTGCTCAGTACGGGGAACGCGGGCTCGGTAGCTCCAAATAATAATCGTGTTCCCAGTGACTTCTGTGTTCCTCCGCGTACGTCTGAGCCCACCAGGTCGCTCGGTACGGGGAACACAGACTCGGTAGCTCTAAATCCTCCCCGCGCGACAGGTGAAATTCGTGACAATCACCGTATCGTTCACACACCGCGACGTTCCGAACGCGTCTTACACGCGTTGCAGTCGCGTCATTCAAATTATATTTTCGCGCTGCGTCCCACTTCACGGCGACCGGAACATTCCGTTCGTTCTCGCCAAACTATTCGCGGCACTCTCGGCAGGCACCGGTATCGGTCCTGATCAGACGTGGGCGTACAGACCACGTGGATCAAAGATCGTCCATTAAAATCTCCGTTACGAAAATTCCCTCTCCGCCGGAATTTCCGGCCGCGGGTCGTAACAGCACCCACATAGCACAGGACGTCTTGAAAACGTCCACTTTACGTCCATTAGGTCTGAATTTCTTACGTCCTAAGAAGTCGTCCTACAGACATCCAAAGGACGTCTATCGCAGGTCGTCGATATAACGTCTGAAATAAGACGTTTTAAAGACGTTATTTCGGGACGTCGGTTCAACGTCTGAAATAAGACGTTTTAAAAACGTCTTTTGGCGGGCATTTTTAAGACGTTTCATTTCAGACGTCTTGAAGCCGTCTTATTTCACACTTCAATTTTTTGGCGATGTTACGACAGGGATCAGTTTGCTATGCAATGATTAAAATGTTGGTTCTTAACTCCCTCGAGAGTGTACTAAGCAGCCCAAGGTCATACATAAGAGTTTACTCCCCCTGCTCGAGGCTTCTCGCAAGCGCCGCGTCGCCGAACCGCGAGGCCTGCCGCGAACGCCGCGTCGCCGAACCGCGGGCGCCGCGCTTTCTCGCGAGTAAAGATGGATCCACGAGGTATAAGTACGGGCCGCGGAGCGAGGAAAAACAGTCGGGATCTCCGAGCCGTATACGACCGCTATTAGTGGCTACTCCACGAACACCGTCCAACCGTCTTTGAGATTCAGGCTGCTTCCTGACCGCCTACCACCATCCAGTGTCGCCAGATCGAGAAAATCGAGGGGAATACAGGTACCCCCTCTCTGATGACTAAACCAGTCTACGGCACGGGCATCGTGATCTACGTCTTAGTGGGGGACGTTGGAGTGTGCGCATAGTGCTGGAATCGGATAGTGGAAGGGGAAAAGGAGGAGAGTAAGAGGCGCCCGTTTCGGCGCCTCTCTGCCCAGATAGCACAAAGACGTCCTAAAGAGGTCTTAAAAACGTCTGGTGTGGGACATTTAAGACGTCCTACCGATGTCATGAATGTCCTGCGAACGTCTTCCGAACGGCTTATGTTACAAAACTGTACGTCCTAAAAACGTCTTAAGCATGTCCATTAGACGTCTAAAAAACGTCTTTTAGACGACTTTAAGACGTCTTTTAGACATTCGTAGGACATTCAGGACGTCTTGTTCAAATTCACGAAAAAGTTAAAAAAAAATTATAATTTATATGTAATACTTCTACTTTCTATGCACTGCTTGAGGGAATATTCCATTTTGTCTTCGAAAGGACATTATTACAATTCAGAAATTTTTATGCAGTTGGCGGGACTCGAACTCGGGACCTACCGTTTACTTGATGATGTGCTTCCTCGCTGAGCCATGCGAACCTATATGGTTACATTCATTATTTTTTATTGTTTTAGGCTCAAATCATATAATTATTAGAAGAGATAAACTTCTGTTAAAAAAATTTTTTAGATAAAAATAAACTACTTTTTTTAAATGAAGCATAGTATTAGTATATTAACGACTAAGAGATATATATGTATATTTTCCCAAGTACATACTTCAATCGTACGTAAGCACAGAAATACATACCATATACCATATATTTGCTAAATAAACAAAAACATATTATTGTGAAAAACATATTGTTATAATATACAGGGTGTTTCACGTAATTTTTTCAAGCCATAACTCCGTTACTAATGCATTTACGAAAAAATATCATAAGAGAAAGATAAATGGTTCCAAGAGCACTACAATTCGTAGGCCCTTAGATTTTTTAGGTGCAACTGTGCATGTGCAATTAACAATTCCATCATTTCTTTAAATAGAAATGCATATTGTTTGTTACACTAATCGATTCCTCTGTTCATTCTACGTAAAAAATTATTAGGGTACCATAGCAAAAAAATTAATAGTTCCCGCGATATTTTCAAAACCGGCCTTTATTAAAGAAGATACTCATTAGTTTTCGTACACAACTTACGACGAACTTATTAATCTTATAGTTCAATCACATTGCGTAAGACGTAAGAGCTACGATTATTTTTCGTGCAACTACTTTGTCGCACATAATAAGAACATTAATTAATTAATTAATATTCTTAGAATATAAATGTATGTCGATTAAGTGACACACACGAATTCAAATAAATTAAAAGTAAACATTTTACTTCCAATATAAATAAAGATTTATTTTATATTCGAAACCAATATTTCATTCGTAATATGAGAGGTGTGTATGTCTTCCAGCATATTCTGGAACAAATATTTTTCCATGATAAACAAAATATTTCCTGCATATTTAATAAAAATGTTCTATTTCTAATATTAAATAAAGATTCATTTTATATTTAGAAAAAAATATTTTTCTTGTAACATGAAATAGATATTTCCTCCTTATTTAAAAAAAAGAATTTGTTACGTATTGTAAAATAAATATTGTATGTATATTTGAATATTAAAAACAGTTTGGATCTCTATTTAATACTACATGAATGTGTATACAATATTTTGTGCTGCTAGATGTAATCATCCATGTGTTTATAATAAATGATATTTTGACAAAATATTTTCATTATCATTGCAAGAAATAGGAAACATAAGAACCAACATTTTAATCATTGCATAGCAAAATGATCCCTGTCATGACATCTCCAAAAAATTGAAGTGTGAAATAAGGCGTCTGAAATGAAACGTTTTAAAAACGCCCGCAAAAGGACGTCTTTAAAACGTTTTATTTCAAACGTTAAACGGACATCCCGCAAAAAACGTCTTTAAAACGTCTTATTTCAGACGTTAAACCGACGTCCCGAAAAAACGTCTTTAAAACGTCTTATTTCAGACGTTAAACGGACATCCTGAGATAGACGTCTTTTAGACGTCTTTAGTACGTCTTTCCAGGACGTAGGACATTTAGACCTAAACTGGACGTAAAATGGACGTTTTCAAGACGTCCTGTGCTATCTGGGTGGCGACCTGCCACCGTCTCCACTATCCTGCCAGTGATGGGATTGTTGGCGCTTTTTGCGCGCATGCGCGAGTTTCGTCAGGAACGTATCTACGTCCGAAGTATGTGGGGAACTGTGGCGGCCTTGGCGCTGCCGTACGGCAGGGGCCAAAAATTAGCGGGGCGCCCAAGGTACCCGATCTTCGTACTTCACTGAGGCTAGAATCGTCGCGCATGCGCGCGGAAAGCGCCAACAATCCCCTCACTGTATCCTGCCGATCGTCCGATCCCTGTGGCAAACGCCCTTGGACATCCTCCGACCTGGTGAAACCGTATCCCAGTGTTCCGATTGAAGCCACAATTTTTCGCGCATACGCGGCCAAAACAGTAGCGTATCTACAATGACTGCTACAATGACGCAGCAGAGCGCCCCGCGGCAGTTATATTGGCGGGAGTGTACCGGCGTTATTGGCGGGACGACTGATGGACGAGAGACGTGACGCGGAACAAGGTAAGTATTGTTAATATTTTATTATACAATGGCAGCTAATAGTGGAGAAAGAGCTACAAAGAGGATTCGTAAGTTTCGATCTGCGTGGTTAGATGAAGATATTTTTAAAGTATGGTTAGCTCCTTTTTGGCAGTTTTCCTTACCCTAGCAACAAATGTTGGTATTCTTAATTGATTCTGCCAAATAAAGTATTTTCTTGTTATATTATGTATTATTTTGCTTAGTTATTGTAGCGCTCTTTCCCTATCCCATCCTCAAAATAAAGAATAAGTTTCAATTATGTTAAATTTCAATATTTCATATGTACACATTAATAAATTTTTAAAAGTCTACGAGTTGCTCAAGCTACTCGATTTCATCGAAAACGTTACGTTACTGAGGCTGAAATTGCCGCGCATGCGCGAAAAATTGTGGCTTCAATCGGAACACTGCCGTATCCGTGGCAAACGCCCCTTTACGATCACACACTCCGATCCCTGTGGCAAACGCCCTTGGATATTCTCCGACCTGGTGAGACCGTGTCCGTGGCTAACGCCCCTTCACACTCACCCTCCGATCTTCGTGTCACACGCCCTTAGATATCCACGCCGCACAGTGGTCTGACTGGTCTGAGAGCGGCAGAAAACGGCAAAAACCCTAGGAAAGCTCTATTTCGAGGAAAATCTCGACAAAAAATGTTCATAACCGTTCTTGGGCACGAAAAATAATAAATACATTAAAAAATAAGTAATTATATATATAAATTAATAATAAATAACAAATTTTACACTTATAAATTGAATATAAAATAAATTTAAAATGAAATATAATTCAATTTATAAATTAAAGATAATAAAAAAATAATTCCTCTTCATATAAAATAACTACTTAATTTAAATAACAATAATTTCATATCATTTAAAATAAAATGAAATAAAAGTAAACGCTTATGTACAAGATTTAATGGAAATTTATTATATACAGGTAAGGTTTATTTACATTTTGGGCACGAAAAATAATAAATAAATTAAAAAATAATTAATAAAATAATAAATTTTATTTTTTTATTTTATTTTTTTTAGACCCCGAAAACACCTCATTACTAGATTTCATATAATTCCTGTAAAGAATTCAATCGTAGCTACTTTTCCGCGATTTCTAGACAATAGTATGCATTGTTGGAATTGTTAACACGAATTTCAAATATCTCCGATGATTTGACGAAAAAATGTTTCCAACGAAAGTTGATCAGTGTCCACTTTTCTACAACCTTCAATACAAAAAATTAAAGAAAAATCTCTGTTTGTATAAAAATTTAAGCTCACCTCAATTTTTTAAATATTAACATATATTTTTTACTACATAATATTTTATCTGGTATCAAGACGAATCCAACGACCTATAATACTATAACATTAAACCTTGAAATAACGCTACAATCGTTTTGGCCACAAAGACGGACTGTCAAGTGTTCCAGAAAACGGAGCGTTCTTTGACGCGTTTCTCACCATTTCATGAGATAAAACCCAAAGCCGCAGGATACCGCAGTTGAACCTTGCATTTATTGTTTACTTAGATATCTACAAACGTTATGTTTCTATGGGCACTTTGGCGCAAGAGAGATATCGTCTATCAAACTTCATTAACGTTGCTCTTTTCCCCGTTTGATAGCATTATCTGTAAAACTACTCGAAAAAATTAAAAATAAACATTTTTCGCGGTTTATTCCGAGTCTTCGTACTTGAAGGAAGCCAGAAAAGAAAAAATTATTTACATTACTATTTTTAAAGGCGCATACGGTGTCTTCAAACATGCGCTTGAATTTATACTGACAATGAAATCTAGGAATGCTTAGCATGGTCGACTTTAAGACGTTCTACAACAAAGTGAATTTGGATTTTGAACTGATTCATCCTTGAAACGTTTTAATTGACTCTCCACTAGTCAAAAATATAAAAAATTTGGTTTTTTAAGAAACTTGAAAATATGGGGTTTTTGCCGCTCTCAGACCACTGTGCGCCGTCCGTACCACTCTCGTGGCAAGCGCCCTCGTAGCTGGTACCCTCCAGTCTTTGTGGCAAACGCCTTTAGACCTCCCAGTCTGTACGCACCACCTGTGGCAAACGCCCTCGCCTAGTCGTACATCCTCACGCTCCTCTCTTCTTCTGAGTCACCGCTCCTCTCCGCCCGTTATCCACCGACCCTGACCCCTACCCTCTCGCCGCTCCGCGGTTCCGCCGATAGGATAGGATAGGTTAAGATAGAATAGATAGAGTTGGGGTCAGCGGGCCCCCTGCGTCGCGAAGTTAGCCTCCGGGCCTTGCGCAATATCGAGATTCAGTCTCCGAACCGTCGGATCATTAGAGTACACGCCGCGTATACCTGTACGAACCGTTTCGCCCCGTGAGGGCTGTCTGTACAACGTAGGATTAAGGACATTGACAAGAATAAACATCGTTTATTACCTCGTTTATGTCCAGGAACCAACAACGGTAGATGACACGAAACAGAGAATTACAGTGGCATTTAATAGCTTTACAATAATTTCAGAAGTAGGATACATCTAAGCAGAGTTTTTTCTATTTAATGTCCTAGGCATTGGGACAGTTGGGTTTATTTACGAAATAAACAAAAAAAGATCATCACAGTCAATGTAATCTGTTGGCACATATTCTAATCAAACTATATCCCAAAATAATAATTTTTTGACATACAGATACTTCTTGTCTTTTTCGTCTGGCCTCTACGCATCTATCTGTCTACGAAGAAACTATTCCAGATCGTGGCCCCTTCCACAAATCATGCACTTCTCATCTAAACTATCTTTTCATATAACATATGTATAGTATTTAAGTAAATCTCTGTATATGTACATATGTGTGTGTGGGGGGGAGGGAGGTGCGCGCGTAACCGCGTATACGTGTCATCCTTTCCGCTTTACTCTATAGTGTTGGTTTTCCGTTCTCAAAGCTGAGTTTGTATTTGTCTCTCCCGAGGACGAATCAATGTGCGTAAAAACAAAATTTTTTGCATTTATCGACGACAATGGCACATCCTTTTGTCTTGCCAAAGCAGCTAAACGCGCCAGCGACTCTTCTCCCCTTGCGAGAATCGAACGCTTCTGTATCACATTCTGAAAGTATAAAAAATTACAAATGTTTTGTATCGTAAGAATTGTATACCAGTTTAATTAAGTTAATATAAAAATTTACATGAATGACGCGCGATTTTCCTTCTAAATTTGAGCTATTCAACATGTCCGCTATAGTGTGAGGTATCCTTCTTCCAGCCTCAGAAACTGGCAAATCCAACATTGTATTTTCGATTTGACTTTCGTTGGTTCGCCTCTTCTTCAGGATTTTCATGCCAAATTTAAATACTTGACTGTTGTTTAAATCATTCTCGATCTCGGTATCTACACTAACCTAGAAATATAACATTTAATGTGTAGTTGTTACCACTTTCCTTGAAATCGTTCGAATGCACAAAGGTTTGGGACGTCCTTAAGGCGGTAAGACCCTCAGAAATCTAACTAGAATCTTACTAGATTAAGGGTGGAAATAAGGGTTTGCCAATTTTCGTTGTTTGTCTTTATTCGAGCAAATTTTGGGCTGGTTGAGGGCGCAATCTAAAGAGGGAGGTTCCCCGCATGGTGCTCTGGTCATGACGCTAACGAGATTATCCTTATATATAATAATATGAGTGTCCAAAGTAGGAGAAAAGTCGAGAAAAAATACCCGCAGATTCCAATGTATTTTTCTGCCACTAAAGACTTTTTTGACTGCTGTGATGACCAGCGCACCATGCGCTGACCCTTCCTCTTTAGATTGAGCCCTCACCCAGCCCAAAATTTACTCGAATAAGGACAAACAACGAAAATTGGCAAGACCATATTTCCACCCAAAATCTACTAAGATTCTAGTTACAATCTGAAGGGGGTAGAATCTTACTAGATTTCGTGTCGAAACAAGGTCTTGCCAATTTTCGTTGTTTGTCCTTATTCGAGCAAATTTTGGGCTGGGTGAGGGCTCAATCTAAAGAGGAAGGGTCAGCGCATGGTGCGCTGGTCATCACAGCAGTCAAAAAAGTCTTTAGTGGCAGAAAAATACATTGGAATCTGCGGGTATTTTTTCTCGACTTTTCTCCTACTTTGGACACTCATATTATTATATATAAGGATAATCTCGTTAGCGTCATGACCAGAGCACCATGCGGAGAACCTCCCTCTTTAGATTGCGCCCTCAACCAGCCCAAAATTTGCTCGAATAAAGACAAACAACGAAAATTGGCAAACCCTTATTTCCACCCTTAATCTAACTAGAAACTTACTAGAATCTTACTAGATTTTGTGTCGAAACAAGGGTTTGCGGGAATACGTTTGTTGTCCTTATTTGAGCAAATTTTGGGCTGGGTGAGGGCTCAATCTAAAGAGGAAGGTTCAGCGCATCCGGGGCTGGTCATGACGCTAACGAGATTATGCTTATATATAATAACTAGGGGGCTCCGCCCCCTGCTCGCTCCGCTCGCCAACCCCCGCTCTCTCTCTCTCTCTGAAAAATACACACTGTCACGGCGCTGAATGTTCAGTTCTCCTTCGGAAGGCAACCCGCTTCACAATTTTCGGTTCCCCTTCAGAAGGCAACCCGCTCGGCGTTTTAGGGCCTCAGAGATCACAAAACTATTTTATATAGTAGAAAGATATGAGTGTCCAAAGTAGAGGAAAAATCGAGAAAAAATATCCGCAGATTCCAATGTATTTTTCTGACACTAAAGACTTTTTTGACTGCTGTGATGACCAGCCCCGGATGTGATAATCCTTCCTCTATCAAATGAACCTTTGTGCAGCTCAAAATATGCTCAAATAAGGACAACAAACGTATTCCCGCAAACCCATTTTTTCGACCCAAAATCTAGTAAGATTCAAGTTCCTTACTAGTTACTAGTTTTTAGGACGTACAGTTTTGTAATATAAGCCGTTCAGAAGACGTTCGTAGGACATTCAAGACATCGGTAGGACGTCTTGAATGTCCAACACCAGACGTTTTCAAGACCTCTGTAAGACTTTATGCTACGTAGCATAGACATATTTTGCTTACAACTTTTCAATGAAAAACGAACGAGAACTAAAACCTCTTTAGAAGGTTACCCCCTCCCATATTGTAGGGGACAGAACCGTTAAAAGGAATCAACGGTCAGAGCGAGCGAGAACAAAAAAACGGCAAACGTTTTGCCGAATAGGTCGCCCGCGAATTGCCGAAACAAGAAACACGGCGACAGGTGAACGTCCTAGGGAGCGAGTGCGAAAGAGCGAGCGCGTGAGAGAAAGAGTCGTAAGAGGCAACGACTGCGAACTTCGTATGTGAGATAGAGATTATGAATGTTTGCGTAATTAGTAAGGTATAAATATGAGGTAGGTCACGGGAGCGACAGAGAGAGAGAGAGAGAGAGAGAGAGAGCGTTTCGGCTTAGAGAAGTCGGTCGTGTAAAATAGTGTATTCCAGTTAGCATTATTCGAATTAATAAACGTATCACTTTATCGAAACCAATTGATTTTGATCAGCCTGGCACAAATCCCTACAATATACGTAATATTTACCAATTACAATGAACAAAGTCATAATATCTCGAGGAAAGTATGCGCACATGTAAAGGACAAAGGGAATCCCAATCTTTTGACCGGCAAGGACAACACATTTTACCATTTTTTCTGCCAAGAACTTTTCCCTCTCGTGTCTTATTTTACGCCATTTTGCTTCGTCTTCTTCATCGGACAGATCGACCCAACCATCTTTGTCTTCGGAAGGTTGAAACTGATCGTTATCGTCTTGTTTATCTAAAACAGATTCATTTTGTTTATAGTTTTGAAGTTAGCTTCGTTTATCGAAGAACGTGTTTCCCAGTGAATAAATGTTTACGCGTTCAACGTACTTATGTTTTTCCACTTGAACTTTCGTTCACGAGCGCTCTCACTGAACAAATCGCCCTCCTCGAATAATAATTCCTTGAGCATCCTCACTTCCTTCTGATCCTCGTCTAATATTTGTTTCATATGAAGTTTACCCAACTGGCTTTTCACTTGCGTCTCATCGATCTCTTCGTCATCCCCATCTTCCAATTCCAAATTATCCATATCATTTTCATCCTCGTCTGCAGATACGTCGCAGTCGCTCTCGCTGAGCTCGGCTTCGTTCTCCAAAAATGTAGCAGCATATTGCTTTATGTTTTTCTTCGGGACAACAACTTCGTTCTCCTCCGAATCGTAATCTATAAATTTATCTTCGTCGCCTTCGCTTTGCTCATCATAGTCGCTAGACAACAAACACTCCTTTTCTTCCTCGTCATCGGATAATTCTAGCTTCTTCACTTTTCTCTTTGGTCGCTTACCAACTTTTCCTATCACCAGATTCTCGTCCTCATTTTCGTCACCCGACAAAACGCTTGATTTCTCTCTAGATTCACAATTTCCATTCAGTCGTTCACGGACAGCATCCGTCTCGGTGGAATTTTTAATTAAAAGCACACTGTCCACCAACTGCGATCCAGTTGCATTCGACAATTTCAATGAATCAAGGCTATCCTTGTTGGTCATGAACTTACCGGAGCATAGCTCCATAAGCTCATCCTCCATCACTTCGTTTTGATCGGTAAAAAGTAATTTCTTCTGCACGGTGGCTCGACCTATCGAATCGCTTCCTTGCGACGAGTTCCCGATCCGTGGACTTTCCACCAGATTCAAATCAGGTTCCTGTTCAATCGGAACAATCCCCTTATTATCCTCCAGACAGGTACTCAACGCTGTTAATTGCGTCGCAGGAGAAACAAAACTATAATATTCGGTTTTCTTGGCTAGTGGTGTTTGATTCAGTTTATTCACTGGAATGTCTCTTTCATTGTCGCTATAAAACATGTCCGAATGTATCGTCGTTGGCGATGAACATATTCTATCGTCTCTATTCGCAGCGTCTTCGTTATTCAACGTATCCCACGAATCGTCTTCCACCGGTTCTACAATTCGTTTAAACGGTTTTCGTTTCACGTCGACACTGTCGCGAGTACTGTCCTCATCGTCTTCCAAAATTCCCTCGTCTTTCTCAGAATTTTCATCTTCATCTTCGTCTATGATTCCATCATCCTCGTCCACTTCGTCGTCACTGACGTCTGCTTCATCGTCTAAAAATTCACATTTTCTTCTCTTCTTTCCCTTCTTCTCGCGTATATCGTCCTCGCTGAAATCATCCTCCTCGCTTCCACACATCGCAATACTTGGCGAGTACAATTGATCTTCTTCGTCCACAGTTTCGTTCCACTCTATATCATACTCCTTCATCTCCCGTTCATTCTCTTTCCACTCTTCCTCGCGCTTCAGCGCCATTTTTTCCTTCAACTCCTGTTTCAAGCGCAACAACTTGGCTCCGGGTTTCTTCAACTTGGGATCAACTTTCTCAGAATTCTGAAGTTTATACGGAAGCGTTTCTTCGATTTTAACCGATGATCCATCGGGAGATTCTATCATCTGTGTTACAGTCACTTTTGATTTACCGTTTATTTCGTTAGTAATTTTCGAATGTTTATGTACAAACCTATCTATCAACGCATTAATTGCTTTCTTATTTGGCCTCATGTCGTCTGTTAAATCGATCACTGTGCCCGGTGTGCCTCTTAATTTAGGTGTTACATTTCGCACACTCGACGATGTTTTCTTCTCGTTAATGTTTGGAGTGATATCTAACTTCGGTGGAGGTAAACCATATTCGTTGTATTCATCCGACTCTTCCGCGACTATTCCCAATGATTGCTTCACCATTTTTGCGTAATCGTTAATATTCGAGCAAGAGCCATTCGAAGAATCATCATCAGTCTGTAAATTACTTTTTCCATTGCCATAAATTCCATCGGAGCTTCTTTTCGTCGTATTTCTTTCTTCATCTTCAATGGATTCTTCCTGTAACAAGGCGTCGTCTTCCTTATTAGATCGTTCAATCTCATTCGCATTAGCCGTCGTCTCATCTAAATCAGCATTTTCTGTAGTAACAGTACCGCAACTACTTTTCAATACTGCTAGATCATCTGATTTACGCATTTGTGATGCATCAGTTTCCATTGGTAAATTATTCTTGGTCTCATTCGTTTTAGTAATACTTTCCAGATTTGTGTTATCGCAACCAAACAATTTCTTTGGAACAATTTCTTTTTTCAATTTTTGTACATGTTCTCTATTTGTGTTTTCTTTATTATTTTCTGGATGACTTTTTGTTGTTTCTTCTTCTGAATCGGAAGATTTGTAGAACATTTCAGCTTCTTTCTCTTTTTCTCTCAGTGCTTTGCTGTTCAATGAGAAAATGCAACGGTTAGTAACTAATTATACGTTTAGTAACTAGTTAAATCGGAAAGTTCCGTCCGTTTAGCATCGAGTAGCCGTAGCTCGAACTGTCGTTAACTATAACCTCTAATGTGAGGTTAACTTTTTAGTTTGAACATCTTTCAATAAAATTCAGTACATAACAATATACAATTGCATCAATAACATCGTTTTTTTCTACATTGAAGATGTCGGAGTTTGAGCTGAAGCTGAAGCTCATCGAATGATTGTAGACATGTATGGCGATAATGCTGTTTCCGATAAAACATGAAGAGAGTGGTTTCGATGCTTTAAAAATGGTGATTTCACTGTGGAGGACAAAGAGCGTTCTGGACAGCAACCAGTACTCGAAGACGAAGAATTGCAGGCATTGGTGGATGAAGATTCATGTCAAACGCAAAAACAAATTGCAGAAGCGTTAAATTGTGCTCAATCTGTGATTTCCGATCGTTTAAAAGCCTTGGGGAAGGTCTACAAGGAAGGAAAGTGGGTCCCATATGAACTCAAGCCAAGAGACACGACCACAATATCAAACGAGACAGCATAAGGTGATTTTGCTGCATGACAATGCTCGGCCTCACGTCACAAAAATTGTCAAAGACACGTTAGAAGCACTTCGCTGGGAAGTGCTACCCTATGCAGCTTATTCGCCAGACTGTGCCCCTTCTGACTATCACTTGCTTCGGTCGATGGCACACGCACTTGCTGATAATCGATTTAATTCTTACGAAGATGTCGAAAAATGGATTTCTGACCGGATAACCTCCAAAGATGACTCGTTCTTTCGTCACGGAATTCGCTTGCTGCCCGAAAGATGGGGAAAAGTCATCGCTAACGATGGACAACATTTTGATCAATGTACTTTTTCATTTTGTTTCTTAAATAAAGCTCTACTTTTTGTCAAAAAACGGACGGAACTTTCTGATTGACCTAATATTTATTACAGAGAAATGTGAAAACACTTAATATCGATAAATTTAGATTACAGAATTACTTACTCGACGATAGCGGATGACATTTTTAGTTTAGCTGCCATTGTAGGAGCTTTCGGAAGAACCGACAGTACCTTTTTTCTACTTAGAAATTCTTGCAACGTTCTCTGCTTCGGCCTATGATAAGGAAGCGAGATTTCAGTTTCTCTTACTAACCGTTGAGTTTCGCTTTGTATTTGTTTCATAGCCTCCTTTTTACTAGCCCTTACAGAAACCTAGTATTTATTAGAGGAATATATATTTAAACAAATATAATGTATATCAAATTTATTTATCAACAATATTTATCGACGTACTTTCCGCTTTAGAAATTCACCGTGTTCCTCTTGTTGTTTAGATACTTTATCCTTTACAGGACTCAACCGAGTTTCACTAACTTCTTCTTCTTCTTCCGAGTCTGAATCTATTTGAGTCCGAAATACAATTTCTACCTGTAACATAGATATCTGAATTACTATTTCCAACAATTATTATTATACCAGGTATGTAAATATGAAACCGGAATTTGCCCATAGATGGCTCTAGCTGTCAATGTACATTGTTACCGTCAAACCGTGTCATACAACAGCATAGTTTTTAATAACGCTGAACATGTCGAATTTTGTGCCTGCAAACTACGATATGCGGACAGCATTGATTTTCTGTTTCAATTCAAAGAAAACTGCTGCAGAATCGCATCGAATGCTTGTCGAAGCTTATGGTGAGCATACTCTTGGTAAATCACAGTGCTTCGAGTGGTTTAAAAAATTCAAAAATGGCGATTTTGATGTGACAAACGAAGAACGTGGAAGACCACCGAGAAAGTTTGAAGACAGTGATTTGCAAGCATTGTTGGATGAGAATCCGTTGTGACACGAGAATCCGTCTCCATATGTTTGAAAGCCATGGAAAAGATTCAGAAGATGGGAAAATGGGTTCCACATGAACTGAATGAAAGACAGCAGGAAAACTGAAAAACCACTTGTGAAATGCTGCTTGCCAGGTACAAAAGAAAGTCATTTCTCCATCGAATTGTGACTGGCGATGAGAAGTGGATATATTTCGAGAATCCTAAGCGTAAGAGATAATGGGTAATTCCAGGTGAACCATCGACATCGACTACAAGGCCAAACCGCTATGGACGGAAGACAATGCTTTGTGTTTGGTGGGATCAGAAGGGTATGATCTATTATGAGCTGGTAAAACCTGGCAAAACCGTTAATACTGAACGCTACCGACAACAAATGATTGATTTGAATCAAGCTTTGCATGAAAAACCACCGGAATATCAAAAAAGGCAACACAAAGTTATTTTGCTTCGTGATAATGCACACAGCAAAACCGGTAAAGGAAACCATTGAGGCATTTAATTGGGAAATACTTTGGCATGCGGCTTACTCACCAGACTTCGCTCCATCCGATTATTACTTATTTGCATCGATGGGACACGCAGTTGCTGAGCAGCGCTTCACATCTTACGAAAATCTACGAAAATGGCTCGATAACTGGTTTGCCTCAAAAGAGGAACAGTTTTTTTGGCATGGCATCCACGAATTGTCAGAGAGATGGGAAAAATGTGTAGCTACCGAAGGGCAATACTTCGAATAAAATATTTTATATCATTGTCATACAATCAACGTGTATTTTCTATACAAAAATTCCGATTTCATATTTACATACCTGGTATAATAATATAATAATACCTTGTTAAGGTAATCATTGTTAACTTCAGTTGATGTTTTGGGTGGTATCTCTTCCGTAAAGTTCACATCTTGTTCTACCTTGTTCGCAGTTGCCATTTCCATAGATTTATCTCCTGCATTAGGCTCCTCCTCAGTATTTTCGTCATCGAACCCACCGCTTTCACTCATTTCCAACTATTTAAATTTATCAAAAACTTTAAAAGGCTATATCAAATTTAACAATTATAACATGGTGTTCGTTAATACTTTAAGAAGTGTTTTCAAAGAATTGCAAATAAAATCAAATTGTGTGAATACTTCTTGAACACTTTTAGATAGCAATCATATTATTTTGAAATCTACAATATTACAAATCTTGCTTTCACAAAAGTTCACAATGTCGACAATGTCGACATGTCGACTGACAAATGTCTGATAAATTTGGCGCGAAAGTATCATACTGTTGCGTCGCAGTGTGGTGGGATTTGGGGAATACGCTGGCAGAGAGGATATGAGAGTGCTCACGCCCGGGTCTGAGTTGCCACCACTTTTTGGCACGCTCACGTTTAGCACGGAACAGCTCCTATACCGAGGATAGAGCCCACTTTTACCACGAAACAGAGACCACACCGTTTTAGCATGAAACAGAACCTTTACTAGCCTGTGGCATAAATCAGAACTAGCTTCAATCGATGCTTCGTGCGATATAACCATGTATCGGAAATTGCTAAAATTCGATGCGGTAATAATTCTAATAAATTTAATATTAATAAATAGCTTTATTACAAGAACGCGTGCGGAATTTACATAAAAACTGTGATAAAAATAATAATAGCAATTAAAATCACAATAAACATAATAAAAATTAAAATTGCAATTACAATTAAAATCACAATAAAAATAGAATCACACACACACTTTAAATGAAAATAACTTTTTTAAGAATGGACCAAATGACTTCAATTTCTCTGTAAGGCTAGAAGAATTAGTTTAGTGAATGACGTCTAAAAAATATGTTGAAAAAATGCATTTGGTCGGAATTGCGAAAAAAATAGTGAAAATTGATTTTTACTACTTCTTTAGCTGGGCCAATAACGAAAGTTTAAAAGATGTGTTTGGTAAGCTCGTATAAATTATATGCGCTCTGAAAATTTTATTGAAATTGGTTAATTGATTTAGGAGTTATAAACGATCAAAAGTGGTAAAAAGTATATAAATATATTTTCCGAAGAAATTCTCACGAATAACTCCACTACATACAGTCCGATTTCTATCGGGTTTAGACTTTTCTTAATCGGAAGAATGCCACGAACTGGCTCGTGTCACTTCCTTGAGGAAATTATATGAAATAAACAAGTTTAGCATTCACTTGTTAGCGGTTTCATGCCGAGATACCTGGATGGCCGAGGGTTTGCCCGGTGATGTTTATTGCACCATTTGGACAAGGCTCCCGAGGCCCTCGTCGGTTCGTCGCTCTAGCACCGAGTAAGGACGAAAATGTATTTAAATATATTTTCCGAAGAAATTCTCACGAATAACTCCACTACATACAGTCCGATTTCTATCGGGTTTAGACTTTTCTTAATCGGAAGAATGCCACGAACTGGCTCGTGTCACTTCCGTGAGGAAATTATATGAAATAAACAAGTTTAGCATTCACTGGTTAGCGGTTTCATGCCGAGGTACCTGGGTGGCCGGGGTTTGCCCGGTCGTGTTTATTGCACTACTATTGTGTTCTGGGCTCAGGCCTTTGTGCTCGACCCTCGTGCTTCGGTACGTGTTCATTGGAGCCTCGAGCCGGCCGTAAGTATTCGTGGATGTATTTAATATTCGAAAATTAAATACAAAAATTAAATACAATTTCTATTCGAAGCTTCTGCCGATTCTGTCAGAGTCGAAACTTGAAAGGCAACGAAAATGAACGCCTATAATATAGTGTCAGCTGGTTTGCTTAGGAAGGTTTCTTTTACATCTTATAATCTGTTTTTAGTAATGTCCACACTTCTGGCATATTTTCTAGATCCCAACAAGATTTAAGATTTTATTCCACTGACAATGAAACCGATGAGGGTTTTCTTAACTTTTCATTAAAAAGGTGTCGTAGGCCAAGAGTGGTTTCTAATATTGTTCTCAAGACATAAAGAGAGGGTCATGTAGTCGTATACAGTCTGCTGGTATTTTGCCGAGACCTGCGGTATAGACAACGGACCATAATAGCGGTGCGCTCGACTCGCTTCTACCTGAAACGGGGATACACGGCGTCCTTTACCAGCTCATTGTGTCGCCAATTTTTAAATCACCAGTCTAGGGCTCAGTTTAATGGGGAAACTGCAAGGAATATAACCATATATTTTTTCAAAATTTAAATCACTCTGGCACCCACCGAAAAAAACGTACAAAAAGAGTTTGTTTAAATTTTTCGGCATTATAAAGTTGATTATCGATGTTGAAAATATTATTTTATAATAGCCCAATTCTTTCCGAATGAAAACAGACAAACAGTTCCTGAGATAAAAATTCGTAAGTGAGGCCCGTTCTCGCCAAAATGGGCAAAAATTGTAAAAATTTCGAAGGCCTGTCATTTCTAATAAAATTCGAAATCGGCAAAATGATGACTTAAAGTCCCCCTAATTTCAAATGGCTACAACATACACCCGTCACCCGTCCCTCAATTTACGCGGCACTTTTTTACGCGAGTATTTGTTTTACGCGCCAAATTTACCTCAATTTACGCGGAACTTTTACCTTTTACGCGGAAGGGAAGGAAAACATTAGTAGTGTGGCCCCTGGAACCTTATCAAGTATACGGATTCAATTTACACGATTTTTTATTCAATCCACTAATCCACGTGGAACGGATATTCGCGTAAATTGAGGGACATGCTTATCCTGAAAAACCCTTTCGGTTCTTCGTAAAATAGTTTGTCGAAATAAAAGTTCTTCATAACTGTTCTAGGATCCGAAATCGATATTGAACAGTTTTCGAAGTCTCGTTCTGAATAATTCCTTTACATTCTATAATTACAATCAAACAAAAAAAAAACATTGTACTCCAAATACATTAAATTTCAATTACAGTGTAATTCAACTACATTCACGATTAGCGTAATTACTAGCAATCAAATTGATTAAACGGTTTGAATTATGTCATACAAATAGAGTATAATCTATCCTATGCAGAATATTAAATTAATTTATATTTTTATGCTAAGTTTTGCAGAAAACCACGCGAAATATAAATTAATTTGAGAGTAAAATGTGTTTTAACTCTCGGGAACTTTTCTCTAAGTTGTATGTATATTAAATCTAGAAGTAGATAGAGAGAGGGAGAGACAGATTGTTTTTTTAAAACTATTAACTTCTCTTGAGATCTGATCCTCTCTGGCATGGAAGGGGGAAATCCGCTCTACTATCGGTGTAGGATCTGATCCAGGCTAAGCGTCCGCTCTACTATCGGTGTAGGATCTGATCCAGGCTAAGCGTCCGCTCTACTATCGGTGTAGGATCTGATCCAGGCTAAGAGTGGGAGGGGGAAATCCGCTCTACTATTGGTATAGGATCTGATCCAGGCTAGGATTTTGTGTGGGGGCAGCACTATACCGGTTGCATCGAAAACCCGGGCGTGAGCACTCTCATATCCTCTCTGACGCTGGGTTCGGATGCCCGTGGAGCGCTAAAGCACTCTGTTCGTGGAAGGTTTTCTGAACAACTCTTGAAAAATAGACTTTATTTAATAGTGTACTCGTTGTTGACTCTAAGATCTCAGAAATGTATCTCTTTCGTATTTGCCTCGTCCCGATGTTTTATCTTCTTCCAGGTTCCTTTTCCTTAGCCAATTGGAAAATTCGGATCTTCCAGCTGGGCGTTGATTTGTCGGGTGGCTCGTCTTTGGTTGCAGCTCGATGGTGATTGGTGGTGGAGGTGTCCAATAGCGCGCGCACGAGAGTGGGGTACGCGCGAGGGTGAAGGCCCGTCAAAACAAGGGTCGTGGGACCGAGCGAGAGAGAGGTCCGAGAGAGTTCCGAGGGGTCCTTGACATAGAATTTACGACTTCCCGTCCTTGACCGATTCCAGACTTCGACTGTCTATTTATGTGAAATCGGAGAAGCTCCTCCAAGAGATTACGTGACTTTACCCAAATTCCTCAATTAGTCTCGCCCCTCGGAATTTCGTCAAGGATCTCCGTGGAAATACCTCCTATTGTTTCCCTACATATTCTAAGACTAAACTATCGTGCCCGAATAAAATATATGTAAAATGAAATACACGGCTTTGACCTAATCGTTATGTTTTATATTCAAATTTCCCTCTCAACGCCATCAATCAAACCTATAGTCAGTGATGCCAGAATCGTGGACGCGAGGACGCTACCCCTCCATCGGCTCGGCCGGCGGGACCCCCCACTCTGACGCACCGTCCTCGCTCCACGTTGCTTCTGCTGCGCACGCGCTACACACGAACGTACCTCTACTCTGCCCGTGTGAGTGCCTGTTCGATTGCACGCGCGCTACACAACCAGCGTACCTCTACTCTGTCCGTGTGAACTACCTGCTCCACTGATCAACCCCGACGCTTTCCTTCGATTTTCACGTTGCCGAAGTTTTGGAAGAATGAGTCGGAAAGTCGGAATCTGGAGACAGCGCGCATTTGAATCCCGGCATGGCGCGGCGCGGCGCAATGCACATTTTGCTATAACTTTTGATCTAAAAAAGATATCGAAGCGAATTTTTTTTAAAAAAACCGGGTTTAATGGTCCATGCTAAAATATGTTTTGTATTTTTTAAATAATATTTTTCGTGGATTTTTAAGGTTAAGATAGTCTAGAGGACCCCCAACACAAATTGATTTTTAGTCAAACCATGCTGAATAAACAATTATGAAAAAATTCATGAATATTCTACCTAATAGCACACATTACTGAGATTTTTCTCAGATTTTTCGGATTATGCAAACATGTTTAAAAAAATTGAAAATCTCCAAACATTCGAAGAAAATGCATATTTCGTATTGAAGTTTACGAGATACCAGTTTTATAAAAATTCAGTAGTCAGATATTATTGAAACAATTGTCCTTAATTTTTTCAGAATTTTTTATAAATTGTATCGGTGTTAAAAAAATCAAAATCAATTTTTTCGATACTTAAATTCTTTACATTTTTGTAGATGTATGTATTATGTAATATTGAATACTTTTATAATCAGAAAAACAATGTACAGACTTGATAATGCTATTTTAATTAACGATATTTGAATATACATATGTGCCTCACTCCTAACAAATTTGGTAATCACATCATTATTGTAACGACATTTTACATATATCAAGTCGTTAAGTATGAAACTTGACAAATAAAACACAAATTTCAAACACATTTGTCAAGTTTCATACTTAACGACCTGATAATTTAAAGTATTTATAAAAGGTGTTTGCAATAGCATCTCCTAAACGGGCTGCTATTTTTCGCCAATTTCAGGAGAATTATGAGGACCCTCCTTTGAAAATTGTAAAATTATCGGATACACGCTGGCTTGCTAGGCATCAGTGTATTAAACGATTTTTACATCTTTGGGACGATTTAGTCCGATTTTTCAACGAGCAGACCTTTTCGGAAAGCTCGGCCGCTGCTAGGAAATTCTCTTCCTTCCTGAGCAGACATGATATCAAAGGATATTTCCTCTTTTTGGAATATGTCCTTGATACTCTAAACAGATTTAACGCCTTCTACCCAAAGTAGGAAAACGTTGGTGCAGGAGTTGCATCCCTCTTCAGCAGGGTTGCTTCGATATTTTTTGCGGAAGTTTTTAAAACCAGCCCTTTTAGATTGGTTTAGCTTATTGTTAGTATGAGGAAGATGGATTTCTCGTCGAAATCAAATCACGTTCCACTAGATCAAGTGGAGCTTGGTTCCGGATGCCACGATTTTTTGGAAGAGGCAGTTAATGATGGAATGTCGGAAGTTGAGGGGTCCTACTTCCGGGAAAATTGCTTGAGGTTTTATGTGACCTTAAGCAATGAACTGAGAAATCGTCTTCCTCATGACGATGTTTTCCTAAGGCAATTGACGGTTTTCAAACCGCCCGATTCCCTATTCAACAGCGACAGAGATTTAACTCTTCAAAATCTCGTAGCTGTCGCTAGTAAATTAGGGAATTGGAGTGCCGTAGATCTACAAAAAGAGTGGGACTTTTTGTACTACGGCACTTCCCGGTCGCAGAGAGACCAATGGTCGAATCTGTCTTTTGACGATATGTGGGCAGTCATCTGTACCCAAAGAGACCCGAATCAAGTTCTTCCTTTCCGCCTTCTGACTTCTTTAATAAACACGGTCAGATGTCTTCCACACTCGGACTCGAATGCCGAGGCTGAGCGAATTTTTTCTTTGCTTCCCGACATAAAATCTATGAAAAGGAATAAAATAGGCACTGGCCTATTAAATTCCATGTGTGTGGTGCCCACATCCTTGAAAGCTAGACAGGAGTCTAGTCACAGCATGTGTGTCGATGACAGACATGTATCCCTTATGTCGGGAAAGCATTTATATGCAAGTTCATCGCGCTAGCAAATTTATAAACAATTAACATTGCACGCGTTTACGAATTAGTGAGGTCGTATTTTCTTCGTTCATCGTTGGTTAGCTTAGTTCATAACAAACAGCCAAAATGCTATCTCCAGTTTCTTTGTCGCGTTTTTAATACTTTTTAATGGGTTGTTAACATTTTTTTATATTATTAGGAATTTATTTTAGTTAGTGACCATATTCATCGATAAAAAGAGGTAAGTATACGTTACTATTTATATTGAGTCCTACAAAATTGCAATTAGAATTACGATTTTAATTATGTCTACTTTTTCTTTGAATATAGCAATGTAGAGGACCATATAAAACCGCGTGGGTGTCAGCGGTAATGAAATAGGACAACGTAAAATCATATTAGCAGATTCAAGAATGACTTCAAAGAAAAGATAAGTTTATAGTTACATTAATGTTTTATTCTATCCTTTGCAATCATGGCTAACAATTTTTTGTTTTTTTTTATGTTACGGAAAGGCAGGAGCCCTTTAAAATCAATTTTCGTAACCGGAAATGCTACTGCAAACACCTTTTATAAATACTTCAAATTATATTATCGGTTCGTTAGGTATGAAATTTGACAAATGTGTTTGAATTTTAAATTTGTGTTATATTTGCCAAGTTTCATACTTAACGACCTGATATATGTAAAATGTCGTTACAATTGTGGGATAATTGTTAAAATTTATTATGTGAATTACAAATAAGAACACGGCACGGATGAAGAACATAAAAAACGTAACACGACTGACAAAATTATAATCGCTCGCGCACTTTTCGGTATCGCTCTCGTCGCTTGATCGCACTTTCGCTCGCAATGGTCGCAATCGCTCTGATTTGAATAAAATCGCTCACGCTCTCGATACTCTCTCTCCTTCACACATTCAAACATGGATACACATACGCTTACGACACACTCTACCTCAGGTTGTTGTCATCGCTCTTTGTTTCGTCCGTTAGGTGACAACTCGCGATCGGCGGTTCCGCGGCCAAAACACGTAACGGACGCCGATCACCTTCCGCGGATCGTACACATCGATCAGGCGTTTACATATTGAATAAGAGCGGGTTTACTCTCCTTCCAAATTCAAACCCACACAATAATTATGTGATTACCAAGTTAGGAGTGATGCACATATATGTATATTGAAATATATAACGTAAATAAAATATTTTATATTGGATTATCAAGTCTATACATTATTTTTCTGATTATAAAAGTATTCAATATTACATAATACATACATCTACAAAAATGTAAAGAATTTAAGTATCGAAAAAATTGATTTTGATTTTTTTAACACCGATACAATTTATAAAAAATTCTGAAAAAAATTAAGGACAATTGTTTCAATAATATCGGACTACTGAATTTTTATAAAACTGGTATCTCGTAAACTTCAATACGAAATATGCATTTTCTTCGAATGTTTGGAGATTTTCAATTTTTTTAAACATGTTTGCATAATCCGAAAAATCTGAGAAAAATCTCAGTAATGTGTGCTATTAGGTAGAATATTCATGAATTTTTTCATAATTGTTATTCAGCATGGTTTGACTAAAAATCAATTTGTGTTGGGGGTCCTCTAGACTATCTTAACCTTAAAAATCCACGAAAAATATTATTTAAAAAATACAAAACATATTTTAGCATGGACCATTAAACCCGGTTTTTTTAAAAAAATTCGCTTCGATATCTTTTTTAGATCAAAAGTTATAGCAAAATGTGCATTGCGCCGCGCCGCGCCATGCCGGGATTCAAATGCGCGCTGTCTCCAGATTCCGACTTTCCGACTCATTGTGAAAATCGAAGGAAAGCGTCGGGGTTGATCAGTGGAGCAGGTAGTTCACACGGACAGAGTAGAGGTACGCTGGGTGTGTAGCGCGCGTGCAATCGAACAGGCACTCACACGGGCAGAGTAGAGATACGTTCGTGTATAGCGCGTGCGCAGCAGAAGCAACGTGGAGCGAGGACGGTGCGTCAGAGTGGGGGGTCCCGCCGGCCGAGCCGATGGAGGGGTAGCGTCCTCGCGTCCACGATTCTGGCATCACTGCCTATAGTGTGGTAACGTTATCGTAGCTATGTTCGCGTGATCAACGGGTCACGCTACAATACCATTGATACCTTAGACTTACTAGACCTTAGACGAGTGATGCCCAGTTGGACTCCGACCGATTGGACACGTCCCGATTGGACGCGTTCCTTTTGGACTCCGTGCCGATTCGACTCGTGCCGATTGAACTCGTACCGTTTGGACGCCGTGCCGATTGAACTCGTACCGTTTGGACCAGTTTGGACGCCGTGCCGTGGCGGTTGGATTCGTGACGTTTGGACGCCGGAAATTTTATAATCGTTGGACGCCGCGAATTTTATAATCATTGCTTTTCGAAGTCTACATATGGTGATATTGTACTGTGAAATTGGAATCTATTAAATTTGGATCTGAATTTAAATTTTTATGTTGTTTTTTATGTGTTTCTTGTGTGTGAGGATATAACGTGTTTTTACAAAAGAGAATAACTAATAAGAAATCTTCCGTGCCGTTGTCAAAAAAAATATAAAAAATGGTGTTTGATTGTGAATATCATAATACAAATTTACATAAATATTAATTTTGTGCAAATAAGAAACAACTGTATAAAATATCGTTTGACAGATATAGGTTAGAGTGAGGAATAGCTGGACGCTAATTATTAAGACAGTGGAAGAAAATTCCACCAGATATTGGATGAAATAATGCACAAGACACAGTAATTTTGCCTGTGCACGCATTAGAACCATTATGGATTTCAGCAGTACGACATGACGTATTTATCTGTTTACAACTAGAAGAGGAGCATTCAACAGAGATTCATCAATAAAAGAGTAAGTAAAATCCACAATAAAAAGCAGATTATGTTTCGCATTATTTGATAAGTAGTTTTGTGCGCTTAAAGTATAGGTACTATTGTTGAAAATCCTTGTGCGTATTCTGTTCCCATAGTCTTTGATTGATCTAAGTAGCTACAGTTATTCCAATAAAAGGAAACGAAGAGATGAATTGCTTGTTTCATGAAGCAAATAATTTGTTAACAAATAATTTATTTCATGAAGCAAAAGTATTTTGTTGCATTCCAAGTATAGATGATGTCGCTGTGAAATTGTAATACTTTATCTGAGTGTAGGATGCCTGGTAGTAATTATTAAAATGCCACAAGAAGAATCATGCAAGTATTACAGGAGGTAGGAAAAAGTTTGACAGGTGCAGGTTAAAATGAAGAATATCTGGAAACTAGTTATTAAAACTGGCCAGTTAAAATACCAAGACCTAATAGAGTGTGCAATGGAAGGAATTAAGTAATCTGTATTTAAAGTTTCTATGAAAATTATAATTGTATGCTCTTTTGCTTTCAGTCTCTATATTTGAAACGACGATAGTCACAACGAAGAGGGAAGAACTGCAAAATTATACAGATGTGTAGAATTGCTTTCACGGCTCCTGAATAATTCTGTGTAAAAATGATAATTTAGATAAGTATATTCTGCCTATAAAATATAATCATTTTTGTAAGGAATGAATACGATACTTTGTGATTTTTCAAATTTATCTTTTACATGTGGTGTACGAAGCAGAAATATTAGCTGAACTATTTTCATTTGAACACGGTCACGTCCTGATTAATGCAAGCAAATGTGTTGACGGTGAGTAACATGTAACTTGTGATCTTGAAAAGTATTATATTCTCTGATAAAAAGCATTAATAACTTAATTTTATACGTTACGGATATGATCGTGCTTTATGCAATTTGTTTTAAAACAGTACTTGCTTTTTTATAGACACATAATCACTTTTCGTCCTGTGTATTTATTATATATTGTAAAATAATTATATTGTTATATTGAACTTTATTTATATACATAAAATAATAGCTACGTATATTAATTCTTGCTAAATTATTTTAGGTCATCATGTTGCCACTAAGATGTGGTGCAGTATTTCTTCCGCCACTTTTGTGGAATACTTACTGTTTACGAGAAAAGCGCTGGTTCGGTCTAGTCCAAGCCATGTATGGCTTGGATATATATGTATATATATCGGCAACATGTGGGAGACAATTTAATGGGCGATTCTTCAAGACAATACGAAACGAAAATCAAGAATAAAACATGGTGATGCTCGATTTTAATTTATTAGTGATTAAACATCTTCCCTATTTGCCAATGCGTATATCTATTTTGTATATCTATCTCTAACACTATTCCATTTATTAGCGTACTTTGTATTGCTGCTAAGCATTTTGTGAATATATTTTTATCAATATTTATCATTTTTGCTCTCGTAAGTCTATCATTTATACTTATCTATACGGATCTATCAGTTAATAAGTAATATGGCATAACATCACCTGTCACAGTGTAATAAAATAACACGTGTTTACATAATTTTATTTTCTAAATCTATGGTTTCTTGAACTTTTAACTTGCATTGTTTAATGTTGCAGGTAAAAAATTACTCCAAGATTTAAGTACAAAAAGGTAACAATATTTGATCTAATAGCAGCATTTGAAAACATTCGACATCTGTACATAATGCTTCATTGTGTAATGAATATACATATATGTAATTTGGAAGGTATTTAAGAATATCAATCTAATTTCAAGCGGTATACTCTGTACATTTATGGTGGAGTCCGAATATATATCAATTGGATGCTAAAATCTGACTAAAATATTTGAGATAAGTAAATTCTGTCTGTAAATAGTTTGTTCAAAAGCAATGAACATGATACTTTGTGATTTCTTTAATTATATTTTACAGACGATGCAATCTGTGCCAAATAAAATTCTCTGAGGACTCCCAAGGATTTGAGAACCTGATATTGAGATACTGAATATAAAATTCTCCGCCTCCGTGAATTGAGAAGAAAATTTTCATCGTCATATTTTCCATCAATTTATCTATAATATTTCGATCATTCTAGAATACTGTATGTTGCATGTCATTTTAAAGTGTGCTGTTAAATGCAACTTATCCTAGCTTTTGTGATATCATTATATCATAATTTCACTACACGGCACACTATTTTGAGTATATAGGCATTTAAAACAAAATTCATAGCTTCTGAGCTAATACTTACTGAACTGAACAACTCCAGTATTTAAAAAAAATACATATATTCATATATAGTGATCTCGATTTTCTACTGGATAGAAAATTTTTCATTAGTTTTTTCAATTTACATTTTATTCTCATTTAATTACTGACTAATTTTTCTGTGAAACTTTTTATATGTATTTATATGTGTATTTGTTATATGTATTTATATATTGTGGATTTTAAATGTATTCAAATCTGATTGAATGCTGCATCTGTGAAAACATGAAAGATACATACAGAATGTACAAGTCTTATTCGTTTACTGTTATTATATGCTCACTTATGTTTGAAATGTAGAACGTAAATGACCAATTGTCGTGTAATAGATCTTTACTATCATGACTGAAACATTACTGAAAATGTTCTATTTTCGTGCACGTGAAAGACTTCGGAATAAAAAAATATATATGAATGAAGTAAGTAATAAATAAATAAATAAACGAATTCTAACTTTACACGCGGTCTCTGCAGGCATTTGTTTTGCCGTTAACTTTCGTTTGTTTCAGGTACTTCTGTTCGTAACTTCATACATGTTCGTTTGCTCAATATTCAATTCACTTATAAATAGTGGTTTGTATAAGTTATATTGTGTTACTTTATTGTTACGTGCTGTTTTAAAAATGGAAAAAATTCCCGGAAAGTCGGTCGGTAGCTTTATTTACGCATATAATGATTATACGTATAACAAAGACAATCGCACCAACAATATTTTTCGCTGTAATACAAGCCGTACTACGGGGTGTCGCGGGGCAATAATGGACGTCGGTGATGGTTGTATTAAATTGTTACACAATCATAATCATTCGAAACTATTGCATAGGATCGATCAACAGAAAATGAAGCACGAAATGCTTCAGCTTTGTCGAGAAACGGCGTTTCCATTAAAGCAAATATTCGACGATGTTTGCAGAAAGTAAGTATTAGTTTCTATTATCTATAAAAAAAGTGTACACTGTGAAATATAGTTTTTAAATTATATATGTGTATATAAATTGTGGATTAAGTAATTTATTTTTTTTATTAAAGATATCGTGACGCTGCATCTGTGCTTTCATATAATAGTGTGAAAGCCACACTTCTTCGTGAGAGACGGAAAAGTTGCCCTCCTATTCCACCATGTTTAGCGGCTTTATATGAATATTTAAGAACCTCTTCTTTTATGGAAAATATATATAAAGTAATGATAAAAGATGTAGATGGTAAAGTAGCAATCTTATTTTCCACTGAAATGCTGTTGCAGACCCTTAATACCTCTATGTATTTATGCTGATGGTACTTTCTCTGTAAGTAACATAAAGATTGGTATATATGATCAGAGTATCGGAAATTCCAAAGGGAGCTTGTATTTGCTCAATGCACTTCGACGAAACAAGTTTCTACACAAAAGGTTCATATATGCGATTGACACGAAATTCATTACCACGAGTATGTACAATACTGAGCATTTTTAATTTTTTTGAGTTTACCAAACATATTGCACAATAATGTTTTATTTCAGAAAACCCTTACTGAAGAAGGGACATCTTGCAGTAATATATGTGAAAATAATTTGGACACAACATTATCACCAAACACAAGTATCTGTACGTTTATAAAAAAATTACTTTACATAAATACATTCAGTGACATAATAAAAACATAAATTGATATTACCGTTACTTCTAAACTAACACAATATTTGTTATTATTACAGTACAAGATTTGATCCCTGAACCTGAAGAGGTTCAAAGTGTAGCTGATACGTCCAAGTTGTTTGATGACAGCCCATTATCACCAGAACCGTCCACATCAAATAAAGAAAATAAGGAAACAATGAATTCTAAGAATATGAATCAACAAAGGCTTAATAGTAACTTCTTAAACTACATCCCTTTTTACAAGTTAAAAAGGCTCCCCTTGCCGCTATATTCCTATATCCATGGTTTGACATGCCTGTTCTACATGAATTATTTGCTGTTTGCACAAATATAAACGTGTCCGCATGGTAGTACCATTCTGGAAACGTTTGGCTTGCAGCAGCAAATTCTTCGTCCAGATGCTTCTTCTATTTAGAACACAAAGACAAAATATGTACATTAACATGAGATTAACTTTAAAATGCTAACAAAATATGTATATTATAATGTACATTTGTGAAATTTAATTATTGAGAAAGCAGATTACATAACCTAAAATTCAATGTATACATTACCTGCTTTCTCAATAATTTTAAATAATGCGTAGTATAAAATACTGCAAACGGCACTCTAAAACTTTGATTCTTGCTAGATTGCACACCAAAGTCTGTAAACTGCTGTAAACTGAATTCGAAAACCACTTCACTCAAGCCAAGCCGTCCGTAGCGTCGCGTGGAACAAAAGTACACCCGTTATTTTCCTTACCTGCTCCCACTCTTCCCACTCGTCGCGTGTCGCCACTGTCGCCTGCGTTAGTGGGAAGAGGTACGCTGCGAAACTGGGCGAGAAGGCGGAAGGGTAAGGGGCCGGAGGGGATAAAATATGGCAACCCTGGTCCTATCACGTGTATCTCAGCTGTTCGATCCTCTCGGATGGGTTGCACCTGTGGTTGTTCGCGGAAAAATCTTTATCCAGGAACTCTGGTCAGCGAAGCTCAGTTGGGATGAGCCAATACCTCAAGAGCTTATGTCGCAGTGGAACAGATTCGAAAAGGACCTCAAAGACATTTCCTCAATTTCAGTGCCTCGGTGGCTCGGGTACAGCGCTTCCTCATCCGTAGTCGAACTGCACGGGTTTTCTGACGCTTCTCAATCGGCGCTCGGTGCAGTGATTTACCTTCGCGTGATTTCAGATCTCAATGACGCTCGCGTGACGCTTGTCACCGCTAAGACCCGAGTCGCTCCTCTCAAAAAAGTGACGGTTCCTCGACTCGAACTCTCAGCCGCACTTCTCTTGGTTCGTCATATGTCAATAATTCGAAAAACGCTCGATCTCGACAAGATTCCAATTCATCTGTGGACGGATTCCACAGTCGCGCTCGCTTACATTCGTGGTGACGCCCGTCGGTGGGCGGATTTCGTTCGAAACCGCGTTACTGAAATTCAAGAACTCTCGAATTGTCAATGGCATCACATCTCAGGGAAAGACAATCCGGCCGACTGTGCCTCTCGTGGACTTTCTCCTATCGAGCTGAGAGAGCACGCGCTTTGGTGGAATGGTCCCGCGTGGCTCTCAAAGCACTCAACTCATTGGCCACGCTCCACCCCGTCGCTAGATCCAGACACTGCCCTTGAATTTCGTAAGGTCCCCGTCACACTCGCAAATAAGGACGAACCTCCAGCCGTCTGGAACCTCGTGGATAGGTTCTCGAGTCTCAGGACTCTTCTACGCATCACAGCATGGTGCTTTCGTGCGCTCGACAAGTTTCGACGCAATAAGGGCGCCACAGATCAATCCTCTTCGCTGACTCCCGAAGAACTTAAGGGGATCCTTTCCTCCAGTGACCGTGACCAAATATGATCGTCACGCTATAAACGAGCAAGCGGCCGATAGACGAAGCAAAATAATAACATTTTCATGCAGTAGGGGAGCTGGGTACACTTTCTACAGTTCTATGTCAAGCACGTCGAGCAGCGCCAACGCGATACCATCTCAGCGGTGACAGCAACCGACATGGGATCCTTTCCATACTCACACACCGCTAGAGTGCACTCTCACACACCGCTAGACCACGTATACGTACGCGAGGATGCAAGGGTCCGGTTTTCGACTTCCAATTTCTCGGTAATGCACAGACGGGGGTTTTTATTAGTTAAAACCGCTAGATGAAAGATCAATCTATCACGCTGTTTGCCTCAAAAGTCGTTCTTTTACGTTTCCGAGCAATGGTTTTGCAATATTCAGCTGCATGATGCCCGTCAGAGAGGCTAGCGCCGGCGCGACTGCAGCGCCCTTTGACAGGCAACATGCGACGGGCAACATGCAGCTGAATATTGCAAAACCATTGCTCGGAAACGTAAAAGAACGACTTTTGAGGCAAACTGCGTCATAGATTGATCTTTCATCTAGCGGTTTTAACTAATAAAAACCCCCGTCTTTGCATTACCGAGAAATTGGAAGTCAAAAACCGGACCCTTGCATCCTCGCGTACGTATACGTGGTCTAGCGGTGTGTGAGAGTGCACTCTAGCGGTGTGTGAGTGTGAAACAGTCGAGCGTTGTCTGCTGGAGAAGAGCCCCTTATGACGTCACGGTTGGTTAGGAAGCCTATCTTACCGGCAACATATTTTCTGCTTCCTCTGTTTTACCGATACAGTGATTGCTGACGACGGCAATGTCGGCAATGATCGGAAGCAGACATCAACGCTCGTAGCGGAAAATGTCGGAACTGTATTTTTACATAAAACCTCACTTTGGGACGAATTCAGTCGTTTTTGACTTACAGTTTGTTTAATACTCAAGTAAACAACATAATAGACATTGCATTGACAATGTATATGCCTCCGCTATGACGCTGTTTGCCTCAAAAGCCCCTGCTTTACGTTTCCGAGCAATGGTTTTGCAATATTCAGCTGCATGATGCCCGTCAGAGAGGCTAGCGCCGGCGCGACTGCAGCGCCCTTTGACAGGCAACATGCGACGGGCAACATGCAGCTGAATATTGCAAAACCATTGCTCGGAAACGTAAAAGAACGACTTTTGAGGCAAACTGCGTCATAGATTGATCTTTCATCTAGCGGTTTTAACTAATAAAAACCCCCGTCTTTGCATTACCGAGAAATTGGAAGTCAAAAACCGGACCCTTGCATCCTCGCGTACGTATACGTGGTCTAGCGGTGTGTGAGAGTGCACTCTAGCGGTGTGTGAGTATGGAAAAGCTCCCCTTAATCACGCACGTCTGTTTTGGGTGAAGCTCATTCAGGCAGCGTTCTTTAAAGTTGAAATTAATCAATTACAGCGAGGCAAGCACATCTCACGGTCAAGCTCATTGCTTCGTCTCGTTCCCTTTCTCGACGCATCAGATTTGTTGCGCGTTGGAGGACGGCTCCAAAACTCTCTTCTGGATCATGACGAGAAACATCCTCTCATGTTACCACGAGAATCTGCTCTCACAACCCTCATCATCGACGAGGCTCATCGTCGTACATTTCACGGGGGAGCCCAACTCACACTCACAACCCTGCGAAGACGATATTGGATCGTCGGCGGTCGTGTTCCAGTTCGCGCATTCATCCATCGCTGTGTGCAATGTGCACGACAGCGCGCCACTCTTGGACAACAGCTAATGGGGCAGCTACCCCAGTCTCGTGCGATCCCGTCTCGCCCATTCCTTCACGCAGGAGTTGATTACGCTGGCCCTCTAACTCTACGGACGTTTCGCGGTCGAGGCGCGAAGACGTACAAGGGCTATATCGTCCTCTTCGTTTGTCTCTCGTCTTCAGCTGTTCACTTGGAAATAGCTACCGATTATTCCACCAACGGCTTCATCGCCGCTTATCAACGGTTTACAAGTCGGCGAGGCATCTGTGCAACGCTCAGCAGTGACTGTGGCACCAACTTCATCGGTGCTGACAAGGAACTGCGAAAACTTTTTCAAGCTTCTTCCAAAGAAGCAGCCGCTCTCGCCAACATTCTAGCGAATGATGGAACTCGCTGGAAGTTCAATCCACCATCATCACCACACTTCGGAGGGAAATGGGAAGCGGCTGTCAAATCCGTAAAGTTTCACCTCAAACGAGTCATCGGAGACATTGGCCTCACCTACGAGGAATACTCAACATTGCTCTCGCAGATTGAGGCCATCCTCAATTCGCGCCCTCTCTGCCCACTCTCAGATGACCCAACGGATCCATCAGCTCTCACCCCGGGTCATTTTCTCATTGGTTCAGCACTGACTACTACTCCTGAGCCTGCGATCATCGATCTGCCAAGCTCTCGACTTTCACGCTGGCAACTCTTACGCCAGATGCTGGAGCAGTTTTGGAAACGCTGGAGTGCCGAATACCTTCAACATCTCCAGACAATGTCCAAGTGGCAATGCAGATCTGACGCGTTCAAAATCGGATCTCTCGTGCTCGTCGCAGACGAACGATATCCACCGTCAAAATGGGCTCTAGGACGGATCATTGACGTCCACCCTGGTCAGGACAATCTCGTTCGGGTTGCTACCGTTAGAACCCAACATTCGGTTTATAAACGACCGATTGTGAAACTCGTCGTGCTGCCCATCTCAACCAACGAGGACCACTCAACAGGATCATCGCTTTCGACCAAGGACTAGTCGGCTCTGAATCATTGCCATTCTTTACAAGCCTGGCAAGGTGGGCGGAATGTTGCGGCAAAATCAGACTTTGTGCAATTCGCATCGAATCCAATCACCCGGTACATTCTCGAACGTTCTCTACCGGGCCACGACTACTGTTTACAAGTTCACACTCAGCATTTCTGTACACACACTCATACTTACATCATCCATCCGTAAACACACACATTCATACTTACTGTATTGTTTTCGAGCGTGCCCTGTCGAGCACGCAGTATTACGACAATCATCGAACTGTCCGCATCGATCAGTATCTATCTCAAAAATAAATAGCGAATATCATCGAGCACGTGTTCTTTATCTCATTCTCCTCGTGTTCTCTCCTCATCACTCCACAGTATTTTTGAGTTCTCATCGTACAGGCACAATATGCAAGGAATGTTTAAAGGTAGAAAATAACCTAAGGAGGAACTTACTTAGGGTTGCTACAAGGAAACGTCCCTCTAAAGTACACCTAACTTTGTCGCCAACAAAACGGACGCATTTCAAAGTTATGAAAAAAGCAGCGCGCATCACGACACAAGCTTTAAGGAGATCTAAAATGAGGTGCCAAGCAATGAAAGACGAAATACAGAACACAAGAAATGAGATTGCAAAATTTAAGAAACTTGTTTAGAAAAGAGTTTAACAAAACATAAAGAAAAATATGAGTTTGAGATTATTAAAGGACCGGACCGCCCTCTAACGGGACACGGAACGACATGCACAGGATTCGAGAGCGTTCCACGAGGAGATTCCGCTATTATCGAGACCTCCTAATGACATCTGTCGCGCGCGCCGAGAACGGCAAGTTTCAGGGCCGTACAAGGAACGTGTCGACAGAACCACCGACCAGCCGGATTTCCGCGGGGAAAACAAACAACACCCCACAGCACAGGACGGGCCCGCCAAAAAGCAATGGCCAATTTAGAAGCCCTGTGCACAGGCGAAAACTTGGCACGAACGCACCCGGCGAAGCAACCGGAGGCGTCGTAAGGACGAGAGCTCTTCTGGACACCACGTCGGCTACGACAACTTTGAGATCCTGACGCCGCCTCACCCTGCAGAAACAGAGCTCCCGCACTCTTTCCAAGAGCGCGATGCTGCGCCGGCTGGCCTCCAACGACCGGTACCAGACGGGGGCCCCATATAGGGCTATCGACCGCACCACACCGGCATAGAGGCGGCGCACAGTGGGCCAGATCGCCGCGGTAGCTGTTCACGCCTATTTCACCATTATTTCAAAACATAAAGACCACATTAAATAGGTCGTTGAATTCGTCTTGGCGTCAGCTATAACATTATCGAATAAAAAATATATAGTTATAAATAAATAATGAAGATGACCACAATTTTTTATTAAAAAAATATTTGTTTGGAAATTTATTATATTGAGATTTGTAAAAGACTGTGTACTGATTACTTTTTGTACGAAACATTTTTTTGTCACACCACCGGAAATGTCTGAATAATCGTGTGAATAATGTATAATAATTGAAAACTGGCTATTCAGGCATTCAAACAAGAGTAATCCATAATTTTTTAATGAAAAAGTTTATTACATGTAATGAAATAACAAAAATGTGTTATTACTGTCTTATTTAAAGAATTACAAATATTCAAACCAGATTAAGTATTATATTTTACAAAGTTACTGACTATAATCTATTGATCATACGGATTTTCTGCTTATGACTGCATTTATCTATTAATAAACAAAAATTTATACTATAATTCCTCTTAACAAAGGTAAAAATCAGGTTTTAAATATGGAAAAACTGCTGTGATGCTATACTACGATGCTATTACTATGATCTCTCAAATACAATTGATTGAACTAAGCTAGCAAGAAGTTCGAATGTTTATCAATGGCCGTATAATCTAAAAAATTCATAAGATTGGTCTGGGTTAGGTTTTTACACTCTTAAGGGTCGCTGAGTGGTCGTCAATGCGTCTTGTGCAACGCGACTCGCCGCTGAATTGCGTGTCACACGACGCTTTAAACCATCATAATTTTCACCGTGGGCTGAGGTGGGACGCGAAATTTGCAGGATCTTTTAGAGGAGACATTGCTGAATATGTTCCACTTTGTTAGAGCTTTAAATTTTTTTAACTTTTTAACTTATTCCTTGTCAAAGGTGAAAAACTTTGACGATTTTCCTTACTTGACTCAGTATTTTTTTTTATAACAAATTATGAACAATAATGTTTAGTTCCTGGTGCGTTCTCAACATAGATATACATTCTTCGTATAAAAAAGAATTGGGCACTTAATCTTCAGTAGGTTTTTCAGGACATCGTTACAACGAAACGGAATTTTTTCGGTGATAAATCGTATTTGAAAAAGTTTTATCTTTGAACGCTTATTGTGACGAGAGTTTTTAATAACTGTAATTATTATTATCGTTTTCGAATGTAATGGACATTTAAGAAACATTGCACATTCGTTAAAAATCGATATGAGGACTTTGATTTTTTAGCTCATGAACAGCTAGCGCGGCGATCTGGCCCACTGTGCGGCGTACGGACAACTGCGGCCCCCCGATATTGGGCAGCAGACGCGCAAGCGCGCCAGCTGTCCTCTCCAGACGGGGGGCCAGGAGATCGAAATGATCCACGAAACGCCATCGGCCGTCGAGGATCAGGCCCAGATATTTCATAGTGGGCTTCACCTCGACGGGGGTATCCGCGACCCGGATCCGGAACTCTTGGGGCGGCCGACACGACCGAGACGACTCGTACAGCCATATCGCCTCGGTCTTCGCGGCGGCCACTACCAGCCCCATCTCTCGGATCCGGCCAACGACGCAATCGAGGGCGGACTCAACGAGGCGACCCGCCTCACTCCAGCTCCTCCCCTCCGCACACACCAGGGTGTCATCGGCGTAACATATGACACCCGTCCCGGGGGGGAGGATAACCCGCAGTACCGCGTCGAACGCCAGGATCCACAACAGGGGCCCAAGGACCGACCCCTGCGGGACCCCGCGGCACATCTCCCTCAGATATGCCACGCCACACCGGCCGGTAATAATCACCTCTCTGCCACGGAGGTAGTCCCGGATGATGTCCCGGAGATAGCGGGGCACCTGGAAATGTTCCAGCGCCCCCTCTATCTCCGTCCAGGGCAGGGTGTTGAACGCGTTGGATATGTCCAACGACACGGCAATCAACACCCCGCCTCGAGCGACAGCTTCTTCTCGAAGGAGGCGCAGACGCTCGACTGCGTCTATCGTTGAGCGCCTCCTCCGGAACCAATACTGGCTGTCGCTCAGTTCGGGACCACCCCGCGACAGGTGCTCTCGGAGACGGGCGGCTATAATTCTCTCGAACAACTTGCCCGCCTCGTCGAGTAAACACACCGGCCGGTAAGCAGAGGGAGACTCTGCGGGTTTGCCCTCCTTCTGGAGGAGGACCAGGGTCGCCTCTTTCCAGCATTTGGGGAAGATCCCCCGGCTCAGGCACTCGTCCAAAGTGCTCCTGAAAGCCGGAGCGAGGACCCATAGCGCCGAGGCCATTACACCGCCGGGAACGCCATCCGGACCCGGGGCTTTCTTGCCCCTAGTCCGACGCTCCCGGATGGCCTGCTCCAGCTCCCACCCGGACACCCGAAGCTCGTCCGACCACTCGTTGTCTGACCCCGGGGCGCGCTCATTCCCCCTCCCCCCATCTGTATCGGGGGGAAAGAGGGTGTCGACTACGCACCCCAAGAGCTCCGGGTCCATCCTCTCCGCGACCGGGGGCGCCCAGGGACGTAACTTCCCAAGCACCATCCTATACGGGCGCCCCCACGGATCTTCGCGGAGCGTGAGGAGGAGCTCGCTCCAGGCCTTGGCCTTGGCCGCAGCAATGGCGCTTTTGAGGGCCTCGGCGGAGGATCTGTACTCCCTGTACAGTCCCTCCACCGCAGACTCCGGGTCACCGCCGAGGAAATGGCGGCGCCGAGCGCGGACATACCGGCGGCGGGCTCTATTTGCCGAGCTGCGCAGCTCAGCCAGCTCGCCCGACCACCAGTAAGCCGATCTTCTCGGGGGACAGGCCTTAACCCGGGGCATCGCTACGTCACAGATCATCTGTAACGTGCCCCGGAACCATGCCGCCCCCTCTTCTGGTCCGCGCTCCCTGGCCTCAGGCCAGGCGGAACCGATAATCGCGGCCCTCATCAGGTCCTCGTCTAGCCGTTTCGACGCCCACCTGGGCGCCGCTCGGGTGCCACATCGCCGGAGGAGGGGCGTGTCCCCTGGCGGGTCAGAGACCACCGCCACGCTCATCAGGACGTAGCAGTGGTCCGACAACGTTTCTCCATCCCAGACCCGCCAGTTGGACACACGGCGCAAGGCGGAGGCGATCGCGAACGATATGTCGACGATCGACCAGCCATTCCACCTCACGCATGTCGGCACGGAGCCCCGATTCAACAAATGGAGCTCCAGCCCCTCCGCCCATTCTTCTAGGACTCCGCCTCTAGGTGCCGTCCTGAGGTTCCCCCATGTTGCGGATCTCGCATTGAGGTCCCCCAGAACCAGCACCGGACCGGCCAAGTGGGGAGCCATCATGTTCCCCAGCCGATCCAAAAACAGTCCAAATTCGGCGGAGCCACAATTCGGTGAATTGTAGCACCCATCGACCAAAAATCCTCCCCATTTCACCATCACCGCCCCCCGCATCCGTTCGACCACGGAGCAGGGGGGCAACCTCGCCGACTGGCGGCACCAAATCGCCACGGAGCCATCAATATCCCCAAACCATTGTGGGTGGTCGGGGACCTCGAAGGGCTCTGCAGCCACTGCCAGGCCAACCTCGTGCTCCGCCAGGTAGTGGACCATCAGGTCCTGCGCCCGGCGGCAGTTGTTTAGGTTGGCCTGGAGAACCGACTGGGAACAGCAGCGTTGGGCCGTATAAGGAATTACGGGGCCGTCGGTGTTCCCTCCCGGGTCGGCTTAGGTGGGGCCGGGGGGGGGAATAGTGTCCCCTCCCCCTAACGGGGCCGGCTCCACGTCCATCGCACTGGGGTTGGTGGGGGCAGGTTGACCAGCCCCACCATCTCCCCCTGTGATCCTAGGGGGCGGCACCACACCGCCGCTTAGAAGGCGGGGAGCAGGCGCTGCCCCCGGCCTTGTGATTGGCGGGTTTGCCCGCCGCCGCGCACACGACACAGTGGGGGGCGGACGTGCACGCCGCCGCCCGGTGAGATGGATCCCCGCACCTGTAACAGTGCCCGCTACGATCCACCGATGCAGTGCACCGCTACCTCACGTGTCCCAGGGCTAGGCAGCGGAAACACTGCATGGGCAGGGCGGCGAGAACGACCACCCGCGCCAGCGTCCACCCCACCCGCACTGTCTTGGCTTTTTCAATGGCCAAGGCCGCCACTGCCGGGCACTGCACCCAAATGGTGCCTAGCCCGCCGACCGGGGTTTTGATCGCCCCGACCCTGACGGACACGGGAGCGCAGCCTCCGGCCGCCGCCACCGCTGCGGCCACCTCTTCGGGGGTGACGGAGTGGGTCCAGGCCCATCAGGCGGAACTCCGCCTTCTTCACGGGCCTGGCTATCTTTACATTCATCCCCCCGAGTGCGTCGGTCATTTTCGCCGCCAGAGCGTCCGCCCTGGCACTCCCTTCGGGGCCGGGGACCTGGATTATCAGGCCCCCCGTGGCCGCCCTCTTCCATTGTAGGGCCTCGATGCCCAGGGCGGCCAGATCGACGCCCTCGCGGGCCCTGCGTATTGCCCCCTCGTAGGTGGCTTTGCTTCCCTCCGGGACGGTAACGGTCACCGCCGCAGTACGGGGAGGGGCCGCCACTCGGGGGGGCGCCTTTCTCTGGGCCGCGATCGCCCTACCCACAGGGGCGGGAGCCACCGCCGCGGCCTTCTTCTTCTCCCTCCTCCCCACCACCCGGGACCAGGTACCTTCCGAGGGCGGAGGGTGGCCGGAAACGGCTGTGGTCGGCATCCCCATTCCGGATGTGAGAGGAGCAGGGGCAGCCGGCAGGGCGTCATCCCGTCCTCCCTTCCCTCCCTTCTTCTTCTTCTTCTTCTTTTTGTTGTTTTTGCTAGGGGGTTCACTCCCCCGTTGGAGAGACCAGGCAAGGGAAGGCCCGCATCCGCCCGTGTAGTAACGGGGGCGGAAACGGTAACCCCCGGCCCCCCAGCACGTGCCGCAAGTGGTGGATAGTGGCCCCCCAGCAGCCTGATCTCCCCCCGGAACGCCGTCAACTTGCTCTCGATGAGGGCCCCGATCCGCTCCAGTAGGGCCGCCTCACCCGACGGCGTCCCCCCAAGCGGTGGAGGCGCCGCGCCACCCCAGCCGGGACCGCCCCCACGGAGGACACGCGCGGCGATGTCGACGCAGGCACGGGTGCGCTCTGTCGCCTCTTCATGGCCATCATCTCCCCCCGGATGGCGGTCAGGGACTCTCTTAGTTCCCCCAGCTCGCGTCTCAGCGAGACGTTCTCTCCCCTGAGGGTCAGGTTCTCAGCCTGCACCTTCTCCCAGAGGGCTGCAGGCGGTCCGTCGGCCGACCCCCCAGGGGTGGCACCAGTCGAAGAGGAGGAAGCCCTCGGCCATCCCCTCCCCTCCAGCTCTCTAACCCCGGCTTCGACGAGGCGCGCCGCGTCCTTGAAGGCGCTCACACACGTGCCCTTCAGGTTGCCGCTTTTTAGTGCGGTGGCCGCGACCGTCCGACTCGCGGCCACCAGCTCGGCGGCAATCTGCCCGGCCGGGAGGTCCCGCAGCTGCAGCTGGCACTCCCCCACCGTCAGAGGCTTCCCCCGTGTCCTCTTCGTTTCCTCGACCACTACCACGTCCTCCCCGAGGTGTGCCGAAGACCGCTTCCCCAGTGTCCGCGACGTCGACCACGAGGACGTCGATTCGTTGTCCACTGGGATCCCTAGTACGGGGCTAGGACAACCACTGCTGCTGCCACCACCCTGGCCACAGTCCAAGGCGGGCCAGTCCCTCTCGCCATCGCTGTCCGCTTCCGGGCGCGGTTGCCCACTCCTCTCGTTATTATTCCGAGGCTCGTCGTCAAAATTCATTGTTCATTACATGACGGGCTTGGTTACTACCCTCCCCATTTCTGGGGAGGGGTTCACTCATCACCCAAAACATCAGTTATTGGCGGAATACGAAATACTCCCGGGGGGCGCCGCCGCGCCCCTACCGCCGGGGATCCTAGGGCCCCATCCCTGGGGCCCCTTGCCGCTACCCGACCCCGGATTAGGCCGGAGGTGAAAAACCCCATCCCCCCAGTGACGCGCTAAATGGCCGATGCATCCACCAGCCCACCTGAGTGCAATGGTGCTACCTTCACCGCGCGCCGAAGCTTGGTAGTTAGAGACATATTTTATAGAGGTTTGTCATCCTCGCGGGCCGGCCGTTCAAGGCAAGCCCCCCGTTCCGGTAAAACATGACCACCGGCTTACGGTATGGGGCCCCTGACAGGCGTTGCCGCTACGCCTTCTGTCAGGGACACATAAGGGGGTACCTGCCTACTCCGTTCGCACTCTGTTTCGGCCGAAGCCTACGCAGAGTCCTAGGGGCCCCGCGAGGAGGTGGAGTAGAAGGATTTTGACTAGAGTGGACCCATCAACTTCACCGAATAACTTCACCCCAGGTCTCCCTCCCGGACACGTACCGAAGGCCGTGCGACGGGCAAGTTGCCCAGTTCAGAAGAACATCAGTTCCATCGAGGTTTCCATTCGGAGGAGGGGGATTTCCAAGAGGTATGGAGGCCTCGTGGTCATTCCCTACAACCGTCCGGAATCCACCCCAGCCCTGCGAACTTGGCAACCCTGCACCCGACTCGAGCCTTACAGCTTACAGCCTCGAGTCCGTCAGTGTCCCGACTTGACGATTCGTACGCCCGAAGCATGACTGCTTCGCCTGATATTTTTTAGTGCAACCTGGCTGTATTATTATCCGATTTATGCCGTGTTTGAGCTTATTTTGATCGGGAAAACATTTTCAACCGATAGGTGCTGATATCATTATGATAACGTTCATATTAAGTAATATTGGTTTCAGTTAGTAATTGCCAATACGCTGTGCCTTACAATGTTGCCTCTGATGCTGAATCACGACCGTATCGAACGTCGCGTCGTGTGCCTCCTAGAAACAACAATGTAAGCGTTTCGCCATCACTTATTAATAGCAATAAAATGTTTGTTACGATTCATAATTCTGCCATGGAAACGTTATCAATCGATTGTTAATGGTTCGCTGATGAAAACAAGTCTAAACACGCCACAAATCAGATAAGTTAGAGGTGTTACGGATAGAGAATATATTCCGTTCGGTTTCTCACAGGAATCTCTTCTAGATCGTCTCTGGCAGGAAGCGTCCTAGATAACCTTTCATATCGTAGTTGAACCTTTTAACGAAGACCGAGCTCTGGCCCGATTTAATTGAAAGTGACAAAAAACTAGAGTTATTAGTCTGGCCCTAAGCCCTAAGCACGATTAGATTATGAACAGAGCATTTCATTCATTGTAGGGGTATATAAACCCTTAGATTCTCACTCTCGCGGGCTAGTACTTCGGTAGACACGTATCGAGTCACGTCGTGCTGTATTTCGGAAAGTCAACTGTTAGTGAGATCGGGCTAGAGTACCTTTCGTATCAAAGTTAACCGTATAGATTCCGCGAGTTCGGTGTAAAATCTATTAGGCAGTGTTAAAGTTCTTTCCGAGTCCCCCGCATTGCCAGTGCGTCAAAACCGTGCATCTTGTTAGGTAATTCTTCTTTTTATTATCTATTTCATTTAGTTCATTTCATTCGCGACAGTTACACAATTGTACCACAGATTCTTATAATTAGAATATATTTGTGTTCATTGGTAATTAGAGCAAAGTTTATTAAACCCATAATTATTGTTCCATATCCTAATCTAGTAATTGAACGTTCCCACACGATACAACCTTACCGCTCGGGTTGTATCAATTAGATTATATTAGTTACGAGGCCTACTAACTATCCTAGCGACTCCCTGATTTCGCATCAGGTTCGTTCGCTACTTACTATTTGTCCAAATAGAGATTTTTCCTACCTAGTGGCTCCCCAATTTCGCATTGGGTTCGTCCACGAAAACTATACCATCCTAGCGGCTCCCTGATTTCGCATCAGGTTCGTCCGCATCCTAACAGCTCCCTGATTTCGCATCAGGTTCGTCTGTGCTCTTATCCGACCTCCCAGCGGCTCCCCAATTTCGCATTGGGTTCGTCCGCGCTGTTCTACAACCTCCTAGCAGCTCCCCGATTTCGCATCGGGTTCGTCTGCGCGTCTTTCCTAGTGACTCCCCAATTTCGCATTGGGTTCGTTCACGAAGTTTCACCTTCCTAGCAGCTCCCTGATTTCGCATCAGGTTCGTCTGCGTCTGACTCCATTCCTAGAGGCTCCCTGATTTCGCATCAGGTTCGTCCTCGCAGTCTATAATCCTAGCGGCTCCCCAATTTCGCATTGGGTTCGTCCGCGCTGTTCTACAACCTCCTAGCAGCTCCCCGATTTCGCATCGGGTTCGTCTGCGCGTCTTTCCTAGTGACTCCCCAATTTCGCATTGGGTTCGTTCACGAAGTTTCACCTTCCTAGCAGCTCCCTGATTTCGCATCAGGTTCGTCTGCGTCTGACTCCATTCCTAGAGGCTCCCTGATTTCGCATCAGGTTCGTCCTCGCAGTCTATAATCCTAGCGGCTCCCCAATTTCGCATTGGGTTCGTCCGCGCACCTTAACTAACAAACTGATACCATATTCCTAGGGTGACAACCCTTCGCCGGCCACTCGTTGCTACTCGCGGCCCTGGCTCGTAACAGAGGCATGCCCAACGCCCAACTCGACGGCTGGCGATGCGTAAAGCGCAAGATTTCGCTTCAGCTCGTGAGCCGGCTCCTGCGCTGGCTAGTACATACATACATACTAGGGACAACTGCAACAGTGTGCGTGTGAATGTGTGCTACACTGACACACTTATTGTTCGTGGGTTCCCTTTCCATACATCCGAGCTGAGTTTCGGCTCATGAGCTGGCGAGCGGCTCGCGAGGCGCTCTTTGAATAAAAAATTATTCGTCATGCGTCGAAAAGAGATAACCATCATTATTTTTATTTAACGCGTGGTAAATAATTTTTTTATCATTCATTCGCTATTTGATATTTTCAATTCAATAAAAATTTGTAAGCGATTCGAATTTCGAGACGTTCCAATACTTACGCTCTTCGCGAGGGGACGGCGGTATACTTTTCCTCGCGAAGGGACTAAGCGAAACGAAGTGCAGGAACAAGCTTTGGCACGTCCACGTGGAACCCCAGCCCCCATTTCTTCCAAAAGATGTTTTTAACTCGATGAGACCGAGGCCAGTCAATCCGACTTATACATAGAAATACAGGGTGAACATTATAAAGCGTTACAGACAAATATCTCCAAAAATATTGATTATACGCAAACATGTTTAAGATTCGTTGGGGCTTTTATTTTTACCGGTGGACACTCCAAGGTGAGGTGGAGGTCAACTTTCTTTTTTTAAATAGAATGGCCTATTTCTCATACCATAAATCGAGAGAGTATCAAATTCTGAATATCAAAGTGTTGACCTTCATATATCCTAAACCTAATAGTTAACGAGATATTATCCAAAGAAGAAAGAAAATTTTTTCGATAATATCTCGTTAACTACTAGATTTAGGACATGTGGAGGTCAATACATTTTAACTCAGAATTCGATAGTCAATCGATTCATGATTCAGATAGTAGGTCTTTCCATTTAAAAAAATCAAGGTGACCTTCTCCTCACCTTGGAGTGTTCATCGGGAAAAATAAAAATCCCACCATATGATGTCCCCCTCGCTACTGAACAACTTTTATCTCAAACATTTTTGCGCATAATCAATATTTTCCGAGATATTCGTCTGTAACGCTTTATAATGTTCACCCTGTATATTCCATCACATAATACTTTTGGATTTCGTCGTTAAACCTCTTTTTCCCAGCTTGATCACCGATCCACTAGAGCCACCCATCCTACATATTAATTAATCCACTTAATTCTTTTAATCGAACTCTTTATTATTCGGAACAGCATGCGTCAAATAAAAGTTATTCCGTTTTTTTGTTTGTTTCTGTTCCCACAGATCGATTCTGGAACAATTATGTATAAAAAAAAGTGTAAGGAAATAATGCCCGTTTATGAAATATTAAGTTGGAACGAAAGTTCGTAGCCTTTTTAAATCAAAATTCAAAGATAAAATTAAGATGTGTATTCATAGGTTTATTGAATAACATGGTAAGTCACTTATAAAATGGCAACAAGTAATAGAAGAGAATGGAAAATATGTTAGTTATGGAACAAATCTATGTATAAATATCATAATTTCATGTTTCAGTTTTAATTTAAAAACGCTACGAACTTTCGTTTCAACCCAATTTTTCGATATTACAAATTTAGGTATCTCATATAAAATTTGAAGTAGGTATTGTTCATTTTCCTAAAATAATACACTTACATAGGATATTTCAAGGAATTTTTTGTCTTTGGTATTAGTTTTGTGATGCTAATATTTTAAACCTAAAAAATAAACACCATAACATCGTCTGAAATATCAGTTTATCTCGAACACGTTCGTTGAAGAACGTAACACGAAACAGTGGTCTGCTGCACCGATGAAATGCCGTCGGTGGCCTTCTAGTTCGCACTCCAGTCAGAATCTATCCTAGAGGGCGTAAGAGAACACCGAAATATTCGTGCCACACCAACTCCCGTAAGGCTGGCAGTCTGGTACCCGATCCAGATTTGACCTCGAAATTAGTTTGAGCTCCGTCCAGTAGGGGAGCTGGATACAATTTCTACAGTTGAATGTCGAGAAGTACAGCAGCGCCAACGGGACACTGCATCAGAAATGTTGCCGGTAAGTCAGGTTTCATCACGCCTGCTTACAGAGCCTCCCGGGCAGATATCAAGCTGCCGAATAATGTAAATTACGCCTCGGAAACGCAAAAGTAGACCACTTTCGCAAGCTCCAGCGCTAGATTGATCGTTTATCTATCGATTCTGACTACGTAGGACCCCCAAATGTGCATTAGCGAGACGTGATTAGTCACGCGGGCTGGACCCTTGCAACCTTGTATACGTATACAGTATCTAGCGGTGTGTGAGTGTGCCACCACACTCTCGCTCGAGTTGGATCGGGCCCCTTAAGGCGGTAGGATACTGAGATTTGTAACTAGAAAGGAACTAGAATCTTACTAGATTAAGGGTGGAAATAAGGGTTTGCCAATTTTCGTTGTTTGTCGTTATTCGAGCAAATTTTGGGCTGGTTGAGGGCTCAATCTAAAGAGGAAGGTTCTCCGCATGGTGCTCTGGTCATGACGCTAACGAGATTATGCTTATATATAATAATATGAGTGTCCAAAGTAGGAGAAAAGTCGAGAAAAAATACCCGCAGACTCCAATGTATTTTTCTGCCACTAAAGACTTTTTTGTCTGCTGTGATGACCAGCGCACCATGCGCTGACCCTTCCTCTTTAGATTGAGCCCTCACCCAGCCCAAAATTTGCTCGAATAAGGACAAACAACGAAAATTGGCAGGCCCATGTTTCCACCCGAAATCTAGTAAGATTCTAGTTACAATCTGAAGGGGGTAGAATCTTACTAGATTTCGGGTGGAAACATGGGCTTGCCAATTTTCGTTGTTTGTCCTTATTCGAGCAAATTTTGGGCTGGGTGAGGGCTCAATCTAAAGAGGAAGGGTCAGCGCATGGTGCGCTGGTCATCACAGCAGTCAAAAAAGTCTTTAGTGGCAGAAAAATACATTGGAATCTGCGGGTATTTTTTCTCGACTTTTCTCCTACTTTGGACACTCATATTATTATATATAAGCATAATCTCGTTAGCGTCATGACCAGAGCACCATGCGGAGAACCTTCCTCTTTAGATTGAGCCCTCAACCAGCCCAAAATTTGCTCGAATAACGACAAACAACGAAAATTGGCAAACCCTTATTTCCACCCTTAATCTAGTAAGATTCTAGTAAGTTTCTAGTTACAAATCTCAGTATCCTAGCCCCTTATAGACCCGGTGTAGATAATTTTGCCATGTTCCAAGATTAAACCGGCTAGCAGACGACTTTGGTGGCAAAGTGCTATAGCATGTTGAGAAATCGCAGTACCGCGAAGCTGAAGTGGAAGAGGGGAAAGGGGAATCGTCATCGCATCTCATTCTGTATAAAGTATAAATATATACATATTTATGGAAACTGTAACTGTAATATACATATATACATGCATTTTATTTTATTACTCGTTCATTTTTACTTTACTCTTATTACTTTAAATATGGCAAACTCATTTTGTCGATTATAATTTGGAAAAAGTTAAATTTTGATGTAGAAGTTGATAATATGAAATCTGTATTTATTTCCTCACAACTTACTTTATTTAAAAAAAAGTATAGTACGAACAATATATGAATTGGTGGCTGGAGCAATGTTGAATGTGAGATGTCCTTAAGAAGATTAGCTTTTATTATTCTCCCATAAAATCAAAATGTGCAAATTTGAAATCTCACATCCAACGTTGCTCCATCCACCATATATTATATTTGATGTAATACATATAATATAAAACAATAATAATAATATTAATAATATTTATTTATGGATAATACATATATGTAATATATAAATACTTATTCTTAATTATTGATTACAAAATGAAATAGTTCTTGTTACTTTAAATCTTATCCTATAAGAAAAGACTGCTTAAAAAAGTTAAAGATCTAACTCTAAATCTTCTGTTTGTTTGCTGTAATGTTTTAATTTGCTTGTTCTTTTTAACTAAAGTTCTTTTAGTGATACATTCGCGCTTCTCCTGCGTAATTCATTCAATAATTCATTTAAATCTTCAACTTTTTAAAGCAGTCTACTGTTTGTTCGTTGTAATGCTTTAATTTGCTTGTTCTCTTTTGCTAAAGTTGTTGTAATGATATGTACATGCTTCTAATGGTCAGTTATCGTATCAGAATTGAGAAAATCACCAATTTCCTTTTCAAAGATATCTCTTGAAATGATAAATTGTCTTTATCAGTACAAGCAGCAGGTTCGAAAATATCATCTTCATCGGCAATTTCATTATTTAAGCTGAAAACAAATTATATGGAAATTATACAAATTTAATCTATTGCAGACTAAGTTCAAGTATTGATTATAAAGAGATTTATAACTTGCACTTTCATTTTCTATTTTGATATTGTACATGTTTATCGCTTCTATTGAGTTACGGTTGGAACTCCAAGAATTTCCAACAAAGCAATCACTTCCAAAATGTTTAGAACAAACACTTGAATGAACAGAGGGCTCAAAATTTTCACAATGAATTGCTTTCATCCATTTTTTTCTTAAATGTGGATCTTTCGGAAATCTATAAATAAATAAATCTGTTTATATAGGTTATGCGATATTAAGTATAAAATACTTACTTACTTGTGAAAAGATATATTTGTATCACGCTTCTGTCGTTCTTTACAATTCTTTAAGCAACTAGTTTGCACCGTTTTTCCAAATATTTACGAAATAATACATAAATATACTTGTATATCTCGCTTTTATATCGCAATCCACCATTTTGAATTATCTCAAAACGAGGCTGGTGGCACCAGATACTCTTTCTCATACTATACCTATGCCGGGTCTATAAGTATATATGGTCTAAGGATCACTGATATATATACTATGGATAAAATCCGCATTAATGCATAAAATTGTTTTCAATAAAAATTTTCCACCTGAATCACAACAAATCAGAATGACAAAAATTTATTTTCTCTGTCAATATGTTATATAGGTTGAAAATAATATAAAAGTATATTAAAATTCGTTTAATATTTTTAATGTTTTAAATTACATCTATTCATTTTTGTCAGAAATACATCAAATCCGCTGTGTATTTCTTGCTTGTCAAAATCTACATAAGCGTTGTAACTGTAGTTTGCAATTTTGTGCGGGAAAAAATGAATGGCAGAAAAGGATTGATTCGGCAGTGACTAGTGAAAGCTGCGAATTAACATGTTATACATGTAGTTGTGAGCTTCCATATTAACATGTTATACATGTAGTTGTGAGCTTCCATATTAATTGTTATTTCATGAACATCTTTGAGTTCACAATGAAGAATTCATTTGAATGGATATTTAAATTTAAATGTTTTATGGAGTTGTAGACGCATACGATCGTAGCTATACGAACATATGCTTGGTCTTTATGTTGGTAGATATATAACAAAAGAAATGTTATATTTCAGAAAAAGAAAACGACTATTGAAATTTTAGAAAGCCTTGACTCGGTAAGGAATTCATATTTCTTTAATTTTCTTTTAAGTTTTTCTGTTCACAGCATGATATTTGTTAATAATCTAATTATTCGTTTTTGTAATAGCAAATTAAAGAGATTGAGAGATATGGGCACACTACAGAACAAAGGCATAAAAGAATTGTTGGCACTCTCATTTTATACAGCGTGATACTTTATATAATATCAGCGTTCATTTTTTATTTCTGCTTCTTTCCTGCATCATTGTATGATCAAATATTTTATATCATTCCATTATTGATTTTTCCTATTCTGTAAGTATTTTATTTCTGTGTACATGTGAAATTCTAGCATTCCCGAAAATTGTTGATTAGACGCATTAATCGAACGTATTGATTATTATAGAGTATTACTCACAAAAAAGATGGTTACGTGGTATTATAAACGTAAAATCTCTGAGAATCAAGAGAAATTAAGTACAATGCAGTTCGAGAAAAAGAAAATCCTAGATGAAGTCACAGAGACTGAGACTTACAAAAAGGCTAAAGAGATTCTGTTAAAATTTGCTCCAGATCAATTAAAAATGACGCCTGTGAGTAGAACAGTGTATATAATACGTGAAACTTAATTTTGCTTATTTTTTTTTCATTTGTGTCATATGATTTCATTCTTTTTATTTGAATTTCTGTTGATTAAACTTTTTCTGTTTTTACATTTCAGTTGTCTCCACAGGTTTGTATTTTAGGTTTTTTGCTTTCTTTGTAAAAGCAGTAGATACGAAATTTCTTGTCTGTGCAACGAATGAGAAGAAACGGAGATTAAAAGAAACTTTATTTTAGTCATCTTATAGAGTACCACAGCCCACAGAAACACCACATCGATCCATATCACCACAAAACCTAACGCCCTCTTCTAATTTGGGAGAACTAAGGAAGAGAGTACTGACATCTCAAAAACCAGTAATAAACGTGCAGAGGGGTACACCCAGTAACACTGGCCTTGCCCCGGTTGGCATAACTCCCATTCAGACTACACCAATTGGTTTCCAGAGCGGTATTAGACCAGTTATTCCAGTTATGGGTTATCGTTAGTATTTTTAAAATTGAATATGTCGACCTTTCAAAGACTCGAAAAGTAGTAACAACTCCTATACAAATGTATAATTAAACAGAGGTGTGCGAGAACCGGAAAATGTCGGAAGTCTCACATATATCGAGATTTCCGAGAATATTAGGGATTTCGATGAAATTTAATTATGCATAATTAATAGACTGCGGATGACTATGCAAAATAAAAATTGGATGTTATGTCTTTCCTTAATGATTTTAACAGAGGAGAGAATCATATATACACATCTTTAATTTTCAAAATTTTCCAACAATTTCGAGTTTCATCTACTCAGTGCTGCTATAAATGCATAAAGATCCGCAGTCTAATAATTAACACAGATCTCCAGAACGTATATTTAACATTTTCATCACGGGCTCTAATGAGAAAATTTAAAAAAGTGCCTTTTTCATTTTCTCTCGAAGTTCCTACCAATTGCAACTTCTCCAAACTCTGTTTTGGAAAAGTCAGGTCGCTCAATCCAATCGTAAAAAAGTTATTCTATATTTAAAGTGCGTTCCAATACTTTCGTGAGCCACCGTATAAACAAAGAAAATTAATTTTGCGCGTCGGTTTGTCCGTTGTTCATAGAAGTATAATATTGGTTCCGCTTACTAATTTATAACAATTCACGGCAAGGAATGATGAAAACATTTGCATAATAGGATCGCCATTACCACGGCCGATATTATCACGCGAAAGGAGTTATTTAGAACGGTTGGTTGACTACATAGTGGGGGATGGTCCAGCGAATCGCTATGCATTAATATGCCGACAGTGTTTCTCGCACAATGGAATGTCGTTGAAAGAGGAATTTGAATATTTCGGTAAACATCTGTTATAAACTACACGAAGAGTTAAGTATGCAAGTACAGCTTCGATATTAAATGTCTTAAATATACTTCTTTGGTCGTTGTAGGATTCAAGTGTTGTTACTGTAATACTTGGAATCCTGCAAGGAAGCAGAAATGTGCTGCGCCAAGACTGGAGCATGATGCGACTATAGAATCGCCGATGCAACTAAATACATCGAACGAATCCGAGGAGCAGACATCGTCATCTCCGAGCAACGACAACGAAGCAAACGCGAAATCAACCCAAAATGAACCATCCAGTCCCTCGGACACAGGTTCGAATATTTTTTCCAATACGCAATGTTTTTTTTCACCGTGAATTGGCATCGGAAAAAACGAAATACTATTTTTAGATTCAGATATCGAAGTCGTTGAGCGACCAACGGAGTCTGAAGATACAGAGCAAATTGCTGAGGAGTCTAAAACAGAAGATGGTAAGTTTGCGGTCTCGTTTTAAGAGGGTAGACTCGATTTCAGGGTTTGCATAACATGCCTTCTCATTTCTCGATAATGCAAAGGGTTCTGCATAACGCAGATCTGTTACGAAGCAAACCCCTGTCAAACCTCCACCCGCCGTACACGCGATCCTGAATCGCGTAACGTACCACCGGCGTTCCTGTCACAACAATAACACCGCCCGTACCGCACCAGTCCCGCACCTAGAGACGTATCCCCAACGGGAACCCAAAACCAAAAACCAAAATACGAAATAGAAAAAGGGATACGTCACCACCTAATTTCCTCGCCGCACCACCGCCCCTCGTCGACAAACTATCCCTATAAAAGGCGCCCGAAATCAACCAAAACCACCGGAGTTTACCAGTGAGTTTCCTGGAAGACAGAACATTCCCGTAAACCAGCTGTAAGTATTCTACAAGCACCCAGTATCCTAGTTCCCGACCGTCGACTACGGGCTCGTTTGCCGTGCAAACCCCTGTCAGCGGCACCCTGGTTCACCCTGGTGAGAACCGTGTTCCATCGAGGGAAATATCCGGTGAGTCACCGGTAACTTTTCGCGAGCCGCGTCGCCTCCGAAAACCGACGGATAGGAAGTGGTGCGTCACCCTACGACTCCGCCGAGGAACCTCCCGTCCTGAAACTTCCTCCAGAGCGAGCCGTGCTCCTCCGGTCATCCCCGGTGCGTCACCGGTATCTTTCGTACGACGGGTCGTCTACGAGAGCGACAGGACGAGAAGCGGTGCGTCACCCTTCAAATCCGTCGAATCCCTGTCCTGCAACCTGCATCCTGCCGGTGAGAACCGTGTCCTACCGTAGCTACCCCGGTGCGTCACCGGTAGCCTCGTACGACGAGTCGTCGGCGAGGCCGGATGAACGAGAAGAGGTGCGTCACCCTTCAACTTCACCGCAGAATCACCTAGCGAGTCCAGAACGCACGGTATACCGCCCGCGCCTTGTGAGACAAGTCGTCCACGAGGACGGTTGAGTGGAAACTAGGTGCGTCACCTGGCCGAAACTCACCCCTGGACCGTCCGGAGGAGAATCGACGATCGGTGCGTCGCCGACGTCGGGGACTCGTCAAAACCCGGCCTAGGAAGGGCGATCACGGCGACAACCACGATCGAATCCCGTCCCCCGCTCGCCTCGAATCCGTCCTCCACCTGCGACCTCTCCAAGCCGCACCACCGCGTTCGCTCAACGTATCCTCGAGACCACGCACCGCGACACTCTATCAACCGCGTATCTTACGCGCTCTAAGGCAGCGGGCACTATTGTGTCACAAAACACCTGTCTCACTGATTCACCCCGCTACGACCCCGCTCCTCACATCGAACACGTCCCTCGCCGTATAGGACCCTGGCTCGGCGAGCCATTCAGCAACGAGGGACACCGTAACCAGAGGACCTCACACGGAAAACCGGACACGTTACATGGCGCCCGAACAGGGACTGAAGGAAAGACATCCGCGTCGCGACTAGCAGCGCGTAGCCTTTCAAAACAAACGGTCGCCGGTTCAACGCGGTAACGCGCGCGTAAACAGAGGACCAGTACGCCGCGTAACATTCCTGCGACGCGTTGAACCGTAACCGCGCCGGCACACACGCGTGTTGTAGGTTTTATCCCTAGGTGACCAGTAGGGAATAGCGACCTACGACGCTTGGAACTAGAGGACTTTATGTGGAAACTAAATCACTACTGCTGGTGTAGTAATATAAAATAAACTTTATTGAATAGCGTATAAGAACGTGAACGCTCGGCAAGGTGTCCGAGGAGATAGTACAATGGCGACTGCACAGCCAGAGAATCGAAAAGCGAATGGCGTCTTGGCGGCAAGACGCTACAGTCATTGGACGGATAGTAGTCTCGAGGGGATACTCGCTATGCCGTTCGCATGCGGCTGTTGCCAGGCGATGCTGGCGCCCTGGCAGTGCGCGGAAGCGCATGTTGCCCCTACAGTGTAGCACAATATACGCCATCTCTGGATGCGCACCGGTACCACCCGACCCGCAAATCGAAATTTCGAATACCGCGCTACGGACCCCCGTCGACGAAACTCACCGGTTAACAGGGCTACGGAAGAGCTCCGTCAACAGTGGGCCGAGTACATTAACCAGCAGATCACCGATCTCTTCAACATGGCCGAACCGAAGACGCCGCTATTCGTGAACATCGGGCAACCGGGCACGAATAGCGTGAAAAAGGACGGCAAGCCCAGGTTTTGTGTCGACTTTCGTCGACTAAACGACCGATCCGAGTAGGACGCGTACCCGCTGCCCCACATACAGGCTACCCTCGATAAATTACGAGGGGCAAGATACCTGACGACCCTCGATTTAAAAAACGGGTACTGGCAAGTCCCACTCGAGGAAGCCAGCCGGCCACTCACCGCCTTCACGGTACCAGGAAAGGGTTTGTTCCAGTTTCGAGTCATGCCGTTCGTGTTACATTCAGCACCCGCCACATTTCAACGGCTGCTCGACAAAATAATCAGCCCCGAACTCGAGCCATACGCATTCGCGTACCTAGATGACATAATCATCACCAGTAAGACCCTCGAGGAGCACCAGCGACATCTATACGAAGTCTTTCGACGCCTCCGCGCGGCCGGCCTACGCCTGAACCCCGATAAATGCCAGTTCTGCGTCAGCAGCCTCCGCTATCTCGGACACATTGTCGACCAACAAGGAATACGGACCGACCCCGAGAAAACGAGCGCCATCGCAAAGATACCCGCGCCGAAAAACATCCGGGAAGTTCGACGTTTTCACGGCATGGCCTCGTGGTACCGGAGATTCGTACCGAACTTCGCGGAAATAGTAGAGCCGCTCACGCAGCTTACACGAAAAAACGCGAAGTGGAAATGGACCGAGGCCGAGGAGAACGCATTCCAGACACTGAAGGAGAGACTGGTCACCGCACCGGTACTCGCCTGCCCGGACTTCGAACAGCCGTTCACTCTCCAGACCGACGCCAGCGACCACGGCCTGGGAGTCGTACTCACACAGGGCCCCGCCAACGAAGAAAGAGTTGTCGCATATGCCAGCCACACGCTGAGCACCACAGAACGAAACTACAGCACAACCGAGAAGGAGTGTCTAGCCGTCGTATGGGGAGTGCGAAAAATGAAACCGTACCTAGAAGGGTACCACTTCACGGTCCTCACAGACCACCAGGCGCTCCGCTGGTTGCAACAAATCGACAGTCCGACCGGACGACTGGCAAGATGGGCACTCGAACTACAACAGTACGACTTCGACATACAATACCGGCCAGGAAAATGGAATCATGTAGCAGACGCACTATCCCGCATCGAACCAATACCAGATGTTAGTCTCCTCCGCAACAAACCGCGCAACGATTCCTGGTACGAAAAGAAAATGGAAGCCGTACAACGCGACCCTGCCTCAGTTCCCGATTTCCGAATCTGCGAAGGAAAGCTGCAACGACAAATACCGCACCAGCTCGATTACAATGAGCCTGATTATGGAAACGCATGGAAACTATGCATACCAGCGACCGACCGAGAAGCAGTACTGCGGCAATTCCACGATGACCCCACCGCGGGGCATCTGGGAATCGCCAAAACGAGCGTCCGCGTCGCCCAGAGGTACCATTGGCCAGGGATGTTCCGAGACATCGCCCGACACGTACGCAGCTGCGTCAGCTGCCAACAGTACAAGTCACCACCGCTACCACCGCCCGGACGCCTCCACGCTAACCCAGGAACGCAACCATGGCACACCGTGTCCGTAGACCTAGTCGGGCCGCTGCCACGATCACGCCGCGGACATATCTGGCTACTCGTCGCGCTCGATCGCTTTTCAAAGTGGGTCGAACTCACACCCCTCCGAAAGGCCACCAGCGCGGCGGTCGCCGCGGCGATCCAGAAGGATGTTATCCTGCGACACGGAGCACCACAGATAATCATCTCCGACAACGGACGCCAATTTATCGGGGAAGCGTTTACCAGTTTGCTACAGGCAGCCGGCATCACGCACCGACGTACGCCACCGTACACACCACAGTGCAATCCGGTCGAGAGAGCAAACAAGGTCGTTGTACCTGGCCTACGCGTGACAGGCGTTGGGCCAGGTTGCGAGATCGTATGGCGGTTTCAGGTTTATTCGGTGTGCTGCGATGGCTTGAATGCCCAGTAGTACTGGTGGACCCATATTCGGCAGTATGGTAAAGTCCTGTTGGCTTTCGATGCCTAGTGCGGTGAACGGTAATCGTATGCGGCCGGCGGGTTGCATGTTTGTGCCGTCTGCCAGGCTGACCAGCGTGCTCGGTTCGGATGCTCGCATGCCTTGCTCGAGCGCCCATTCGTACGCTTCTGTGTTGATACATGACAATTGGGCACCGGTGTCGAGCAGGGCGTCGATTTCCCGTCCTAGCATCCGAATAGGTAGGAAGGGGCGGGGCGTGTATCTTATGTCGGGGGTCGGCGTTCGCCCGTCTGCGGCGAGCCCCGTGCGTCGTTTCCCGGCGGGTGACAATCCTTCGTAAGTACGCCATCGCGGCCGCAGCGTGAGCAGAATTTTCGGTAGGCGTTCCTGCATTCGAACCGGGTGTGGCCCCGCTGTTTACACCGCCAGCAGTGTGTTGTTCGGCTGTAATTGCCGGTGTTGTCACTTTGAATCGCGCTGGCGTCCCCCTCCCCAAGGGGTGTGTTGCTCAGTTGAGTGAGTCGTACCTCGATTGGTTCGGCGCGATACTGGCTAGATCCGCGGTCTCGATTCTCGGTGGTAGCGGCGGCAAGGGGCCGGCCGGGGGTACGCTGGGCTTGGTTTTTCCTTTCCATGGCTCTCTCGATGCGTTGTACGTGCCGGAGTAAGTCGTTGATGTTAGCTATGGATTCCGGAGCAATGATGGCTGCGTAGTCTGGCAGCATGTTTTCGTACAACGTTTCGAGGTATTCGTCCGTAGGAATAAGCGCTCGTCTCATCAGGGTGGTGAGCGCGTTCATATACTCGTGGAACGGTTCCCCGGGCTTCTGTACCCGTGCTCGGGCTTCGCGTTCTCGTTGCAGGGGGGTCTTGTGTCCGGCGTAGACCGTCAGGAAGTTGGCGGTGAATTCTCCCCATGTATTTATCTGGTAGCGGTTATTCCGGTACCGGAGTTGCGCATTGCCTCGTAGTAGCTCCGGTACCCCTTCCAGTAACTCCGGGTCGGAGATGTGGTACGAAAGAGCCAGTTCCCCGATTCTTTCGAGGAACGCAAAGGGGTCTTTACCGTCCGTGGTACACCCCCATTTGCGCATACGGTCCATTTTCTTTCCGGCGTCTTCTTGTGTGACCGCGGCGGCGGCCATTTGGCCGGTCTCCTCGGGCGTGCCCGGTTGCCGGATGTTCACGAATAGCGGCGTCTTCGGTTCGGCCATGTTGAAGAGGTCGGTGATCTGCTGGTTAATGTACTCGGCCCACTGTTGACGGAGCTCTTCCGTAGCCCTGTTAACCGGTGAGTTTCGTCGACGGGGGTCCGTAGCGCGGTATTCGAAATTTCGATTTGCGGGTCGGGTGGTACCGGTGCGCATCCAGAGATGGCGTATATTGTGCTACACGCGTGTGTGCCGGCGCGGTTACGGTTCAACGCGTCGCAGGAATGTTACGCGGCGTACTGGTCCTCTGTTTACGCGCGCGTTACCGCGTTGAACCGGCGACCGTTTGTTTTGAAAGGCTACGCGCTGCTAGTCGCGACGCGGATGTCTTTCCTTCAGTCCCTGTTCGGGCGCCATGTAACGTGTCCGGTTTTCCGTGTGCGGTCCTCTGGTTACGGTGTCCCTCGTTGCTGAATGGCTCGCCGAGCCAGGGTCCTATACGGCGAGGGACGTGTTCGATGTGAGGAGCGGGGTCGTAGCGGGGTGAATCAGTGAGACAGGTGTTTTGCGACACAATAGTGCCCGCTGACTTAGAGCGCGTAAGATACGCGGTTGATAGAGTGTCGCGGTGCGTGGTCTCGAGGATACGTTGAGCGAACGCGGTGGTGCGGCTTGGAGAGGTCGCAGGTGGAGGACGGATTCGAGGCGAGCGGGGGACGGGATTCGATCGTGGTTGTCGCCGTGATCGCCCTTCCTAGGCCGGGTTTTGACGAGTCCCCGACGTCGGCGACGCACCGATCGTCGATTCTCCTCCGGACGGTCCAGGGGTGAGTTTCGGCCAGGTGACGCACCTAGTTTCCACTCAACCGTCCTCGTGGACGACTTGTCTCACAAGGCGCGGGCGGTATACCGTGCGTTCTGGACTCGCTAGGTGATTCTGCGGTGAAGTTGAAGGGTGACGCACCTCTTCTCGTTCATCCGGCCTCGCCGACGACTCGTCGTACGAGGCTACCGGTGACGCACCGGGGTAGCTACGGTAGGACACGGTTCTCACCGGCAGGATGCAGGTTGCAGGACAGGGATTCGACGGATTTGAAGGGTGACGCACCGCTTCTCGTCCTGTCGCTCTCGTAGACGACCCGTCGTACGAAAGATACCGGTGACGCACCGGGGATGACCGGAGGAGCACGGCTCGCTCTGGAGGAAGTTTCAGGACGGGAGGTTCCTCGGCGGAGTCGTAGGGTGACGCACCACTTCCTATCCGTCGGTTTTCGGAGGCGACGCGGCTCGCGAAAAGTTACCGGTGACTCACCGGATATTTCCCTCGATGGAACACGGTTCTCACCAGGGTGAACCAGGGTGCCGCTGACAGGGGTTTGCACGGCAAACGAGCCCGTAGTCGACGGTCGGGAACTAGGATACTGGGTGCTTGTAGAATACTTACAGCTGGTTTACGGGAATGTTCTGTCTTCCAGGAAACTCACTGGTAAACTCCGGTGGTTTTGGTTGATTTCGGGCGCCTTTTATAGGGATAGTTTGTCGACGAGGGGCGGTGGTGCGGCGAGGAAATTAGGTGGTGACGTATCCCTTTTTCTATTTCGTATTTTGGTTTTTGGTTTTGGGTTCCCGTTGGGGATACGTCTCTAGGTGCGGGACTGGTGCGGTACGGGCGGTGTTATTGTTGTGACAGGAACACCGGTGGTACGTTACGCGATTCAGGATCGCGTGTACGGCGGGTGGAGGTTTGACAGGGGTTTGCTTCGTAACAGATCTGCGTTATGCAGAACCCTTTGCATTATCGAGAAATGAGAAGGCATGTTATGCAAACCCTGAAATCGAGTCTACCCTCTTAAAACGAGACCGCAAACTTACCATCTTCTGTTTTAGACTCCTCAGCAATTTGCTCTGTATCTTCAGACTCCGTTGGTCGCTCAACGACTTCGATATCTGAATCTAAAAATAGTATTTCGTTTTTTCCGATGCCAATTCACGGTGAAAAAAAACATTGCGTATTGGAAAAAATATTCGAACCTGTGTCCGAGGGACTGGATGGTTCATTTTGGGTTGATTTCGCGTTTGCTTCGTTGTCGTTGCTCGGAGATGACGATGTCTGCTCCTCGGATTCGTTCGATGTATTTAGTTGCATCGGCGATTCTATAGTCGCATCATGCTCCAGTCTTGGCGCAGCACATTTCTGCTTCCTTGCAGGATTCCAAGTATTACAGTAACAACACTTGAATCCTACAATGACCAAAGAAGTATATTTAAGACATTTAATATCGAAGCTGTACTTGCATACTTAACTCTTCGTGTAGTTTATAACAGATGTTTACCGAAATATTCAAATTCCTCTTTCAACGACATTCCATTGTGCGAGAAACACTGTCGGCATATTAATGCATAGCGATTCGCTGGACCATCCCCCACTATGTAGTCAACCAACCGTTCTAAATAACTCCTTTCGCGTGATAATATCGGCCGTGGTAATGGCGATCCTATTATGCAAATGTTTTCATCATTCCTTGCCGTGAATTGTTATAAATTAGTAAGCGGAACCAATATTATACTTCTATGAACAACGGACAAACCGACGCGCAAAATTAATTTTCTTTGTTTATACGGTGGCTCACGAAAGTATTGGAACGCACTTTAAATATAGAATAACTTTTTTACGATTGGATTGAGCGACCTGACTTTTCCAAAACAGAGTTTGGAGAAGTTGCAATTGGTAGGAACTTCGAGAGAAAATGAAAAAGGCACTTTTTTAAATTTTCTCATTAGAGCCCGTGATGAAAATGTTAAATATACGTTCTGGAGATCTGTGTTAATTATTAGACTGCGGATCTTTATGCATTTATAGCAGCACTGAGTAGATGAAACTCGAAATTGTTGGAAAATTTTGAAAATTAAAGATGTGTATATATGATTCTCTCCTCTGTTAAAATCATTAAGGAAAGACATAACATCCAATTTTTATTTTGCATAGTCATCCGCAGTCTATTAATTATGCATAATTAAATTTCATCGAAATCCCTAATATTCTCGGAAATCTCGATATATGTGAGACTTCCGACATTTTCCGGTTCTCGCACACCTCTGTTTAATTATACATTTGTATAGGAGTTGTTACTACTTTTCGAGTCTTTGAAAGGTCGACATATTCAATTTTAAAAATACTAACGATAACCCATAACTGGAATAACTGGTCTAATACCGCTCTGGAAACCAATTGGTGTAGTCTGAATGGGAGTTATGCCAACCGGGGCAAGGCCAGTGTTACTGGGTGTACCCCTCTGCACGTTTATTACTGGTTTTTGAGATGTCAGTACTCTCTTCCTTAGTTCTCCCAAATTAGAAGAGGGCGTTAGGTTTTGTGGTGATATGGATCGATGTGGTGTTTCTGTGGGCTGTGGTACTCTATAAGATGACTAAAATAAAGTTTCTTTTAATCTCCGTTTCTTCTCATTCGTTGCACAGACAAGAAATTTCGTATCTACTGCTTTTACAAAGAAAGCAAAAAACCTAAAATACAAACCTGTGGAGACAACTGAAATGTAAAAACAGAAAAAGTTTAATCAACAGAAATTCAAATAAAAAGAATGAAATCATATGACACAAATGAAAAAAAAATAAGCAAAATTAAGTTTCACGTATTATATACACTGTTCTACTCACAGGCGTCATTTTTAATTGATCTGGAGCAAATTTTAACAGAATCTCTTTAGCCTTTTTGTAAGTCTCAGTCTCTGTGACTTCATCTAGGATTTTCTTTTTCTCGAACTGCATTGTACTTAATTTCTCTTGATTCTCAGAGATTTTACGTTTATAATACCACGTAACCATCTTTTTTGTGAGTAATACTCTATAATAATCAATACGTTCGATTAATGCGTCTAATCAACAATTTTCGGGAATGCTAGAATTTCACATGTACACAGAAATAAAATACTTACAGAATAGGAAAAATCAATAATGGAATGATATAAAATATTTGATCATACAATGATGCAGGAAAGAAGCAGAAATAAAAAATGAACGCTGATATTATATAAAGTATCACGCTGTATAAAATGAGAGTGCCAACAATTCTTTTATGCCTTTGTTCTGTAGTGTGCCCATATCTCTCAATCTCTTTAATTTGCTATTACAAAAACGAATAATTAGATTATTAACAAATATCATGCTGTGAACAGAAAAACTTAAAAGAAAATTAAAGAAATATGAATTCCTTACCGAGTCAAGGCTTTCTAAAATTTCAATAGTCGTTTTCTTTTTCTGAAATATAACATTTCTTTTGTTATATATCTACCAACATAAAGACCAAGCATATGTTCGTATAGCTACGATCGTATGCGTCTACAACTCCATAAAACATTTAAATTTAAATATCCATTCAAATGAATTCTTCATTGTGAACTCAAAGATGTTCATGAAATAACAATTAATATGGAAGCTCACAACTACATGTGTTTCGGCATCGACCAACGTGGTCGAAAGCTGCCGGCTGCCGGAACCACCCAGTGATGAGCGCGCGAGGAGAATCACGGGAACGGGTGTGAAAGAAGGTGACAATGTAGCGACACAGGTGATTTTGTGAATAGTTAACACCCCCAGGGAGCACTTCACTTTGGTAAGATGTATGTTTATTGGAGTAGCCAAGAGTTCCGCGAACCACACGCGTCGAGAACGAGCGAGAGCTCCGTGTCGCGTAACTGGCGGCGATAGAAACTGTCGATCGACGGAAAGACGGGAGCGAATAGACCGTAGTTGAAAGTACATTGACATGAGACTGAAGAAGATCCGTCGAAGGCACCGCAGGTGCCTTAAATAGCAAGGACCGGCTAGTGTGGAGCCTCGCGATTGGAGCTCACACATCGCATGATCCTTGTCGTTGTAAACATGAAGGATTCAAGCGGTGGAATTCGGCCAATTAGAACATTTGGTGTTGCTAGGCGACGTCGAACAACGGCGATCCGTGATCCATCCGTATGTTGACATACGCGGAAAAAAACGGATAACAATGTGCGCAGTGGTATAGCTAACCGAGACCGAATTCCACTGCTTGAATCCTGAACAACATGTATAACATGTTAATATGGAAGCGTACAACTACATGTATAACATGTTAATTCGCAGCTTTCACTAGTCACTGCCGAATCAATCCTTTTCTGCCATTCATTTTTTCCCGCACAAAATTGCAAACTACAGTTACAACGCTTATGTAGATTTTGACAAGCAAAAAATACACAGCGGATTTGATGTATTTCTGACAAAAATGAATAGATGTAATTTAAAACATTAAAAATATTAAACGAATTTTAATATACTTTTATATTATTTTCAACCTATATAACATATTGACAGAGAAAATAAATTTTTGTCATTCTAATTTGTTGTGATTCAGGTGGAAAATTGTTATTGAAAACAATTTTATGCATTAATGCGGATTTTATGCATCTATAACAAAATGAGTAGGTGTAATTTAGAATTGTAAACAAATTCGAAGAATTTAAATAAACTGTTATTAAAATAAATTGCTATGTTGCTCCGCTTCGTTACGATTCAGGTAGAAAATACCCAGACAACCAGGCTGCAGCGGGCAGCCATGTCGCGTTTTGGAGGTCTGCTGCCACAAGCTGCACGGCACCGGTCCTAGAATCTGCCTCGCCGTAAGAGGGCAACACAGTCGCACTAATGTTTCGACCTTAGACCATATATACTTATAGACCCGGCATAGGTATAGTATGTGCAGAGAGGATATGAGAGTGCTCACGCCCGGGTCTGAGTTGCCACCACTTTTTGGCTCGCTCACGCTTAGCACGGAACAGCTCCTACACCGAGGATAGAGCCCACTTTTACCACGAAACAGAGACCACACCGTTTTAGCATGAAACAGAACCTTTACTAGCCTGTGGCATAAATCAGAACTAGCTTCAATCGATGCTTCGTGCGATATAACCATGTATCGGAAATTGCTAAAATTCGATGCGGTAATAATTCTAATAAATTTAATATTAATAAATAGCTTTATTACAAGAACGCGTGCGGAATTTACATAAAAACTGTGATAAAAATAATAATAGCAATTAAAATCACAATAAACATAATAAAAATTAAAATTGCAATTACAATTAAAATCACAATAAAAATAGAATCACACACACACTTTAAATGAAAATAACTTTTTTAAGAATGGACCAAATGACTTCAATTTCTCTGTAAGGCTAGAAGAATTAGTTTAGTAAATGACGTCTAAAAAATATGTTGAAAAAATGCATTTGGTCGGAATTGCGAAAAAAATAGTGAAAATTGATTTTTACTACTTCTTTAACTGGGCCAATAACGAAAGTTTAAAAGGTGTGTTTGGTAAGCTCGTATAAATATATGCGCTCTGAAAATTTTATTGAAATTGGTTAATTGATTTAGGAATTATAAACGATCAAAAGTGATAAAAAGGCCGAAAATCATGGAAAATTGCAATTTTTATTCGGAGACGTCGAATAAATCTACGAATAATTTGACTAATAAAACCAATATGCACAGTCCAAATTCTATCGGCTCGTATCACTTTCATGAAAAAATTATGAAAAATAAACAAGATCTGCAATTCACTTAGTGGTTTCTTGCCGATATACCTGGCTGGCCATCGGGTGGCCCAGTCGTGTTTATTGCACCACTTGGCCACGGCGACTGAAGCCTTCGTCGCTCTGGCAGAAAATGATTTGAAGGATCTATTCAGAGTTGGGCAGTATTTAAATACAAAACTATTTAAATACGGATTCGAATATAAGATACAATATTTGTATTCTTTATTCGAAGGTTCGAATACGAAAGTATCTTATATTCGAAAAATATTTAAATACTTTTGTATTCGCCGAGAATGTATTCGCAGCTTCGAATAGAAATTGTATTTAATTTTCGAATATTAAATACATCCACGAATACTTTCGGCCGGCTCGAGACTCCAATGAACACGTACCGAGGCCCGAGGGTCGAGCACAAAGGCCTGAGCCCAGAACACAATAGTAGTGCAATAAACACGACCGGACAAACCCTCGGCCATCCAGGTATCTCGGCATGAAACCGCTAACAAGTGAATGCTAAACTTGTTATTTCTTATAATTTCCTCAAGGAAGTGACACGAGCCAGTTCGTGGCATTCTTCCGATTAAGAAAAGTCTAAACCCGATAGAAATCGGACTGTATGTAGTGGATTTATTCGTGAGCATTTCTTCGGAAAATATAGCCTTACGGGAGTTGGTGTGGCACGAATATTTCGGTGTTCTCTTACGCCCTCTAGGATAGATTCTGACTGGAGTGCGAACTAGAAGGCCACCGACGGCATTTCATCGGAGCAGCAGACCACTGTTTCGTGTTACGTTCTTCAACGAACGTGTTCGAGATAAACTGATATTTCAGACGATGTTATGGTGTTTATTTTTTAGGTTTAAAATATTAGCATCACAAAACTAATACCAAAGACAAAAAATTCCTTGAAATATCCTATGTAAGTGTATTATTTTAGGAAAATGAACAATACCTACTTCAAATTTTATATGAGATACCTAAATTTGTAATATCGAAAAATTGGGTTGAAACGAAAGTTCGTAGCGTTTTTAAATTAAAACTGAAACATGAAATTATGATATTTATACATAGATTTGTTCCATAACTAACATATTTTCCATTCTCTTCTATTACTTGTTGCCATTTTATAAGTGACTTACCATGTTATTCAATAAACCTATGAATACACATCTTAATTTTATCTTTGAATTTTGATTTAAAAAGGCTACGAACTTTCGTTCCAACTTAATATTTCATAAACGGGCATTATTTCCTTACACTTTTTTTTATACATAATTGTTCCAGAATCGATCTGTGGGAACAGAAACAAACAAAAAAACGGAATAACTTTTATTTGACGCATGCTGTTCCGAATAATAAAGAGTTCGATTAAAAGAATTAAGTGGATTAATTAATATGTAGGATGGGTGGCTCTAGTGGATTGGTGATCAAGCTGGGAAAAAGAGGTTTAACGACGAAATTCAAAAGTATTATGTGATGGAATATACAGGGTGAACATTATAAAGCGTTACAGACAAATATCTCGGAAAATATTGATTATACGCAAAAATGTTTGAGATGAAAGTTGTTCAGTAGAGAGGGGGACATCATGTGGTGGGATTTTGATTTTTCCCGATGAACATTCCAAGGTGAGGCGAAGGTCACCTTGATTTTTTTAAATGGAAAGACCTACTTTCTGCGTCATGAATCGATTGACTATCGAATTCTGAGTAAAAATGTATTGACCTCCACATGTCCTAAATCTAGTAGTTAACGAGATATTATCGAAAAAATTTTCTTTCTTCTTTGGATAATATCTCGTTAACTATTAGGTTTAGGATATATGAAGGTCATCACTTTGATATTCAGAATTTGATACTCTCTCGATTTATGGTATGAGAAATAGGACATTCTATTGAAAAAAAGAAAGTTGACATTCACCTCACCTTGGAGTGTCCACCGGTAAAAATAAAAGCCCCAACGAATGATGCCCCCCTCGGTACTGAACAACTTCCATCTTAAACATTTTTGCGTATAATCAATATTTTTGGAGATATTCGTCTGTGACGCTTTATAATGTTCACCCTGTATTTCTATGTATAAGTCGGATTGAGATCGGATTGACTGGCCTCGGTCTCATCGAGTTAAAAACATCTTCTGGAAAAAATGGGGGGCGGGGGTTCCACGTGGACATGCCAAAGCTTGTTCCTGCATTTCGTTTCGCTTAGCTTCTTCACGAGGAAAAGTATACAGCCGTCCCCTCGCGAAGAGCCTAAGTGTTGGAACGTCTCGAAATTAGAATCGCTTACAAATTTTTATTGAATTGAAAATTTCAAATAGCGAATGAATGATAAAAAAATTATTTACCACGCGTTAAATAAAAATAATGATGGTTATCTCTTTCCGACGCATGACGAATAATTTTTTATTCAAAGAGCGCCTCGCGAGCCGCTCGCCAGCTCATGAGCCGAAACTCAGCTCGGACGTATGGAAAGGGAATCCACGAACAATAAGTGTGTCAGTGTAGTACACGTTCACACGCACACTGTTGCAGTTGTCCCTAGTATGTATGTATGTACCAGCTAGCGCAGAAGCCGGCTCACGAGCTGAAGCGAAATCTTGCGCTTTACGCATCGCCAGCCGCCGAGTTGGGCGTTAGGCATGCCTCTAACTTATCTGATTTGTGGCGTGTTTAGACTTGTTTTCATCAGCGAACCATTAACAATCGATTGATAACGTTTCCATGGCAGAATTATGAATCGTAACAAACATTTTATTGCTATTAATAAGTGATGGCGAAACGCTTACATTGTTGTTTCTAGGAGGCACACGACGCGACGTTCGATACGGTCGTGATTCAGCATCAGAGGCAACATTGTAAGGCACAGCGTATTGGCATTTTATGTACTAACTGAAACCAATATTACTTAATATGAACGTTCTCATAATGATATCATCACCTATCGGTTGAAAATGTTTTCCCGATCAAAATAAGCTCAAACACGGCATAAATCGGATAATAATACAGCCAGGTTGCACTAAAAAATATCAGGCGAAGCAGTCAGAAGAGAGTCAGTCATGCTTCGGGCGTACGAATTGTCAAGTCGGGGCACAGACGGACTCGAGGCTGTGAGGCTCGAGTCGGATGCAGGGTTGCCAAGTTGCCATATTCTACTATACGCCAGGCCCCTTACCCTTCCGCCTCAAGCCCAGTATCGCACCGTAGCTTGCCTTTGCACTCTTCCTACTAACGCTGGCGTACGAAGCACAGGCGGGCTACGCTGCGAAGATAGCGAGAGGCGGAAGGGTAAGGGGCCTGGCGAAAGAAGAATCGGGTGCGCGGTACATCAGACACATCGGGCGGATGACTCAAACAAGATCGCGCGAGCGAGTTATCACGATACTCGAGAATCTACTCTTCGTTCCTATGAAATAGATAATTATAATAATGATATGTATTTGTTACATAACTTATAATGTGATTTTTAATACATGTACTGGGATTTTTAAAACTACATTACGTATATTCGGCGCACATGTGCATGGTCATTATTTATAGTAAAATTTTTAAATAATGCACATTTCACGCGAAAAAATTAGATGACAATATTTACAATGTGATAATAAGTTATAACAACTTTTTAGTGGGCGATGTTTTTATTAACTGTTATGTAACCTACTTAACTATCATTAACCTTACACAAATTCTTAAAAGGTAATATATAATCACAGACGAGATATAGGAATAGACCGGACATCCAATGCATTTTGGTGTCCGTCGGTATCGGTGCGCTAACGCCCCGGTACCGTCGGTATCGGTGCGCAAACGCCCCGTTACCATTCAGTGTCAACACCCAACGTTACCGATAAATCACATGTTTTGAGCATTTATTAGCAAGAAGAAAAAATTGTATACTCCATTCGCATTACGTGTATTTAAACGACACTGCTTTCAATGCCTGTCGTTTTTTCCCGCATCTACCGATTTCGATGAAACTTTCACAGTGCATGTAATTGACACAGATCTACAAAATTTGTTTTTTAAATTTTCGATATAGGCCCACATAAAAAAGTTGAAAATGCGACTTTTAGTATTTTTTCAACAATTCCGATCAACTGCAATTTTTAAAAAAATTTCTTTTCGCATCCTGTAATAAACTAATTGTTCTAGCTTCCCAAAAAAGTTCAAATCGTATAGTACAATATTAAAATAGTTATCGTCTTCTTTAGAGTGCCTTTAAATTTTTGTCCACTACTGGAATGTGCATATTGCATCAGGACGTACACCGTACGCCATACGTCGTTCTTCCGTATACGATAGATCGTGAGGACCTACACCGTACGCCCTTCGGGTCGGAATGGTTAATATTGTTGCGTATGCAAAATTCTCTCGTTTATCTTACAATTAGTACATACACAAGTTCTCGGCATAACGTAAGGAGATTTCTTTCCTATTAGCGTATTCTCTCTCTTTACGGCGAGCGGGCAGAAGAGAGCCTCTTCGCGATTGCACTCTCCGATGATCTTCGTATGTGTTGAAAACTCGTAATCGGACAACGTTGCGTACTTTAGACTTGACGACGCTGTAGACATACCGTTCGCAGATATTTTTGCTACAAAAAAGGTCATTCATTGGGTTTTATTATATTATCGTGCAAACCATAGGGCCTCCTGGCTACATTTGCTACGGGCCCCGCGCTGGATTTATCCGGCACTGGCTGTAGAAGTTTTACCAGTCGAACCCGAGTCGGATAGGTTCTAGTTCTCGAATTCACCGTTCTCAATGCGTAGAGGACGCTGAAATCACTGGCATTTTAAGGGGCCGGTACTACAGATTCCTATGGACACCAAGTCCCATAAGGTGCCAGGTCTATTCCTATATCTCGTCTGTGATAATATCTCGTCGGTGCCCGGGCGTGAGCACTCTCCTATCCTCTCTGATGATATGCAGGGATATTTTTTCAGAAATTACAGTTGTTCGGAGTATCGAAATATCGTTCCAGTAGCTCTATAAGTTTGGATTACATAGCAAGTATTATTAGTAACTTGAATTTTATGTTACAATTGAAAAAAAATGTACAACAAATATAAAAACTAAATAGTATGCCGTAATTCTACGTAATTACGTAATGTTCAAAAATGTTATAATTTAAATAAAATTTATACATATGAACGTATGCAGAAATAATCAAAGAAACACCATACTTGTGGAAGTTTGTTAATAAAATTAACAATGCAAGAAACATACTTGCATAACTATTGAATAAATGCGTAGAAATATCAGACATTATTACATTAAGATTATAAAGTTGATTTGATGCGTAAGATAAATGCAAAATGAAAAACTATTGATATAAAATTATCCTAAATAATTTTTTATTGTAATTTTGTAATTAACAGAAACGAGATCACACTCTTAACAATATTATAAATGTACGTTAAGATATTAATGCTCATGAATCTATTACTTTACATTACTGTAGCACTTCATAATTATCAGAATTATCCTACTACATAATTTTGACCATTCAAATACACGCGCCATATACATTTGAAATCTTCAAATCCGTAGTAGAAATTGGGTATACAGAATATTCGGTACTTGCTAATACGTTACTATTGGTAACATTGGGCGCGACACCGAAGTGGTATTGGGGCCACTTTGGCCCCAGCAAGTACGGCGTGACGGCCCCGTAAGATGAGACGTCTGTACCAGAGAGGAAATGAGAGTGCTCACGCCCGGGGTTTGGCCGTGCCGCTTTTGTCTCCACATCATGTTTAGCCTGGAACAGCTCCTACATCATCTTTAGCTTGGAACAGAATCTACACCATCTTTAGCAGGAAACAGAACCCACTTTACTGTTATTAAATCTGTGTAATGGATCAGAACTAGCTTCAACCACCGATCAGATACTATTATTTAATAGTTAATATCATTTAATAGTATCTGGTCGGTGGTTGAAGCTAGTTCTGATCCATTACACAGATTTAATAACAGTAAAGTGGGTTCTGTTTCCTGCTAAAGATGGTGTAGGTTCTGTTCCATGCTAAAGATGATGTAGGAGCTGTTCCAGGCCAGAGAGTATATGAGAGTGCTCACGCCCGGGGTTTGGCCGTGCCGCTTTTGTCTCCACATCATGTTTAGCCTGGACAGAGAGTATATGAGAGTGCTCACGCTCGGGTTTTGCCCGTGCCCATTATAGTGCTGCCCCCTAGTCTAGTGCTTAGCCTGGATCAGCTCCCGTTTCGACTTTCAATCCGGGCAACCACCTATACCGACTTTCAGACCGGACAAGAACCTGTTTCGATTTTCAATCCGGGCAACCACCTATATCGACTTTCAGTCCGGACAATAACCTGTTTCGACTTCCAGTCCGAACAAGATCTTACATCATCTTTGGCCTTGATCAAAACGAAAAGACTATATTGTTTGATTCGCTGCACCCGTATTATATTCTCTTTCGTATCAAACAATATCCTGTATCCAATATCATGTATTAAAATAATTGCAAAAAATAATTATTTAATAAGGTCAAATAAAAGAAAGGATCGCAGAAGTAGACACATTGTGCGGAATAACTAATTTTATTTAAAGAAAAAAGAGATCGAACTACATTTCAGCTCTACTTACAACAAACTATAAAATGTATAAGGTACAAATTTACAATTCCTTAGGACTTGTAGAAATTATGTTCAGTTTGGAAGTCGGAATTTAACTGGTAAATTAAAGAAAATCGAAACAAAACAATTAATCGAAAATCAAAAAATCATTTATTACACACATAAAAACAAATATTATAATACATAGACAAATATAATACAAATAAATAAATAATTATTATAATACATAGCAACTATTGACAGGAATGTAACAACAATTAAATATATAGGTGAATGTCGGTGGAGGAAGAGTAGTGGACCTTTTAGCAGGCAGCGATGACAGCGATGACTGTGCAAATAGGAAAATGCATTTTATTATTCAATTTGAAGGCTTTTTTTTACTTTATTTAAATATAATCTATTTAAATCCATTTAAAAAATAATACAGATTATTCATATGTTTGTTTAAACAGTTTTATTTGCCCGGAAAATTCTGTTTATAAAAAGATGGTTATTAATGAAATTATTTGTGAAAAAGTATACTTTGTTTAAATAATTATATTTGTTTAAACAATTTTACTGTCTTGCAGATTGCCTTTAAAAAAAGGATGTACACTAATAAAAAAATTTTGTTTCAAACTTAATTCGTCTCAAAACGATTGTTACAAAATTTAACATATTTAAAAACTGTACTTGTTTAAATAGATTGTATAGACAGGAAAAATTGAATTTATAAAATATTTGATTACCTAATACATTCAAATGAAAAATATATTTCATTGAATTGTAAATGATTAATTAAACTTACATTAGCGGATCTCAATCATTTCCATCGTTGACTTAGCTTCTCCTGACTCGCGTTTCAGCTGCTCGGAGAAGCGTGGAAATTTGGCGACGGTGGAGGACCAGTTTCGTCACACTCAATTTCCGTAACCCACTTCCGTAACGCTAGAAAATTGTAGCCCCTCAGCAGAGACGTTTCACTTCAAAAATACTAAACTCGATGGAATTTGGTAGGACTGTGTCTAAGTGGATTTGTTAGTGAAAGTATCTTCGAAATTTGTATGTATTTAATTACAATTTTTGCCCATCTCTGCTGGCTAAGGCGACGAAGCGTCGAGGGCCTCGGGAGCCGTGGCCAAGTGGTGCAATAAACACGGCCGGGCCCGAGGCCCGAGGCCCCTCGTCGCTTTGTCGTCCTAGCACGGAGGATGGGCAAAAACTGTATCTAAATACCAATTTCGAAGATACTTTCACGAGTAAAACCACTGGACACAGTCCGAATTCTATCGAGTTTAGTCTTTTCTTAATCGGAAGAACGCCACGAACTGGCTCGTGTCACTTTCATGAGAAAATTACGAAAAATCAACAAGTGTAGCATTCACTTGCTAGCGGTTTCATGTCAAGATACCTAGCTGGCCGGGGGATTGCCCGGCGGTTTTTATTGCACCACTTGACCAAGGCGCCCGAGGCCATCGTCGCTTCGCCGCCCTAGCACGGAGGATGGGCTGAAATTGTATTCGAATACTTTCGAAAATATTTTCACGAGTAAAACCACTGGACACAGTCCGAATTCTATCGAGTTTAGTCTTTTCTTAATCGGAAGAACGCCACGAACTGGCTCGTGTCACTTTCGTGAGAAAATTACGAAAAATCAACAAGTTTAGCATTCATAATTGTTAGTGGTGTCATGCCGATATACCTGGCTGGCCGTGGGGTTGCCCGGCCGTGTTTATTGTACTACTATTGTGTTCTGGTCTCAGACCTCGAGTTGGTCAAAAGGATCTTGAAGGATCTTTGAATTAGATAATTTGTTAACAAAAATCGATTTTTTGCAAAATCCCGAATATAAATAAATATGTATGCAAAAGAAACATATTTTTTTGGTAAAATATTCTCAAAAAACACTAGAAAAATGAAAGTCTAGACTAGAACAACATGAAAACGAAATTTTTCGACGAAAATTTAGAAGGATAACTTTGGGGTACGCTGGCGTGGATGTTTGGTTTTCGTCTATCTGTGTCAACGATGAGCTAGTGTTGTAGGAATACGGTTGTAATAAGACAGACCTGGGCGACGATGGGCAGAAAAACACATGGTGCTGCTTTTCTCCTTCGCCGGCTCGGCAAGGCAGTCCCCACCACGTCCACGGGTCTTATGTGCGTGTACATGTTTATGTAGTAGCGGTGAGTAACCTGCCGATGCAGCATCGTGGGGCTCGTGCTGAAGGGAGAGTCGGAAGACGTGGTGGGGACTGTCTTGCCGAGCCGGCGAAGGGGAAAAGCAGCACCATGTGTTTTTCGGCCCATCGTCGCCCAGGTCTGTAATAAGAGAAGGGAAAAAAGGATGAGAGAGAGAGAGAGAGAGAGTGAAGAGGACGGTTGAGTTTTATGAGTGGGGAAAACCCTGCGTTTGGAAAACTACCATCATCCGTGCAAATCGGTCGACGATGGGATTCGCTGTAATTTGCAACATAGAATTATTACTGAGAGATTGTCATTGACAAAGCGTGGACACCGAAGGGGGACTACTTTCAAAATATGAATGATTTCAAAAATTATTTCAGATATACACAGGAAAATAGTAAAATGTTCATTTTGGGGAAATCAATTGTAATTAGAACTTTCGTCGGGTGGAAGCAGATGAACGTACGCAGAGTTGTACTAATTCAATTACATTGTAATTCAATTACGCAATTGAATTACATTATATTTCTAACTGAAGTAACTGAATTAATAATTCAAACCTTTTACAATTAATTTTTTCATTTACTAAGTATTTTAATCAGATGTGTAATTGAAATACAATATAATTGAAATACAATATAATTAAAATACAGCTCTCCAAATTATAGCAAGGAACAATGAAGAAGTGCGGCAAATTTTTATGTTTTTCTTTCATTATACTTGTTTATAGTGTTTGTGCGGCGCGGCGTAGTTTCTATTCCTAGTCCTCGTTCATAATACGTAACGCTATTTTATGTAATTTAATTACAAAGTATTTTATAATTGTACTCCAATTGCAATTACGAATTACATTGTAATAATAACAACGTGTATTATAATTGTACTCCATTGCAATTACGAATTACATTGTAATTTATAATTGAATAAAGATCTGAATTATAAATTACAATATGACTGAATTACAATGTAATTCAATTACATCGTAATTATAATTGCTGGAGTAATCCAATTGTAATTCAGCACAACTCTGAACGTATGGGATCAATCAGTTATCAAACGGCACACGAATATTTACGAGAGAATGAAATGTTTTGCCTTTCTTTTATTTCCCATTTCACAGTCCAAACTGAACATAATTTCCAAAGGTCCTAAGAAATTGTAAATAGTACCTTATACATTTTCTAGTTTGTTGGAAGTAGAGCTAAAATGTAGTTCGATCTCTTTTTTCTTTAAATAAAATTAGTTATTCCGCACAATGTGTCTATTTCTGCGATCCTTTCTTTTATTTCACCTTATTAAATAATTATTTTTTGCAATTATTTTAATACATGATATTTGATACAGGATATTGTTTGATACGAAAGAGAATATAATACGGGTGCAGCGAATCAAACAATATAATCTTTTCGTTCTGATCAAGGCCACAGATGATGTAAGATCTTGTTCGGACTGAAAGTCGAAACAGGTTCTTGTCCGGACTGAAAGTCGATATAGGTGGTTGCCCGGATTGAAAATCGAAACAGGTTCTTGTCCGGTCTGAAAGTCGGTATAGGTGGTTGCCCGGATTGAAAGTCGAAACGGGAGCTGATCCAGGCTAAGCACTAGACTAGGGGGCAGCACTATAATGGGCACGGGCAAAACCCGAGCGTGAGCACTCTCATATACTCTCTGTCCAGGCTAAACATGATGTGGAGACAAAAGCGGCACGGCCAAACCCCGGGCGTGAGCACTCTCATTTCCTCTCTGTCTGTACCTATCCTAAGTCTGTGTCTGTACCACGGTGAATTATAGAGGTGTTCGGACTGCCCTCAGAACGGTGTGATAGATAGGACTTAGTTCTCTGGTCGCCACCAGATGGCATATTGAACAGGATCCTGTAGGGGCAACCTGCGCTTCCGCGCATTGCCACGGCGCCAGCATCGCCTGGCAACAGCCGCATGCGAGCGGCATAGCGAGTCTCCCCTCGAGACTACTATCCGTCCAGTGACTGTAGCGTCTTGCCGCCAAGACGCCATTCGCTTTTCAATTCTTTGGCTGTGCAGTCGCCATTGTACTATCTCCTCGGACACCTTGCCGAGCGTTCACGTTCTTATACATTATTCAATAAAGTTTATTTTATATTATTACGCAAGCAGTAGTGAGTTTGTTTCCACGTAAAGTCCTCAAGTTCCAAGCGTCGTAGGTCGCTATTCCCTACTGGTCACCTAGGGATAAAACCTACAATTGGTGACCCCGACGTGATTCGTCTTTTCGAACTTGAAGAGGAAACGAGATCTGGAAGCTCTGCCTGCTGCCGTGCCATAGCCACAACGAACATTCTCCTGGGAAGAAGTTTGGCTGTATGCGTTACGAGGATCCTGCGGAAATTCGGCCGGCGCCGAATACAACATAAGAAGAAATTCCTGGCGGTGAGCAATCCGCTCACTGCACCCTTCTTCGCCTTTTGCAGGCGGCGAGCAGGCCGCTCGCTGCACGTTGTAGTGGTTCCGGCGGGAACCCATCGTCACCGGCGATTTCCGGCACCGCGTGGGTACGCCAATGCCGCCATTGCTGCCGCCATTGTTGCCGCCACTGCTGCCGCCATTGCTGCCGCCGCGTAACCGTCACAAGTGATGCTAGTGTATGTAAACTTTAAGTTTTCGCGCGATTTCCGTGACACCGCGACACAATGTCTGACCCCACTCCGGAAGAAAGACTCGCGCGTATCGAGGCTCAATTAACGGCCCAGCTCGAGGCACAACTGGCAGCTCAACGGGAAGCCGATACCGCCCGCCGTATCGACAGTTATCGCACGCCTAAATTGCCGATTTTTTTCAAAAATGATCCCGCGACCTGGTTCGCGCAGGTCGAGGCGTCATTCCGTAATGCACGCATAACGAGCCAGACCACGATGGCAGATATTGTGATTGCCGGTCTGGACTCGGAAACAGCGATGATTGTGACAGACCTTATCGTAACACCCGACCCCGTCGCGCAATACACTCGTATCAGAGAGCGTCTCATGTCAACCTTCTCGAAATCCGCCGAATCGAAACTCCGTCAACTACTTAAAGGTCAAATCGCGGCTCACGGGAAACCTTCCCATACTCTCGCGGTCATGCGGAATTTAAACAATAATACGTGTCCGGACACCGTCCTGCGATCAATTTTTCTCGATTTGATGCCGGAATCATGCCGCGTACTTTTAGCCATGTATAAACTGGATAACCTTGACGAACTGGCCCTTCTGGCCGACAAGGTCTTCGAAACGGTCAACCTTCCTATCGTACATTCTATCGCTGCCGAATCGGCCAACATCGCCGCCGCTCATACAGTCGCTGCCGCGGTGCCGAAGACCCGTTCAGTTCAAGATCAGGTAGATTGTCTCGCGCGGGAATTCGCTAGTTTCAGAGTGTCCATGGAGCGCAGTATGCAATCGCTCCGACGCAGCTTGGGGAGAGACAATTCAGTTTCTCAGTCGCGTAGACGCTCGCAAAGCCGTGATTCATCGGGATTGTGCCAAATCCATGTAAAATACCGCGAGCGCGCGCTCCGTTGTATCAAACCGTGTTCATGGTCCGGCCCTCCGCCGGAACCGGAAAACTAAAAACACCCTCCTCCTCGGAGACTGTTGGAGAGTGTCAAGCGTCCTCTAAACGTCTTCATGTGCATGATCGGAAAACAGGCCGTATGTTTTTAATCGATACAGGTTCGGATCTGTCCTTGCTGCCTGCGCCCGCGGAATCGCGTACCTCTCCCAGTTCGTTCAAGCTTTTCGCCGCGAACGACACCCGCATAGATACCTATGGGGAACTTCGCGTTACCCTCGATTTAGGATTGCGTCGTCCAATCGAGTGGAATTTTTGCGTAGCAGCAGTCCCGTATCCCATAATAGGAGCCGACCTGCTTACGCATTATGGCCTCACGGTCGATCTCAAGGGGCGTCGTGTCATTGATTCGGCGACAAGCATATCCATCGCTGCCGGTATCGCTGCCGGTGCCGCCGATCGTACCCCCGCGTCCGTGAACGTCCTTGGACCAACGTCCAAGTACACGCATATTTTGGCTCGTTTTCCGCAAGTCATCGGACTAGAACAGCCAACGCCTCTCGAGTCGCGCGGCGTATTCCATTACATTTCTACTACCGGTGCGCCCGTTGCCGAACGCGCTCGACGTCTCACAGCCGACAAGCTGAAAGCCGCGAAGGCTGAGTTCAAGCACCTCGTTGAGTCCGGTATCTGTAGGCCGTCTAGCAGCCCATGGGCCAGTCCCATACACCTTGTAAAAAAGAAGTCAGGTGAGTGGCGCGTCTGCGGCGATTATCGTCGCCTAAATAGCGTCACCGTGCCCGATCGGTACCCCGTGCCTCACCTGCATGACTTCCCTGCTAATTTACATGGCAAAACCATTTTCACGGCGCTAGATCTTCACAAGGCGTACCATCAGATACCCATGGCACCCGATGATATTCAGAAAACCGCCGTCATCACACCTTTCGGCCTTTTTGAGTATTGCGCGATGACCTTCGGACTTCGCAACGCGGGTCAAACTTTCCAAAGATACATTAACCGTGCGCTGGGCGATCTAGAATTCGTATTTACATTCCTAGATGATATTCTCATTGCCTCCTCCTCTCCGGAAGAGCATGAGAAACATCTGGCTACCGTCCTGCAGCGCCTACGCGATTTTCATCTGCGTGTTAATCTAGACAAATGCCGTTTCGGCGTTTCCGAACTAGTCTTCCTCGGGCATCTAGTCAATTCGGAGGGATTCAAACCCACTCCCGATAAAGTCGAAGCCATCAGGAACTTTCCAAAACCGCGCACGATCGACGATCTACGTCGCTTTCTCGGTATGGTCAACTTTTACCGGCGTTGTATTCCTCACGCTGCCGCTACGCAAGCCCCGTTAAACGCGTATATGCATGATGCGCGTAAACGGGACAAGCGATTAATTAAATGGCTGCCGGAAGCCGAAGCTGCCTTCGCGAAATGCAAGGACGACCTTGCACCCCAGTGAAAAAGCCGCGGTACGACTCGTTGCCGATGCATCCGACGTGGCCATGGGCGCAGTCCTAGAGCAGCTGACTGACGCGACCTGGAGACCACTTGCATTTTTCTCTCGCAAATTCTCCCCGGCCCAGTGTAAATACAGTACATACGATCGCGAGCTCACCGCGATATATGAGGCCGTGCGGCATTTTCGCCATTTTCTAGAAGGTCGCGAATTCAACATATATTCTGATCACAAACCGCTCATCTACGCATTTGCGCAGAGTTCCGAGCGTGCTTCTCCTCGTCAGACGAGACAATTGTGCTACATAGCACAATTCACGTCTAACATTCTCTACCTGCCGGGCAGTGATAATGTCGTTGCCGATTCTCTCTCGCGTACCGAGGCTATACGGCTGCCGACACAATTCGATTTAAATGAGCTTTCCCGGGAGCAAGAAAACGACCCTGAACTCAAGGAAATTCTTCAAACTCCCGATCACTCTCTCGCTCTTAAAAGGCTCACATGGGGCCCGGACCACTCCCCTGTATATTGCAGTGTTTGCGAGGAGTGCATTCGTCCGTATATACCCGCCTCCATGCGCGAGCGAGTTTTCACACTTTTTCATTCTCCCGCTCATCCCAGCGCGAAAGTAACCAATCGACTCATTCGACAGCGTTACGTCTGGTCCGACATGCACCGCGACATTGCTCGCCAGTGCAAGTCGTGTGTAGATTGCCAGCAATCAAAAATCTCTCGTCATGTCAAGATGACACCGTCACAGTTCGTCGCGCCCGACGGACGTTTCACGCATGTCCATATCGACATTGTCGGTCCGCTGCCGGTCAGTGAAGGTTTCCAATACTGCCTCACGTTAATTGATAGATTCTCACGCTGGGCCGAGGCTATTCCTCTCTGCGATATTTCCGCGCAGACCGTCTGCCGCGCCTTTTTCGATAATTGGGTATCGCGTTTTGGGGCACCAGCATTTTTGACGAGCGATCAAGGCTCGCAATTTGAATCACAGCTTTTCTCAGCCCTTCTCGCGCTTGTCGGCTGCCGGAGACAACGAACGACTGCGTACCACCCCGCTTCTAACGGCATGGTTGAGCGTTGGCATCGCGTCTTGAAAGCAGCGATTATGTGCCACGCCAATCAACAATGGTCGCGTGTTTTGCCTGCCGTACTATTAGGTTTGCGTACCCACGTCCGTCTCGATACAAACGCGTCACCCGCCGATTATCTATACGGTACATCATTGCGTCTTCCGGGCGAATTCTTCCTACTGGATGACTTCAAACCCGATCCGCAACCGTTCCTTGAAGAGTTCCGACAATACATGCGTGCCGTTAGGCCAATGCCGGTAGCACATAAACGCAACGTTAAGGCTTTTGTATACAAGGAGCTAGTGTCATGTTCACATGTGTTCATGCTAGTCAAAGCCGTACGTAGACCCTTAGAACGGCCTTATACGGGACCTCACCGAGTACTCCAGCGCATCTCCGATCGCGTGTATTCCATCGAAGTTAACGGCTCGCCGCGCAATGTATCTGTCGAACTCTTAAAACCTGCGCACATTGTAAATGAAGGACTTGAAACTCTGACGTCGACTGAATCGCTGCCGATCCCAAGTGCTCCGCTACGCACATACTCGCGCAATAGAGTCACTTTCGCCGACTCCGCATAGTAGATTAAGTTTTAGTTTATAAGCGTCGCGCGTAGTATATAAGCTTTTGTACTCATTTGTAAGCATCCGTCATGATATTTTTGTTTTGTAAAAGCGAAATCATGTATGCTTCCGCTTCTCTTCAGGGGGGAGTGTGTAGGGGCAACCTGCGCTTCCGCGCATTGCCACGGCGCCAGCATCGCCTGGCAACAGCCGCATGCGAGCGGCATAGCGAGTCTCCCCTCGAGACTACTATCCGTCCAGTGACTGTAGCGTCTTGCCGCCAAGACGCCATTCGCTTTTCGATTCTTTGGCTGTGCAGTCGCCATTGTACTATCTCCTCGGACACCTTGCCGAGCGTTCACGTTCTTATACATTATTCAATAAAGTTTATTTTATATTATTACGCAAGCAGTAGTGAGTTTGTTTCCACGTAAAGTCCTCAAGTTCCAAGCGACGTAGGTTGCTATTCCCTACTGGTCACCTAGGGATAAAACCTACAATCCTGTGGGGTCGCGCTTACCACTCCGCGCTTGCTGCGTAGTGGGGAGTCGCCGAGCCTGCGCACAACGTTCTCGCGACGTTGGTCGACGCGCGGATCGCGAAGATCGATCTCTTCCGTTAGAACTATCGAGCGATATGGTCGTGCTTGACCACCGTGCTTCGGCTTTTCTGATTGATCCACCAGCGTTGAGTAATTTGGATCTCCAACGTTGTTCTCGTTGCTATATAGCTCAGCAGAGCTTTTTCGGTACTCTACGATTGTACTTTATTACGCATTGTAAATATACGTGTTTGTTCCTGCGTAATCGGGAGTGTCGAGTTTTCTTCCACGTGTGAGAGTGGGCTCACACGTGTTGACCATTGAACCTTTATCACCCCATGATTGGTGATACCTACAATTGGTGACCCCGAAGGTTGGACATCGTCCACCAAGGAGCCGGGACAATCGTTTCGAGCTAAGGAGGAGCGGGACACGTGCAACCCGTATCTGCACGACACGTCAAGATGGCGGCGCCGCATTTTGAACGGGCCAACGGACTATTCGGCCATCTTTGACAAGGAGAAACTGCGTGTCGGCGTACAGACTTTCCAGAGCTGCCTAAGCCAGATCTGGACTACCGGTGTTGTATCGGGGAAGAATTCATCTTCTCATCTGGAGGTACGAGAGGGTTGGCGGTAACGTCTCGCTAACGAGGCGATTTGCTGCGAAGCTGGTATCCTGTTTACCTCGTGGCTTGGTCCGCCCGAGGTCACATTGAGGGACGATTTTTTTTCATCAATCGGCCTGTTGTCCGGCATCAGCGTGCTGTTTACCTCGAGTTCTGAGGTCACGCTGAAGGACGACATTCCATTCCGGCAGCAGCGCGCTGTTTACCTCGAGTTCTGAGGTCAAGCTGAAGGACGACATTCCATTCCGGCATCAGCGTGCTGTTTACCTCGTGTCCTGAGGTCACGCTGAAGGACGACATTCCAGTCCTGTACCAGCGTGTGGTTTACCTCGTGCCCGAGGTCATGTTGATGTTTTGGCCAGCGTCGTCATCGGAACCTGTGCGCGAATCTGTCGCATGAACTCGAGGGCGCGCCAAGTCGGAACCCTGTTGCTTTCCGAGATATTGAAAATCTGGTCGCGGATAAATTCGTGCACAGTCCCTGTGACACGCCTGTGCGTGATTTAGGTTAGCGTGTAAACGCATTTGCGTAGGCTAGAGTAGATTCAGCCCCTATAAGTATGGCGGATCCGGAGCCAGTCGTGCTGCAGCTCGACCTCGACGCCTTCGAGGCGATTCGACAAGAGCTTGACGAGATTCGTCAGCAGTTAGAGGAAAGAGTTGATAGGGAAGCTCGTCAGGAGCTCGGGGATGTTTCCCAAGTCGCGGTCGCGCGGGTCCCCAAGATTCCACCCTTTTCTAGAAAGGGTCCAGTGTTGTGGTTCTGCCAGTTAGAGGCATCGTTACGTCGCTCGGGGGTAACTCACGAGCTCACCAAGTTTGATTACTTGGTGATGGCGTTAGACGAGGATTCCTTAGCAAATCTAAGTGATATCATTACTAAACAACCTCCCTATCCCGATATGTACTCTAGGGCTAAAAAACGTCTGCTCTCGGTTTTTGCACCGACAGATGAGGAGACTTTAAGAAGGTTATTAGAGGACAGGTTGACGTGGATTGTAAATCGTCCCAAATCCTTCGACAGCTCCATTATCTTAACGAGAGATGTGATTGCAGTGACTCTGTTTTGAGGTCTATCTTCTTAGAACAGTTGACCGAGCACCAACAGGAAATCCTGGTGGTATCGGCAAGCAAAGACCTGGACATCCTGGCAGAGATGGCAGACAAGTTGGTTGCCGTTCATGGTCCTAAACCCAATGTCAACTCGGTTGAGTGCGACAAGCTGTCTCATTCTGCCCATGCCAAGAGTGCGTCATGTTCTTCTTCTGCTGTGCCTTCGGGAGACAGCACTGCCGCATTCTCGGCAAAACTGAGTCGCATCGAGTCTCTTCTCAAGACTTTGGTCTCCAACCAGAAATCGTTGCTCTCTGCAACATTCAATAAGGGTTCGCAGTCTCTTTCGCGCTCTCGTTCAAAGAGCAGAAAACCTTCTGGTCAAGCGCAAACATTGTGCTTAGCGCACAAGCGCTACCCTGGGAACCCTACTTCATGTAGGGAGGGATGCAGCAAATTTTCCGAATGGAAAGCTGCAAAAAACTAAAATCACCTGCCCTCGCGGAGACGGTTGTGGTAGGTACAGGTGATTCCAGACGTCTCCACATTAGAGATCGGACTTCCATTCCGGTCAGATCTTTCTAATAGATACCGGCGCAGATGTGTCCCTGCTTCCTGCGGATGCTAGGATTCGAGGCAAGCCGGGTCGGCTCAAATTGGTCGCCGCTAACGACTCCTCGATTGACACATTTGGCGAATCTTTTCGCACGCTTGACTTAGGATTGCGTAGGGATTTCAAATGGCATTTTTGCATTGCCAATGTTCCTCATCCCATTATTGGGGCAGACTTTCTGTGGCATTATGGCCTCGTGGTGGATATCCGCAAGCGTAGCCTGGTAGATAGAGTTTCAGGCATAGCCTCGTCTGGCGAACTGAAAAAAGTTCAAGTTCATTCAGTGCACATTGCTGCCTCAGGCACGGAATGTGCCAACATTCTCTCTGATTTTCCGGAGATCACTGGAACTTCGTGTCCAACCTTGCCCAAATCGAAGGAGGTGTTTCACCACATCCTTACAAAGGGCCCTCCGATTTCTTCTCGTCCGCGTCGCTTAGCGCCGGACAAACTCCTTGCTGCGAAGCAGGAGTTCAAACAGTGGTGCGAGGCCGGCATCTGCAGATCGTCAAGCAGTCCTTGGGCCAGTCCTATGCACATGGTGCAGAAGAAAGACGGGACTTGGCGGGTCTGTGGGGACTATAGGCAGTTGAATGCCGTGACCATTCCGGACAAGTATCCGACGCCCCACTTATATGATTGTTGCAATAATTTAGCGGGAAAAAAGATCTTTTCGTCGCTGGATTTGCACAAGGCGTTCAACCAAATTCCGGTTGCGCCTGAGGATGTGCAAAAAACTGCCATTACAACCCCTTTCGGGTTGTATGAATTTGAATATATGACATTCGGTCTTCGTAACGCAAGTCAATCGTTCCAGCGTTACATTAATCGTGCGCTGGGAGATTTAGACTTTGTATTTTTATACATTGATGATATCCTTGTCGCTTCTTCCACTCGGGAGGAGCACATGGAACACTTACGGATTGTCTTTCAGAGGCTGAAGGATTATCACCTTCGCCTCAACGTTAGCAAATGCAATTTTGCTGCCCAAGAATTAGAATTCTTAGGGTATTCAATTAGTGCCGAGGGCATTCGCCCTTTGGCCAGCAAGGTTGAAGCCATTTTGGGGTTTGCTAAACCTAAAACAGTGGTCGAGTTGCGACGCTTTTTGGGTATGATAAATTTCTATCATAGGAATCTTCCTAATACAGCGGCCTCTCAGGCTCCCTTGAATGCTTATTTCATTGATTCTAAAAAGAACGACAAAAGGGAGATCATCTGGTCCCGCGAGGCCGAGCTGGCGTTCGACAAGATTAGACAGGATTTTGCGAAAGCCACTCTCTTGGTTCATCCAAGGTCCGGGGCGGAGTTACGCTTAGTAACCGACGCGTCCGATCGCGCAATAGGCGCAGTGTTGGAACAAAGGAGTCTCGTGCTCAAGGCGTCGACCGCGACTTGGGAACCCCTCGCGTTCTTTTCAAGGAAGTTGACTCCCTCTCAGCTGAATTACAGCGCCTATGACAGGGAGCTCACCGCTATTTATGAAGCAATCCGTTACTTTTCCTATCTTTTAGAAGGGCGCGAATTCAAGGTGCTAACGGATCATAAACCGTTAATCTATGCGTTCAAGCAGCGCCCCGAGAAAGCCTCTCCGCGGCAATTGCGCCAGCTTACTCTGATTGCGAAATTCACCACGAACATTGAATATGTCAAGGGCCCGGAGAATGTTGTGGCTGATGCCCTTTCTCGGATTGAGTCACTTCGACTCCCTTGTGAGATCAGTCTCTCTGATCTGGCAAATGCTCAGAAGGATGACGAACAACTGGCGGAACTCCGCAAGTCGTCTAATCACTCCTTGACTCTCAAGTCTATCTCTTGGGGCCCTGAGCATACTTCAATCTTCTGTGAGATATCGGGAGAGGCCATTCGGCCGTACATTCCGACGAGTTTACGTCGAACCGCATTTAAAATATATCATGCGCCCGCACATCCTGGTCCGCAGGTTACTGACAAGCTTATCAGACATAGGTATGTGTGGCCCGATATGCATCGCGATATTCAACGTTGGTGTAGGGAATGCCTTGACTGTCAACAGTCAAAGACATCGCGTCATGTTAAGATGATTCCAGATAAAATCATCGCTCCCGATGGTCGTTTCGACCATGTGCATATCGACATTGTAGGCCCACTGCCTGTCCGTGATGGTTTTCAGTACCTGCTGACCATGATTGACAGATTCTCTCGCTGGGTCGAGGCTATTCCGCTGAAGGAAACCTCCGCCCAGGCAATTACGCGTGCGTTTTTCGACAATTGGATATCGCGTTACGGTTCGCCGAAAATTGTAACGCCGGACCAATGCGCGCAATTCGAATCGCGGCTATTTTCCGCACTCCTGTCCCTTACAGGAAGTGAGAGAGTCAGAACTACGGCCTACCATCCGTCTTCGAACGGATTGATCGAGCTCTGGCACCGCCCTTTAAAGGCTGCGTTAATGTGTCATAGGGATGCTGATTGGACAAAGTCGCTCTCGACAGTCCTTCTGGGTCTGAGGTCGCATGTCCGCTCGGACACGAACGCCTCTCCGGCGGAGATCATATTCGGGACGACACTGCGCCTCCCGGGAGAATTTTTCCTCCCTGACGACTTCTCGCCGGATTCGAACATATTCTTGGAAGAGCACCGCGAGTTCATGCGACAGATTCGTCCGGTTCCCGCGGCGCACCGCAATTCTCGTAAGGCGTTCGTCTTTAAGGACCTTAGGGAATGCTCCCATGTATGTATGCGTAACATGGCCAAGAAGGCCCTTGAAAGGCCGTATACAGGTCCGCATAAGGTCCTATCTCGTATCAGCGATAGAGTCTTCCAGATCGAGGTGAACGGGACCTCCCGCAATGTATCTGTGGAATTGATAAAGCCCGCATATACAATTTCGCAAGATTTGGACGACTCAATCGGTTCTGATGGCTCAGCGGGTTGCAGCTCTGCTCCCCCGTTGAGAACGTACTCGAGAAAACAGGTCGCTCGCAAGACCTAACATGCGACAGTGCTTATCGCCGTTCGCACCACATAGAATGCCTTCGGCATTCTCATGTCGGTGACATCGCGTATCGTTGCTGAAACGTCACGACTCACCATTGTGAATTCATTTCATTGTAAATATGCACATAGTGCACTCTCAGCACACGCCTTCCTTCGCAAAGGAGGGACAACATTGCGCATTCGTTGCGTTTTCCGTCCCTTGCGAAGGAGAATCGTAGTCTGTGTTCGTCGCGTTTTCCCTTCCTTCGTGAAGGAGGACGTATTCGATTCACGTGTTGCGTTTCTTTCGCGAAGAAAAATGTATATGAATTACGTGTTGCGTTTCTGTCGCGAAGAAAAATGTATATATAATTCATGTGTTGCGTTTCTGTCGCGAAGAAAAATGTATATATAATTCATGTGTTGCGTTTCTTTCGCGAAGAAAAATGTATATATAATTCATGCGTCGCGTTTCTTTCGCGAAGAAAAATTTTATCATTTGCGTTCGTCGCAGCTTTCTTCCTGCTCAAGGGGGAAAGCATGTATTAGTTGTTGTGAGAGATGAGCCTTCTTGCTCACTTCTAGTGCGTCACCCGTTTCTGAGTGCAGCTGCTGCATGCTTTTCATGTATCATGCGTTTCTAGCAGTAACGCACTAGGGGGGGAGTTTGTGGGGTCGCGCTTACCACTCCGCGCTTGCTGCGTAGTGGGGAGTCGCCGAGCCTGCGCACAACGTTCTCGCGACGTTGGTCGACGCGCGGATCGCGGAGATCGATCTCTTCCGTTAGAACTATCGAGCGATATGGTCGTGCTTGACCACCGTGCTTCGGCTTTTCTGATTGATCCACCAGCGTTGAGTAATTTGGATCTCCAACGTTGTTCTCGTTGCTATATAGCTCAGCAGAGCTTTTTCGGTACTCTACGATTGTACTTTATTACGCATTGTAAATATACGTGTTTGTTCCTGCGTAATCGGGAGTGTCGAGTTTTCTTCCACGTGTGAGAGTGGGCTCACACGTGTTGACCATTGAACCTTTATCACCCCATGATTGGTGATACCTACAATCCCACTTTTCGTGTACGTGTATAAATGAGATTGTGTGTAGCAGCCAGTAGCACACTGATATATATACTATATCAGTGTGTAGTAGCAGCACTGATATTATTATAAGAATGGTATGAGTGTATCTATATTTAATCCTCCGAGTGATATTGAGCTTTATAAAAAGTGGGAAGAAGCCGCACAAAGCTCAGGTACCACGTTGAAGAAAAGTAGCAGAGTTTGTGAAAAACATTTTCGGAAAGAAGATATCAGAAAAGAATCTATTTTGAAAGACATATCAGGAAATGTACTGCTTCAGGTAAGTAAAATTATTAAATTCAAGTTCTTTATACAATCATATTTTCTAGTAATGATAATTTCAATTTACAGAAAACCCACAAGTATCCAAGGCTTTCACTCACAGCTGTTCCTACCATCTTTAATAATTATGATGAAAATAAAGACAATGGCTACGGTAAATATTTTGCAGTTATCAATTTAAACGAGGCTGTACATACCACGTCTTTTGTATATTCAAGCATCTTTTAAATGCATATAAATTTCAACATTCACATTTTAAATTCTTTTCATATAGATGACTCAACAAAAAAGGTTCAACCTCTGCTTGCAGTCGCACAGGTAAGTGCTGCTGATCAGCAATTTAAGAAATAATATTATTATTTGTCATATATTGTATTTATGTGGTTTAATCACATGTAATGTGATTGCATATTATAGGGTTGAAGTTTGGAAGATGTATGTATGCGTGTGTGTATTACCTGGCAACCCTATTCATTGAAGAATTGTGAAATTACGATCGCCAACGAAGTACAAAAAGATGGTAGATTAGAACGAATGCCGCTACAAGAAACACGTCTGTCACCAACGATTGGTTACCCGTGCGTCCTTATGGCTTTTTTTACAAGTAAATACTTTTCCTTACAATATGATTTCATAGTTCTTCTACTTACAGGATGCACTAAGTGGCCCATCATCTAATGGTTTCTCTACAACACTCGACAATGACAATCGCAGTAACAATTATACAAATTCACTAGGATTGAATGCAGGATTTGACAATAAATCGATTAATCACAGTTATTTACCATGTGACAATCCAATACCAGTAAATTCATTCAATTGTGTTTCGGTCACTGATGACAAAACAGGAAATATTTCTTCCGTCAATAGTGATTCTGAAAGCTCATGTGTGAAGTGCATGCTGAATCTAGCATCCACGTAATCTTTTCATCTTCCGATGTATTGTTATTTACATCAAAGTTTTCTCTTGTCCTCATGGCATGTTCATCGCGATGCTCATGAACGGGTTTATCTCTATAGTTACCTCTATAATTACTTTTACCTCGAGTTCCGGGTCGGTTCCATTTGTGACTGGTATGATATCCCTTGTAACCGTTTTCATTACTAGCGTTACCTCTTCTCTCTGTTTGAGTACTTGGTCTGCTTCTGCAGTCTCTTGCGATGTGACCCATTCTCCCGCAGTTGTAGCAACCGCCTTTTTTCTGTTCCATGACCTTGAATGCTTTGGTTTCAGTTCCACCTTTTGCCTTATCGTATTTTCTCTCGAACCTCAGCAATGTTTCTCTCGCTACCTCATACGATATGTCCGGATTCGATGATATCGCTGTGGTGGCTTCGCTATACTTGTTAGGTAGACCTTCTATAATAAAATATATCAGTTCGTTTTCTTCTATTACTGTACCTAGCTCAGCGATTTCTGTTGCCAATGATTGGACTCTAGTCAGGTATTCGTCTATAGATTCCTTTTCTAGCTTCTCAATCCGGGCTAGCTTTATCCTTAACTGCGTTTTTCTTTGACGTTCGGCTCCTTCATGCCGTCTTTTTAACGTCTCCCACATAACCTTTGCGTTCGTTATGTTTCTGCATGCGATCGCCTGTCCTGCAGACAATGTTAGGATAATCATTGCACATACCTCGTCGTTTTTTCTCGACCAGTTGTTCCACCTCGTCACAGATGCTGCTTCGGCTTCATTTTTAACAGGCTCATCCTGGACTAATATTTCTCGGTACAAATGTTTCGACCTGATTAACGCCGATAGCCTCATACATCACAGCGCATAATTGTTACTTGTTAACTGCTCTATTCTTGATATGGCGTGCGACGTAGAATCCGCCATGTTTAACTCGTTGCTCCTTGTCGCAACACGTGCTTGCAATTCGTTAGAATCAAGCTATTTACTCTTCCTTTCGATCACTTTTCGATCTTTCTGAGCTCAACCTCGTGCAGCTTACTCACGGTTAGCTTAATCTCCTTTTCTCCAGCTGAACCACGTTTTCAACCACATGTAGCGATAAACCACGCTCTGCTACCAAATTGTTGTTACGGGTTTACGCTTTGTGCTATTATGCACATATATAATAAACGAATAGACCGTTTGGACTATTAAACACAATATTTATTATATGTATTCAGTGGTGAACATGTACGTGATTCGATGTAACAATTCTTAAGCTCTCTGACATGCGCGCGTGGACAACTATCGATTCGCAATAAATTTCAAACGCGTTACAAAAAGAATCCGTTATCCCTGCATACCAAGTATGACGCAACCGCGCTACCGCTCTGCGCGCGCACAACCTACTCTGGCTAAATACCCTATGTGGTACTTAGTACCAACGTTAGTACATCAATTCTCCTACGCGACACTCCATCAATCTAATTATTCTTTTTTGTAATAGCAAATTAAAGAGATTGAGAGATATGGGCACACTACAGAACAAAGGCATAAAAGAATTGTTGGCACTCTCATTTTATACAGCGTGATACTTTATATAATATCAGCGTTCATTTTTTATTTCTGCTTCTTTCCTGCATCATTGTATGATCAAATATTTTATATCATTCCATTATTGATTTTTCCTATTCTGTAAGTATTTTATTTCTGTGTACATGTGAAATTCTAGCATTCCCGAAAATTGTTGATTAGACGCATTAATCGAACGTATTGATTATTATAGAGTATTACTCACAAAAAAGATGGTTACGTGGTATTATAAACGTAAAATCTCTGAGAATCAAGAGAAATTAAGTACAATGCAGTTCGAGAAAAAGAAAATCCTAGATGAAGTCACAGAGACTGAGACTTACAAAAAGGCTAAAGAGATTCTGTTAAAATTTGCTCCAGATCAATTAAAAATGACGCCTGTGAGTAGAACAGTGTATATAATACGTGAAACTTAATTTTGCTTATTTTTTTTTCATTTGTGTCATATGATTTCATTCTTTTTATTTGAATTTCTGTTGATTAAACTTTTTCTGTTTTTACATTTCAGTTGTCTCCACAGGTTTGTATTTTAGGTTTTTTGCTTTCTTTGTAAAAGCAGTAGATACGAAATTTCTTGTCTGTGCAACGAATGAGAAGAAACGGAGATTAAAAGAAACTTTATTTTAGTCATCTTATAGAGTACCACAGCCCACAGAAACACCACATCGATCCATATCACCACAAAACCTAACGCCCTCTTCTAATTTGGGAGAACTAAGGAAGAGAGTACTGACATCTCAAAAACCAGTAATAAACGTGCAGAGGGGTACACCCAGTAACACTGGCCTTGCCCCGGTTGGCATAACTCCCATTCAGACTACACCAATTGGTTTCCAGAGCGGTATTGGACCAGTTATTCCAGTTATGGGTTATCGTTAGTATTTTTAAAATTGAATATGTCGACCTTTCAAAGACTCGAAAAATAGTAACAACTCCTATACAAATGTATAATTAAACAGAGGTGTGCGAGAACCGGAAAATGTCGGAAGTCTCACATATATCGAGATTTCCGAGAATATTAGGGATTTCGATGAAATTTAATTATGCATAATAAATAGACTGCGGATGACTATGCAAAATAAAAATTGGATGTTATGTCTTTCCTTAATGATTTTAACAGAGGAGAGAATCATATATACACATCTTTAATTTTCAAAATTTTCCAACAATTTCGAGTTTCATCTACTCAGTGCTGCTATAAATGCATAAAGATCCGCAGTCTAATAATTAACACAGATCTCCAGAACGTATATTTAACATTTTCATCACGGGCTCTAATGAGAAAATTTAAAAAAGTGCCTTTTTCATTTTCTCTCGAAGTTCCTACCAATTGCAACTTCTCCAAACTCTGTTTTGGAAAAGTCAGGTCGCTCAATCCAATCGTAAAAAAGTTATTCTATATTTAAACTGCGTTCCAATACTTTCGTGAGCCACCGTATAAACAAAGAAAATTAATTTTGCGCGTCGGTTTGTCCGTTGTTCATAGAAGTATAATATTGGTTCCGCTTACTAATTTATAACAATTCACGGCAAGGAATGATGAAAACATTTGCATAATAGGATCGCCATTACCACGGCCGATATTATCACGCGAAAGGAGTTATTTAGAACGGTTGGTTGACTACATAGTGGGGGATGGTCCAGCGAATCGCTATGCATTAATATGCCGACAGTGTTTCTCGCACAATGGAATGTCGTTGAAAGAGGAATTTGAATATTTCGGTAAACATCTGTTATAAACTACACGAAGAGTTAAGTATGCAAGTACAGCTTCGATATTAAATGTCTTAAATATACTTCTTTGGTCATTGTAGGATTCAAGTGTTGTTACTGTAATACTTGGAATCCTGCAAGGAAGCAGAAATGTGCTGCGCCAAGACTGGAGCATGATGCGACTATAGAATCGCCGATGCAACTAAATACATCGAACGAATCCGAGGAGCAGACATCGTCATCTCCGAGCAACGACAACGAAGCAAACGCGAAATCAACCCAAAATGAACCATCCAGTCCCTCGGACACAGGTTCGAATATTTTTTCCAATACGCAATGTTTTTTTTTACCGTGAATTGGCATCGGAAAAAACGAAATACTATTTTTAGATTCAGATATCGAAGTCGTTGAGCGACCAACGGAGTCTGAAGATACAGAGCAAATTGCTGAGGAGTCTAAAACAGAAGATGGTAAGTTTGCGGTCTCGTTTTAAGAGGGTAGAATCGATTTCAGGGTTTGCATAACATGCCTTCTCATTTCTCGATAATGCAAAGGGTTTTTCAGTTGTAACAGACCTGCATAACGCAGATCTGTTATGAAGCAAACCCCTGTCAAACCTCCACCCGCCGTACACGCGATCCTGAATCGCGTAACGTACCACCGGCGTTCCTGTCACAACAATAACACCGCCCGTACCGCACCAGTCCCGCACCTAGAGACGTATCCCCAACGGGAACCCAAAACCAAAATACGAAATAGAAAAAGGGATACGTCACCACCGAATTTCCTCGCCGCACCACCGCCCCTCGTCACCAAACTATCCCTATAAAAGGCGCCCGAAATCAACCAAAACCACCGGAGTTTACCAGTGAGTTTCCTGGAAGACAGAACATTCCCGTAAACCAGCTGTAAGTATTCTACAAGCACCCAGTATCCTAGTTCCCGACCGTCGACTACGGGCTCGTTTGCCGTGCAAACCCCTGTCAGCGGCACCCTGGTTCACCCTGGTGAGAACCGTGTTCCATCGAGGGAAATATCCGGTGAGTCACCGGTAACTTTTCGCGAGCCGCGTCGCCTCCGAAAACCGACGGATAGGAAGTGGTGCGTCACCCTACGACTCCGCCGAGGAACCTCCCGCCCTGAAACTTCCTCCAGAGCGAGCCGTGCTCCTCCGGTCATCCCCGGTGCGTCACCGGTATCTTTCGTACGACGCGTCGTCTACGAGAGCGACAGGACGAGAAGCGGTGCGTCACCCTTCAAATCCGTCGAATCCCTGTCCTGCAACCTGCATCCTGCCGGTGAGAACCGTGTCCTACCGTAGCTACCCCGGTGCGTCACCGGTAGCCTCGTACGACAAGTCGTCGGCGAGGCCGGATGAACGAGAAGAGGTGCGTCACCCTTCAACTTCACCGCAGAATCACCTAGCGAGTCCAGAACGCACGGTATACCGCCCGCGCCTCGTGAGACGAGTCGTCCACGAGGACGGTTGAGTGGAAACTAGGTGCGTCACCTGGCCGAAACTCACCCCTGGACCGTCCGGAGGAGACTCGACGATCGGTGCGTCGCCGACGTCGGGGACTCGTCAAAACCCGGCCTAGGAAGGGCGATCACGACGACAACCACGATCGAATCCCGTCCCCCGCTCGCCTCGAATCCGTCCTCCACCTGCGACCTCTCCAAGCCGCACCACCGCGTTCGCTCAACGTATCCTCGAGACCATGCACCGCGACACTCTATCAACCGCGTATCTTACGCGCTCTAAGGCAGCGGGCACTATTGTGTCGCAAAACACCTGTCTCACTGATTCACCCCGCTACGACCCCGCTCCTCACATCGAACACGTCCCTCGCCGTATAGGACCCTGGCTCGGCGAGCCATTCAGCAACGAGGGACACCGTAACCAGAGGACCGCACACGGAAAACCGGACACGTTACATGGCGCCCGAACAGGGACTGAAGGAAAGACATCCGCGTCGCGACTAGCAGCGCGTAGCCTTTCAAAACAAACGGTCGCCGGTTCAACGCGGTAACGCGCGCGTAAACAGAGGACCAGTACGCCGCGTAACATTCCTGCGACGCGTTGAACCGTAACCGCGCCGGCACACACGCGTGTTGTAGGTTTTATCCCTAGGTGACCAGTAGGGAATAGCGACCTACGACGCTTGGAACTAGAGGACTTTATGTGGAAACTAAATCACTACTGCTGGTGTAGTAATATAAAATAAACTTTATTGAATAGCGTATAAGAACGTGAACGCTCGGCAAGGTGTCCGAGGAGATAGTACAATGGCGACTGCACAACCAGAGAATCGAAAAGCGAATGGCGTCTTGGCGGCAAGACGCTACAGTCATTGGACGGATAGTAGTCTCGAGGGGAGACTCGCTATGCCGCTCGCATGCGGCTGTTGCCAGGCGATGCTGGCGCCGTGGCAGTGCGCGGAAGCGCATGTTGCCCCTACAGTGTAGCACAATATACGCCATCTCTGGATGCGCACCGGTACCACCCGACCCGCAAATCGAAATTTCGAATACCGCGCTACGGACCCCCGTCGACGAAACTCACCGGTTAACAGGGCTACGGAAGAGCTCCGTCAACAGTGGGCCGAGTACATTAACCAGCAGATCACCGACCTCTTCAACATGGCCGAACCGAAGACGCCGCTATTCGTGAACATCGGGCAACCGGGCACGCCCGAGGAGACCGGCCAAATGGCCGCCGCCGCGGTCACACAAGAAGACGCCGGAAAGAAAATGGACCGTATGCGCAAATGGGGGTGTACCACGGACGGTAAAGACCCCTTTGCGTTCCTCGAAAGAATCGGGGAACTGGCTCTTTCGTACCACATCTCCGACCCGGAGTTACTGGAAGGGGTACCGGAGCTACTACGAGGCGATGCGCAACTCTGGTACCGGAATAACCGCTACCAGATAAATACATGGGGAGAATTCACCGCCAACTTCCTGACGGTCTACGCCGGACACAAGACCCCCCTGCAACGAGAACGCGAAGCCCGAGCACGGGTACAGAAGCCCGGGGAACCGTTCCACGAGTATATGAACGCGCTCACCACCCTGATGAGACGAGCGCTTATTCCTACGGACGAATACCTCGAAACGTTGTACGAAAACATGCTGCCAGACTACGCAGCCATCATTGCTCCGGAATCCATAGCTAACATCAACGACTTACTCCGGCACGTACAACGCATCGAGAGAGCCATGGAAAGGAAAAACCAAGCCCAGCGTACCCCCGGCCGGCCCCTTGCCGCCGCTACCACCGAGAATCGAGACCGCGGATCTAGCCAGTATCGCGCCGAACCAATCGAGGTACGACTCACTCAACTGAGCAACACACCCCTTGGGGAGGGGGACGCCAGCGCGATTGAAAGTGACAACACCGGCAATTACAGCCGAACAACACACTGCTGGCGGTGTAAACAGCGGGGCCACACCCGGTTCGAATGCAGGAAGGCCTACCGAAAATTCTGCTCACGCTGCGGCCGCGATGGCGTACTTACGAAGGATTGTCAACCCGCCGGGAAACGACGCACGGGGCTCGCCGCAGACGGGCGAACGCCGACCCCCGACATAAGATACACGCCCCGCCCCTTCCTACCTATTCGGATGCTAGGATGGGAAATCGACGCCCTGCTCGACACCGGTGCCCAATTGTCATGTATCAACACAGAAGCGTACGAATGGGCGCTCGAGCAAGGCGTGCGAGCATCCGAACCGAGCACGCTGGTCAGCCTGGCAGACGGCACAAACATGCAACCCGCCGGCCGCATACGATTACCGTTCATCGCACTAGGCATCGAAAGCCAACAGGACTTTACCATACTGCCGAATATGGGTCCACCAGTACTACTGGGCATTCAAGCCATCGCAGCACTCCGAATAAACCTGAAACCGCCATACGATCTCGCAACCTGGCCCAACGCCTGCCACGCGTAGGCCAGGTACAACGACCTTGTTTGCTCTCTCGACCGGATTGCACTGTGGTGTGTACGGTGGCGTACGTCGGTGCGTGATGCCGGCTGCCTGTAGCAAACTGGTAAACGCTTCCCCGATAAATTGGCGTCCGTTGTCGGAGATGATTATCTGTGGTGCTCCGTGTCGCAGGATAACATCCTTCTGGATCGCTGCGGCGACCGCCGCGCTGGTGGCCTTTCGGAGGGGTGTGAGTTCGACCCACTTTGAAAAGCGATCGAGCGCGACGAGTAGCCAGATATGTCCGCGGCGTGATCGTGGCAGCGGCCCGACTAGGTCTACGGACACGGTGTGCCATGGTTGCGTTCCTGGGTTAGCGTGGAGGCGTCCGGGCGGTGGTAGCGGTGGTGACTTGTACTGTTGGCAGCTGACGCAGCTGCGTACGTGTCGGGCGATGTCTCGGAACATCCCTGGCCAATGGTACCTCTGGGCGACGCGGACGCTCGTTTTGGCGATTCCCAGATGCCCCACGGTGGGGTCATCGTGGAATTGCCGCAGTACTGCTTCTCGGTCGGTCGCTGGTATGCATAGTTTCCATGAGTTTCCATAATCAGGCTCATTGTAATCGAGCTGGTGCGGTATTTGTCGTTGCAGCTTTCCTTCGCAGATTCGGAAATCGGGAACTGAGGCAGGGTCGCGTTGTACGGCTTCCATTTTCTTTTCGTACCAGGAATCGTTGCGCGGTTTGTTGCGGAGGAGACTAACATCTGGTATTGGTTCGATGCGGGATAGTGCGTCTGCTACATGATTCCATTTTCCTGGCCGGTATTGTATGTCGAAGTCGTACTGTTGTAGTTCGAGTGCCCATCTTGCCAGTCGTCCGGTCGGACTGTCGATTTGTTGCAACCAGCGGAGCGCCTGGTGGTCTGTGAGGACCGTGAAGAGGTACCCTTCTAGGTACGGTTTCATTTTTCGCACTCCCCATACGACGGCTAGACAGTCCTTCTCGGTTGTGCTGTAGTTTCGTTCTGTGGTGCTCAGCGTGTGGCTGGCATATGCGACAACTCTTTCTTCGTTGGCGGGGCCCTGTGTGAGTACGACTCCCAGGCCGTGGTCACTGGCGTCGGTCTGGAGAGTGAACGGCTGTTCGAAGTCCGGACAGGCGAGTACCGGTGCGGTGACCAGTCTCTCCTTCAGTGTCTGGAATGCGTTCTCCTCGGCCTCGGTCCATTTCCACTTCGCGTTTTTTCGTGTAAGCTGCGTGAGCGGCTCTACTATTTCCGCGAAGTTCGGTACGAATCTCCGGTACCACGAGGCCATGCCGTGAAAACGTCGAACTTCCCGGATGTTTTTCGGCGCGGGTATCTTTGCGATGGCGCTCGTTTTCTCGGGGTCGGTCCGTATTCCTTGTTGGTCGACAATGTGTCCGAGATAGCGGAGGCTGCTGACGCAGAACTGGCATTTATCGGGGTTCAGGCGTAGGCCGGCCGCGCGGAGGCGTCGAAAGACTTCGTGTAGATGTCGCTGGTGCTCCTCGAGGGTCTTACTGGTGATGATTATGTCATCTAGGTACGCGAATGCGTATGGCTCGAGTTCGGGGCCGATTATTTTGTCGAGCAGCCGTTGAAATGTGGCGGGTGCTGAATGTAACACGAGCGGCATGACTCGAAACTGGAACAAACCCTTTCCTGGTACCGTGAAGGCGGTGAGTGGCCGGCTGGCTTCCTCGAGTGGGACTTGCCAGTACCCGTTTTTTAAATCGAGGGTCGTCAGGTATCTTGCCCCTCGTAATTTGTCGAGGGTAGCCTGTATGTGGGGCAGCGGGTACGCGTCCTACTCGGATCGGTCGTTTAGTCGACGAAAGTCGACACAAAACCTGGGCTTCCCGTCCTTTTTTTAACGACCACCACCGGGGAGCTCCACGGACTGCTGGACGGCTCTATTACCCGGTCATCGAGCATTTTCCCGACTTCTTCATTTATTATCGCCTGCACTGCCGGGTTTCTGGGTTGGTAGCGTTGCTTGAGTGGTGTCTCATCGAGCAGCTTGATACTGTGCTCGATGAGATTTGTCCGTCCTGGCACCGTTTCGAATAGCTTCATTTCTCCCCGTAGAAATTCGTCTAACTGCTGGCGGGCGCCTTCCTCTGGTACGCGGAGGCCCATTTGCTGGCATGGTTCGGACAGGCAGGCGTTGGGCCAGGTTGCGAGATCGTATGGCGGTTTCAGGTTTATTCGGAGTGCTGCGATGGCTTGAATGCCCAGTAGTACTGGTGGACCCATATTCGGCAGTATGGTAAAGTCCTGTTGGCTTTCGATGCCTAGTGCGGTGAACGGTAATCGTATGCGGCCGGCGGGTTGCATGTTTGTGCCGTCTGCCAGGCTGACCAGCGTGCTCGGTTCGGATGCTCGCATGCCTTGCTCGAGCGCCCATTCGTACGCTTCTGTGTTGATACATGACAATTGGGCACCGGTGTCGAGCAGGGCGTCGATTTCCCGTCCTAGCATCCGAATAGGTAGGAAGGGGCGGGGCGTGTATCTTATGTCGGGGGTCGGCGTTCGCCCGTCTGCGGCGAGCCCCGTGCGTCGTTTCCCGGCGGGTTGACAATCCTTCGTAAGTACGCCATCGCGGCCGCAGCGTGAGCAGAATTTTCGGTAGGCGTTCCTGCATTCGAACCGGGTGTGGCCCGCTGTTTACACCGCCAGCAGTGTGTTGTTCGGCTGTAATTGCCGGTGTTGTCACTTTCAATCGCGCTGGCGTCCCCCTCCCCAAGGGGTGTGTTGCTCAGTTGAGTGAGTCGTACCTCGATTGGTTCGGCGCGATACTGTCTAGATCCGCGGTCTCGATTCTCGGTGGTAGCGGCGGCAAGGGGCCGGCCGGGGGTACGCTGGGCTTGGTTTTTCCTTTCCATGGCTCTCTCGATGCGTTGTACGTGCCGGAGTAAGTCGTTGATGTTAGCTATGGATTCCGGAGCAATGATGGCTACGTAGTCTGGCAGCATGTTTTCGTACAACGTTTCGAGGTATTCGTCCGTAGGAATAAGCGCTCGTCTCATCAGGGTGGTGAGCGCGTTCATATACTCGTGGAACGGTTCCCCGGGCTTCTGTACCCGTGCTCGGGCTTCGCGTTCTCGTTGCAGGAGGGTCTTGTGTCCGGCGTAGACCGTCAGGAAGTTGGCGGTGAATTCTCCCCATGTATTTATCTGGTAGCGGTTATTCCGGTACCGGAGTTGCGCATTGCCTCGTAGTAGCTCCGGTACCCCTTCCAGTAACTCCGGGTCGGAGATGTGGTACGAAAGAGCCAGTTCCCCGATTCTTTCGAGGAACGCAAAGGGGTCTTTACCGTCCGTGGTACACCCCCATTTGCGCATACGGTCCATTTTCTTTCCGGCGTCTTCTTGTGTGACCGCGGCGGCGGCCATTTGGCCGGTCTCCTCGGGCGTGCCCGGTTGCCCGATGTTCACGAATAGCGGCGTCTTCGGTTCGGCCATGTTGAAGAGGTCGGTGATCTGCTGGTTAATGTACTCGGCCCACTGTTGACGGAGCTCTTCCGTAGCCCTGTTAACCGGTGAGTTTCGTCGACGGGGGTCCGTAGCGCGGTATTCGAAATTTCGATTTGCGGGTCGGGTGGTACCGGTGCGCATCCAGAGATGGCGTATATTGTGCTACACTGTAGGGGCAACATGCGCTTCCGCGCACTGCCACGGCGCCAGCATCGCCTGGCAACAGCCGCATGCGAGCGGCATAGCGAGTCTCCCCTCGAGACTACTATCCGTCCAATGACTGTAGCGTCTTGCCGCCAAGACGCCATTCGCTTTTCGATTCTCTGGTTGTGCAGTCGCCATTGTACTATCTCCTCGGACACCTTGCCGAGCGTTCACGTTCTTATACGCTATTCAATAAAGTTTATTTTATATTACTACACCAGCAGTAGTGATTTAGTTTCCACATAAAGTCCTCTAGTTCCAAGCGTCGTAGGTCGCTATTCCCTACTGGTCACCTAGGGATAAAACCTACAACACGCGTGTGTGCCGGCGCGGTTACGGTTCAACGCGTCGCAGGAATGTTACGCGGCGTACTGGTCCTCTGTTTACGCGCGCGTTACCGCGTTGAACCGGCGACCGTTTGTTTTGAAAGGCTACGCGCTGCTAGTCGCGACGCGGATGTCTTTCCTTCAGTCCCTGTTCGGGCGCCATGTAACGTGTCCGGTTTTCCGTGTGCGGTCCTCTGGTTACGGTGTCCCTCGTTGCTGAATGGCTCGCCGAGCCAGGGTCCTATACGGCGAGGGACGTGTTCGATGTGAGGAGCGGGGTCGTAGCGGGGTGAATCAGTGAGACAGGTGTTTTGCGACACAATAGTGCCCGCTGCCTTAGAGCGCGTAAGATACGCGGTTGATAGAGTGTCGCGGTGCGTGGTCTCGAGGATACGTTGAGCGAACGCGGTGGTGCGGCTTGGAGAGGTCGCAGGTGGAGGACGGATTCGAGGCGAGCGGGGGACGGGATTCGATCGTGGTTGTCGTCGTGATCGCCCTTCCTAGGCCGGGTTTTGACGAGTCCCCGACGTCGGCGACGCACCGATCGTCGAGTCTCCTCCGGACGGTCCAGGGGTGAGTTTCGGCCAGGTGACGCACCTAGTTTCCACTCAACCGTCCTCGTGGACGACTCGTCTCACGAGGCGCGGGCGGTATACCGTGCGTTCTGGACTCGCTAGGTGATTCTGCGGTGAAGTTGAAGGGTGACGCACCTCTTCTCGTTCATCCGGCCTCGCCGACGACTTGTCGTACGAGGCTACCGGTGACGCACCGGGGTAGCTACGGTAGGACACGGTTCTCACCGGCAGGATGCAGGTTGCAGGACAGGGATTCGACGGATTTGAAGGGTGACGCACCGCTTCTCGTCCTGTCGCTCTCGTAGACGACGCGTCGTACGAAAGATACCGGTGACGCACCGGGGATGACCGGAGGAGCACGGCTCGCTCTGGAGGAAGTTTCAGGGCGGGAGGTTCCTCGGCGGAGTCGTAGGGTGACGCACCACTTCCTATCCGTCGGTTTTCGGAGGCGACGCGGCTCGCGAAAAGTTACCGGTGACTCACCGGATATTTCCCTCGATGGAACACGGTTCTCACCAGGGTGAACCAGGGTGCCGCTGACAGGGGTTTGCACGGCAAACGAGCCCGTAGTCGACGGTCGGGAACTAGGATACTGGGTGCTTGTAGAATACTTACAGCTGGTTTACGGGAATGTTCTGTCTTCCAGGAAACTCACTGGTAAACTCCGGTGGTTTTGGTTGATTTCGGGCGCCTTTTATAGGGATAGTTTGGTGACGAGGGGCGGTGGTGCGGCGAGGAAATTCGGTGGTGACGTATCCCTTTTTCTATTTCGTATTTTGGTTTTGGGTTCCCGTTGGGGATACGTCTCTAGGTGCGGGACTGGTGCGGTACGGGCGGTGTTATTGTTGTGACAGGAACGCCGGTGGTACGTTACGCGATTCAGGATCGCGTGTACGGCGGGTGGAGGTTTGACAGGGGTTTGCTTCATAACAGATCTGCGTTATGCAGGTCTGTTACAACTGAAAAACCCTTTGCATTATCGAGAAATGAGAAGGCATGTTATGCAAACCCTGAAATCGATTCTACCCTCTTAAAACGAGACCGCAAACTTACCATCTTCTGTTTTAGACTCCTCAGCAATTTGCTCTGTATCTTCAGACTCCGTTGGTCGCTCAACGACTTCGATATCTGAATCTAAAAATAGTATTTCGTTTTTTCCGATGCCAATTCACGGTGAAAAAAAACATTGCGTATTGGAAAAAATATTCGAACCTGTGTCCGAGGGACTGGATGGTTCATTTTGGGTTGATTTCGCGTTTGCTTCGTTGTCGTTGCTCGGAGATGACGATGTCTGCTCCTCGGATTCGTTCGATGTATTTAGTTGCATCGGCGATTCTATAGTCGCATCATGCTCCAGTCTTGGCGCAGCACATTTCTGCTTCCTTGCAGGATTCCAAGTATTACAGTAACAACACTTGAATCCTACAATGACCAAAGAAGTATATTTAAGACATTTAATATCGAAGCTGTACTTGCATACTTAACTCTTCGTGTAGTTTATAACAGATGTTTACCGAAATATTCAAATTCCTCTTTCAACGACATTCCATTGTGCGAGAAACACTGTCGGCATATTAATGCATAGCGATTCGCTGGACCATCCCCCACTATGTAGTCAACCAACCGTTCTAAATAACTCCTTTCGCGTGATAATATCGGCCGTGGTAATGGCGATCCTATTATGCAAATGTTTTCATCATTCCTTGCCGTGAATTGTTATAAATTAGTAAGCGGAACCAATATTATACTTCTATGAACAACGGACAAACCGACGCGCAAAATTAATTTTCTTTGTTTATACGGTGGCTCACGAAAGTATTGGAACGCAGTTTAAATATAGAATAACTTTTTTACGATTGGATTGAGCGACCTGACTTTTCCAAAACAGAGTTTGGAGAAGTTGCAATTGGTAGGAACTTCGAGAGAAAATGAAAAAGGCACTTTTTTAAATTTTCTCATTAGAGCCCGTGATGAAAATGTTAAATATACGTTCTGGAGATCTGTGTTAATTATTAGACTGCGGATCTTTATGCATTTATAGCAGCACTGAGTAGATGAAACTCGAAATTGTTGGAAAATTTTGAAAATTAAAGATGTGTATATATGATTCTCTCCTCTGTTAAAATCATTAAGGAAAGACATAACATCCAATTTTTATTTTGCATAGTCATCCGCAGTCTATTAATTATGCATAATTAAATTTCATCGAAATCCCTAATATTCTCGGAAATCTCGATATATGTGAGACTTCCGACATTTTCCGGTTCTCGCACACCTCTGTTTAATTATACATTTGTATAGGAGTTGTTACTATTTTTCGAGTCTTTGAAAGGTCGACATATTCAATTTTAAAAATACTAACGATAACCCATAACTGGAATAACTGGTCCAATACCGCTCTGGAAACCAATTGGTGTAGTCTGAATGGGAGTTATGCCAACCGGGGCAAGGCCAGTGTTACTGGGTGTACCCCTCTGCACGTTTATTACTGGTTTTTGAGATGTCAGTACTCTCTTCCTTAGTTCTCCCAAATTAGAAGAGGGCGTTAGGTTTTGTGGTGATATGGATCGATGTGGTGTTTCTGTGGGCTGTGGTACTCTATAAGATGACTAAAATAAAGTTTCTTTTAATCTCCGTTTCTTCTCATTCGTTGCACAGACAAGAAATTTCGTATCTACTGCTTTTACAAAGAAAGCAAAAAACCTAAAATACAAACCTGTGGAGACAACTGAAATGTAAAAACAGAAAAAGTTTAATCAACAGAAATTCAAATAAAAAGAATGAAATCATATGACACAAATGAAAAAAAAATAAGCAAAATTAAGTTTCACGTATTATATACACTGTTCTACTCACAGGCGTCATTTTTAATTGATCTGGAGCAAATTTTAACAGAATCTCTTTAGCCTTTTTGTAAGTCTCAGTCTCTGTGACTTCATCTAGGATTTTCTTTTTCTCGAACTGCATTGTACTTAATTTCTCTTGATTCTCAGAGATTTTACGTTTATAATACCACGTAACCATCTTTTTTGTGAGTAATACTCTATAATAATCAATACGTTCGATTAATGCGTCTAATCAACAATTTTCGGGAATGCTAGAATTTCACATGTACACAGAAATAAAATACTTACAGAATAGGAAAAATCAATAATGGAATGATATAAAATATTTGATCATACAATGATGCAGGAAAGAAGCAGAAATAAAAAATGAACGCTGATATTATATAAAGTATCACGCTGTATAAAATGAGAGTGCCAACAATTCTTTTATGCCTTTGTTCTGTAGTGTGCCCATATCTCTCAATCTCTTTAATTTGCTATTACAAAAAAGAATAATTAGATTGATGGAGTGTCGCGTAGGAGAATTGATGTACTAACGTTGGTACTAAGTACCACATAGGGTATTTAGCCAGAGTAGGTTGTGCGCGCGCAGAGCGGTAGCGCGGTTGCGTCATACTTGGTATGCAGGGATAACGGATTCTTTTTGTAACGCGTTTGAAATTTATTGCGAATCGATAGTTGTCCACGCGCGCATGTCAGAGAGCTTAAGAATTGTTACATCGAATCACGTACATGTTCACCACTGAATACATATAATAAATATTGTGTTTAATAGTCCAAACGGTCTATTCGTTTATTATATATGTGCATAATAGCACAAAGCGTAAACCCGTAACAACAATTTGGTAGCAGAGCGTGGTTTATCGCTACATGTGGTTGAAAACGTGGTTCAGCTGGAGAAAAGGAGATTAAGCTAACCGTGAGTAAGCTGCACGAGGTTGAGCTCAGAAAGATCGAAAAGTGATCGAAAGGAAGAGTAAATAGCTTGATTCTAACGAATTGCAAGCACGTGTTGCGACAAGGAGCAACGAGTTAAACATGGCGGATTCTACGTCGCACGCCATATCAAGAATAGAGCAGTTAACAAGTAACAATTATGCGCTGTGATGTATGAGGCTATCGGCGTTAATCAGGTCGAAACATTTGTACCGAGAAATATTAGTCCAGGATGAGCCTGTTAAAAATGAAGCCGAAGCAGCATCTGTGACGAGGTGGAACAACTGGTCGAGAAAAAACGACGAGGTATGTGCAATGATTATCCTAACATTGTCTGCAGGACAGGCGATCGCATGCAGAAACATAACGAACGCAAAGGTTATGTGGGAGACGTTAAAAAGACGGCATGAAGGAGCCGAACGTCAAAGAAAAACGCAGTTAAGGATAAAGCTAGCCCGGATTGAGAAGCTAGAAAAGGAATCTATAGACGAATACCTGACTAGAGTCCAATCATTGGCAACAGAAATCGCTGAGCTAGGTACAGTAATAGAAGAAAACGAACTGATATATTTTATTATAGAAGGTCTACCTAACAAGTATAGCGAAGCCACCACAGCGATATCATCGAATCCGGACATATCGTATGAGGTAGCGAGAGAAACATTGCTGAGGTTCGAGAGAAAATACGATAAGGCAAAAGGTGGAACTGAAACCAAAGCATTCAAGGTCATGGAACAGAAAAAAGGCGGTTGCTACAACTGCGGGAGAATGGGTCACATCGCAAGAGACTGCAGAAGCAGACCAAGTACTCAAACAGAGAGAAGAGGTAACGCTAGTAATGAAAACGGTTACAAGGGATATCATACCAGTCACAAATGGAACCGACCAGGAACTCGAGGTAAAAGTAATTATAGAGGTAACTATAGAGATAAACCCGTTCATGAGCATCGCGATGAACATGCCATGAGGACAAGAGAAAACTTTGATGTAAATAACAATACATCGGAAGATGAAAAGATTACGTGGATGCTAGATTCAGCATGCACTTCACACATGAGCTTTCAGAAACACGTCATTTCTGATCAAAGACAAGAAAAGGTGGAGATCAACACAGCGGAGAACGGACGGAGCATCGTATCGGAGAGTCGCGGTACAGTATATGGACTGAGCGATAGGAAGGGGCTCGGAGGAGCACGAATAAGAATGGAGGATACGCTGTATGTTCCGGATCTCAACTGCAACCTTATGTCCGTACCTAGTCTGGTGAAGAGAGGTAATAAAATTATTCTCGACGAAGATGGGGCTGAAGTCTACAACAAAAAGACAGGTGAGCTAATTGCCGAAGGACGTTTTGAAAGTGACGCATTTATGATGCAGATTGATATTCAAAGAGAGGAAAATAAGCCTGATTCCGAGTTATGCTTGAGTACAGTAGAGATGTGCTATGAATTGTGGCATAAGAGGTTAGGACACCTCAACAACAGATATCTACAGAAGATGGCTGACGAGCAACTGGTTGATGGGTTACCCAGGTTCAGAGGCGTGGGTGAAACATGTGAATCATGTATTAAAAGTAAAATGTGTCGATTACCTTTTCCAGAAATTGAAATAGAGAAAAGCCAACGAATACTGGAGAGACTGCACGTGGACTTGTGTGGTCCCATGCCCAAAATGTCGCTTGGTGGAAGTAAGTACATGCTGGTGATAGTGGACGAATATAGTAGAAGATATTTCGTAGAATTCCTAAGGTCAAAGGACGAAACTGCAAGCAGACTGCAGGACTTCATTGAAAGACGTGAAAACGAGAAGGAACAAAGAGTAAAATATGTAAGATCGGACAATGGAACTGAATTTGTTAACGAACCATTGTTAAGGTATTACAGAGAAAAAGGTATCAAAAGTGAAAGGACGACGGTGCACACCCCGCAGAGCAATGGATTGGCGGAGAGAGCCAATAGAACTCTAATTGATATGGCAAGGACACTATTGCTGGATGCTGGTTTACCACAAGAATTCTGGGCAGAAGCAGTGTGGACAGCATCGTATATACACAATGTAATTCCTACAAGGAAGAAAGCTGTAGTGCCATTGGGAATATGGATGAACAGAAAGCCATCCATCAAACATTTAAAAGTCTTCGGGTGCAGAGCGTATTATCGGAATACAGACGTATCCAGAAAGAAATTCGATGTGAGATCGAGAGCAGCAGTTTTTATTGGATATTCAAGAGACAGGAAAGCTTACAGACTGTATGATATCAATGATAATAAAATAATAGAAAGTAGAGACGTGAAATTTATAGAGACAGAAAGAGGATATCTGGAGGATACGGACGCAGATTCTGAAACGCAAGACAGCGTTATTTATTATCATAATGACGATGAAGACGTCGATGAAGGAAATCAAATCGATTCAATGGATCCAAGCCAAAATGACGAAACGAATAATCAAGAAAATATTAATATTGAAGAAGATCAGAGAGATCCAGAAGGTTCAGAAGATACGAATAGGGAAATACAGGTCCCAGAGCCTGCGCAGAGAGGCAGGCGAATAGGAGACACCAACGAAGTTTTACAAGAAAGGAAACTACGGACAAGAGAAGAGAACGAAAGAGAACTACAAGATCAAGGTGTAAGAAGATCAACAAGAGAAAGGAAACCAAGTAGCAAATACATACCAAATATGAGCAGAGAAGATATACCAAAGACGTACGACG